>OY986967.1:13155678-13361963 GCA_963920575.1 Narthecium ossifragum | reverse complement strand
TGATACGATGCACCTTCTCAAGGGCTTTCGTACCGGGTCTCTTGCCTTATCTCAGATCCTCTTTAGCCAAATCTATGGCTAGGTCGAGAGATACCTTTAGGGTTTTAGGAGAAGGACCCTAGGTATTCGACGAGGAAGGCGAAGACTAGAGGAGGAGATGGATGAGAAGAGGGATACCTTGCAGCTCCTCTAGGGTTGGCTGGCTTCTCTTGGAGATCCAAGCCTTGGAGAACGTGGGTGACGGCTGGTAGTGGTGATGATGGTGGCGAAGGAGTGGATGGCAGCGGAGAAGGAGACCGGTGATGGAGAAGGACCGGCTGTAGAGAGAGATGAAGGTGGCTGGTGGATTATGAGGAAACTAGGTTACAGCTACTCCTATATTACTTCTACTCCTAGGATTTATCTCTACTAAATAATAACTCTCATAAATTCGTCCATGCATAATTACAAGCTATGGAGGTCCTTTTATAGAGGCCTCAAGAGAGTTCTACTACAACCTGAATACTACCTTGCTTTAATCAGCAAGTAACCAGACTTTCCTAATAAGACTCAATCTTATCTCAACTTCCTAATAACAAGGACTCATAATAGGAACTGATTTAAGCAAATCATAAACTGAACTCAATCTTGGAAACTGACTCAATCAAGATAACTACTAACTAGGAAATCAACTAAGTAAGCAAACCAGCTAGGGAATAAGAATCCTTTTGGCTGGCTGGGCTTAGGACGCCCAAAGTGACCTGGTTGCAGCCAACTCCTTGGCGTGGGCCCATCCAAGCAAGGACGTGAGTCCCTTCTTGGAATGGCTCGGTTTGACCTCGTATCATCCCTCCTCCCTTCGAAATTGGCCTTGTCCTCAAGGCCTGAATGTGATGAGGAAAGAGGGCTCTTCTCTTCTCGAACCGGAGTGATGTGGCTGGACCACAACTGTTGCTCTGTACTGGCGGTGAGAATCCCGGTCTGGCCCATGGTGGATCTAATGGTAACTGGGCCATTGAATCAGGGGGCCATGCAGCTGGTGAGAACCTTGGTCCCAGCTGGTGAGAACCTTGGTCACCCATGGTGGATCAGGTGGTAACCGGATCGATCAAAGAGCCAGTGCTGCCGGTCTAGAAGGAGGAGGTTGAAACTTAGGTGGATCTGGCGGGCCTCTGGAACTCCAAGAAGTAGAGGGCGGCTGTAGATTGACGATGGGGCCACCTCAAGTGCTGGTGTCCTAGGTCAAAGACTCGGTCGACCTGAATCAAATCCTTCCAAGATGGAAGTAGACCCAAGACAGCGGCTGGATACAGTCGTGCCGAGGACGGAGCATCCGGGGGACGATCTGATGGTTCAGGTGGCTCCAAGCATGGGATCTTCAATGGTTCTCCTGGATCATCCTCGTCACGTCCCATGAGTAGTGTCGCCCATGACCATAGGACGGGATCTGATCTCCATGGCCTGGTCGGATGTGCAGGGTCTTGGCTTGATGCTGAGTCAAGCTCGCTTTGGCCCAGTCTGAAGTGAAGTCGGCTGGGCCACGCTTCTGCTACACTATTTGGATCTTGATCAGGTTCAGTTTGACTGAGCTTGATGGAGCTTGGCTGGCTGCAATCAGATCTAGCAGGATTGATTCTGGCTGCATCCAATTGAGTCTGACTTAGCCTGGTTTGATCTGAGCTTGGTCGGATCAGGTTGGTGTAACCAAACCTGGTTGTGCTTGGATGGAATCTGACCAAGTCTTGTAAGCTGCAATCTGACTCGACCAATTGTTGGGTGATGGAGGTCGGAGTTTGATCAGGTTCAAACCGTAGTGATTTGATTTGATCTGATCAGATAGCTGAGTGGCTCTGGCAACTGAGAGGGAACTGAATTTGGTCGCCGGTGAGGGATGTTCATCAGAGTTTGGATCCCATGGAGAAGAGGGGATGAGAGGATGGGGGTTCGAACCAATGGGGTGAATCTGGATGGGTGTCGTTCTGGTGGTTGGGGTTTGGAGCCGGGCTTGGTAATGTCGAGGAAGGTGTCAGGAGGTTTAGGGGACGGCCTTTGTTGGCTTGAGAGATCCTTCAGTGGGCCATGGAAGGAGGTTATGGTAGGATCAGGGGCAGGTAGGCAGCGATTACCTTGGGGGTTGCTGCCGGAGTTGAAGGAGATGGATTTGGGAGCCGGCTGGTTTGGGGATGGAACGGGGTAGGAATGAGGAGGGCCTTGGTGGGGGGTTACATGGTACGGGGAGGGCATGAACTGAGGTAAGGTCGGTGGCTGCAGTTTTGTGGACTTCAGGTGGATTGCCGGAGATGACAATCGGCTGTAGGGCTGGAGAACGGGGGGCCGTGGGTTTGTAGGGGGAAAGAGGGTGGCCTTGATTTGTGGTGGGGGCTGCCGGGGAGGAGTAGGGAGAGTTGCTGGTCGTGGGATGTGGTGTGGTTGGGTGAGGGGGCAGCGGGTGTTGTTCATGGTTTTGGTCATGGGGCAGCTCATGGGTAGGTGGAGTATGAGGAGTTCTAATCCCGGTAGAGCTGGGTTTATGTTTTGCAATCCAAGTTGCAGCTAGAATGGGATTTTCTTTGGAAATCTGAACTCTGGTAGGGCTTGACTGATTTGTAGGAGAATATCGTTGGATCATTGCTTCCCATTGTTCTACTGAAGGGTAAGGCAAAGGGATCCAACTCTGGACAGCTTCCTTCCATTGTTCAGCCGTAGGGTAAGTCGTACTCCGAGTTTGACTAGGATTCCTAGTTGGAGTAGGATTTGCAATCCTAGTTCCAGTAGGATCTTGAATCCAAGTCGTACTCTGAGTTTGACTCGAATTCCTAGTTGGAGTAGGATTTGTAATCCTAGTTCCAGTAGGATTTGGAGTCCAAGTTGTACCCAAGTAGCCATTGGTGTTTGTAGGTTTGGGTTGGTTGTAGGGAGTAGGTAATGGCTGATACGGTGGTGATGGATTGTAGGGAAGACTAGGGTTGTACGGTGTGTAGGGAGGTGGCATAGGCTGCTGGTATGGAGGCTGGGCATGGGCCGGGTATAGGGGCTCACGGTTTGGATAATGGGTCGGTGTATAGGCAGGTAAGGTGTGAGGTGAACAATAATAGGGTTGTGGAAGCATTGGGTTGTAGGCTGCATAGGGTGGAGGTTGGTTAGGGTTCTGTAGGGATGATGATGGGGGTAAGGGATGATGATGTGAAAGAGGGATTCGACCAGATATTGGAGTAGGTCTGGTCGGATGAACAGTGATCCGTGTAGGGTTTGAGCAATTCACGGTATAACTAGGGTTTTGGCCAGGTACTCTTCCTGCCATGTGGACTCCTTCGGAAGGATTCGGGAGGGCACAGGTAAGAGGAAAGAGCTCTGATGCCAAGTTGATACGATGCACCTTCTCAAGGGCTTTCGTACCGGGTCTTCTTGCCTTATCTCAGATCCTCTTTAGCCAAATCTTTGGCTAGGTCGAGAGATACCTTTAGGGTTTTAGGAGAAGGACCCTAGGTATTCGACGAGGAAGGCGAAGACTAGAGGAGGAGATGGATGAGAAGAGGGATACCTTGCAGCTCCTCTAGGGTTGGCTGGCTTCTCTTGGAGATCCAAGCCTTGGAGAACGTGGGTGACGGCTGGTAGTGGTGATGATGGTGGCGAAGGAGTGGATGCCAGCGGAGAAGGAGACCGGTGATGGAGAAGGACCGGCTGTAGAGAGAGATGAAGGTGGCTGGTGGATTATGAGGAAACTAGGTTACAGCTACTCCTATATTACTTCTACTCCTAGGATTTATCTCTACTAAATAATAACTCTCATAAATTCGTCCATGCATAATTACAAGCTATGGAGGTCCTTTTATAGAGGCCTCAAGAGAGTTCTACTACAACCTGAATACTACCTTGCTTTAATCAGCAAGTAACCAGACATTCCTAATAAGACTCAATCTTATCTCAACTTCCTAATAACAAGGACTCATAATAGGAACTGATTTAAGCAAATCATAAACTGAACTCAATCTTGGAAACTGACTCAATCAAGATAACTACTAACTAGGAAATCAACTAAGTAAGCAAACCAGCTAGGGAATAAGAATCCTTTTGGCTGGTTGGGCTTAGGACGCCCAAAGTGACCTGGTTGCAGCCAACTCCTTGGCGTGGGCCCATCCAAGCAAGGACGTGGGTCCCTTCTTGGAATGGCTCGGTTTGACCTCGTATCACAAAACCATGAACAACACCCGCTGCCCCCTCACCACATCCCACGACCAGCAACTCTCCCTAGTCCTCCCCGGCAGCCCCCACCACTAATCAACGCCACCCTCTTTCCCCCTACCAACCCACGACCCCCCGTTCTCCAGTTCTACAGCCGATTATCATCTCCGGCAATCTACCCGAAGTCCACAAAACTGCAGCCACCGACCTTACCTCAGTTCATGCCCTCCCCGTACCATGTAACCCCCACCAAGGCCCTCCTCATTCCTACCCCGTTCCATCCCCAAATCAGCCGGCTCCCAAATCCATCTCCCTCAACTCCGGCAGCAACCCCCAAGGTAATCGCTGCCTACCTGCCCCTGATCCTACCATAACCTCCTTCCATGGCCCACTGAAGGATCTCTGAAGCCACCAAAGACCGTCCCCTAAACCTCCTGACCCTTCCCGTATCCTTACCGAGGCTGACCCCAAACCCCCTCCAGATCCGCCAACTGTATCAAACCCCCATCCTCTCACTACCTCTTCCCCATGGGATGTAAACTCCGACGAGCTTCCCTCACAAGCAATTGAGTTCCGGCGACCTCCAGCTGCCAGATCTCAATCCAATCCCAAGCTTCTTCAAGCACTGGACAGATCTCAACCATCAGATCAGATCAGATCAAATCACCACCGTTTGAACCTGATCGTCCGACTCCATCTTCCACACTCGATCGAGTCAGACTCCAGCTTACAATACTTGGACAGATTCAATCCAAGCACAACCAGGTTTGGTTACACCAACCAGATCCGACCAAGCTCAGATCAGACCAGGCTAAGTCAGACTCAATTGGATGCAGCCAGAATCAATCCGGCTAGATCTGATTGCAGCCAGCCAAGCTCCATCAAGCTCAGTCAAACTGAACCTGATCAAGATTCAAATAGTGCAGCAGAAGCATGGCCCAGCCGACTTCACTTCAGACTGGGCCAAAGCGAGCTTGACTCAATATCAAGCCAAGACCCTGCACATCCGACCAAGTCAGATCTGATCCAAGCCCACCAAGTTCAAGCAAGCTCAGCCAATCCGACTTGATCAAGCTTGATTTCAGACTTCCACCAGATCAGATCCAGATGTTTCCTACGCATCTTCAGTTGATCAGGCATCCCCCAACTGATCTGAGCTATCCAAGGAGCTACCCTCCTTATTCGGTTGCCATCTTCCAACTGATCAGATCCAAGAGCATCGCCCAGCATCCATCCACCACTCGAAGTTTCAGAACGACTTTGTCGACTCTGACCGTGAGGATTGATGTTGAAGCCAGAGCCCTGATGATCCCCTTCGAGAAAAGCAGAGAAATATCCAAGCTCAACTGCACTCGATTGTATTCAGCTGCCCTATTGGGTCTACTTCCACCTTGGAAGGATTCGATTCGAGTTGATCTAGTCTTCGATCCCGGACGACCGACAATGACTATGCACAACCACCTATTTGTAGCTGCCATCTACTTCTTGGAGTTCCAGCGACCCCCAGATCCACCGGCACTTCAGTTCCCTTCTTCCAGACCGGCAGCATGGCTCCCTGACTCGCCGCTTCGGATACCATTAGATCCACCATGGGCCAGACCAGGATTCTCACCGCCGAGTACAGAGCAACAGTTGCGGTCCAGCCATATCACTTCGGTTCGAGAAGAGAAGAGCCCTCTTTCCTCATCACATTCAGGCCTTGAGGACAAGGCCAATTTCGAAGGGAGGAGGGATGATACGAGGTCGAACCGAGCCATTCCAAGAAGGGACCCACGTCCTTGCTTGGATGGGCCCACGCCAAGGAGTTGGCTGCACCCAGGTCCCTTTGGGCGTTCTAAGCTCAGCCGGCCAAAGGAATCCTATTCCTAGCTGGTTTGCTTACTTAGATGATCCCTAGTTAATAGTTATCTTGATTGAGTCAGTTTCCTTGTTTGAGTTCAGTTTATGATTTGCTTTATTAGTTCCTATTAAGAGTCCTAGTAATCAGGAAGTTTGAGTTATGATTGAGTCTTAGTAGGAAAGTATGGTTACTTGCTGATTAAAGCAAGGTAGTTCTCTAGTTGTAGTAGAACTCTCTTGAGGCCTCTATAAAAGGACCTCCATAGCTTGTAATTATGCATGGACGAATTTATGAGAGTTATTATTTAGTAGAGATAAATCCTAAGAGTAGAAGTAATATAGGAGTAGCTGTAACTTAGTTTTCACAGAAATCCACCAGCCACCTTCTTCTCTCTCTACAGCCGGATTCTTCTCCACCAGCCGGCCACTATCATCACCGCCGCTACCAGCCACCTCCGCCGTCCAACCCCAAGTCCTCGGCATCCCCTTGGCTGCCGTGCTTCCCTCCACCACGTTCTCCAAGGCTTGGATCTCCAAGAGAAGCCAGCCAACCCTAGAGGAGCTGCAAGGTATCCCTCTTCTCATCCGTCTCCTCCTCTAGTCTTCGCCTTCCTCGTCGAATACCTAGGGTCCTTCTCCTAAAACCCTAAAGGTATCTCTCGACCTAGCCATAGATTTGGCTAAAGAGGATCTGAGATAAGGCAAGAGACCCGGTACGAAAGCCCTTGAGAAGGTGCATCGTATCAACTTGGTATCAGAGCAACAACCGTCCTCTTCCCTCCTCAAGTCTCCCTCCTCAAGTCATAGCAAGTTGTTACGAGCGGTCTACTCGTGATCCTCTCGTAATGGGTCTCTACTGCTCCAATCGATCAGAATCGCCCTGATCGGACTTGATTTGAGTCCAATTGGCTGAATCTGGATCGAATCAGGTTCAGATCTGGCTCAGATTGGGGTAGGACTCGACTGGGTCAAGCTTGGATTGGTTGATTGGCTCTTGGAATTGAATCTGGCTCGGATTGGGTTTAATGGCTTGCCTGAACCTGATGGAAGTGGCTGAGCCAATTTGATTGGGCTGAACCGGAGTTGATCCAAGGGCTGAAAAGTCGCCTGAGTAGATCGCCGGCGTAGGGACGGCGGCGGCGGTCGGGATACTTCCAGAAAGGGTAGCCTGGAGGTGGGGGTGAGATCTACCGACTCGGATCTGGAAGATGGGTGGCGGATCGGCCGGATCTGGTGAAGACGGCGGAAGGGGTTTGGGTTCACCGGCGTCGGGGACGACGGGAATGGCTCTTGGGACGTCGGGAAGGGTCGTGGATGGTTGGAATGGAGTTAGGGACGATCAACGAGGGATTTAGGATGGTTTGGAGGTGAAGTTGGGGATGGATGTGGGTTGACGGCGGAGGGGACGGAGGTAGGCTTGTCGGGGACGGCGCCGGAGGGGACGGAGGGAAGGGTATGGCCGGAGTCGTGGGAGGTAGGGGAAATCGGAGGTGGCCTTGGTTGGCGACGGGGGTGGCCGGAGAGGGAACGGCGGTGGAGATCGACGGAAGCGAGGGTATGACTTGAGGAGGGAGACGATGAATAGTGCGGGTGACGTGGCGCTGACGTGGCGGTGGGGTCGCTGACGTGGCAGAGAGAAAAAGTGATGGGGAGAGAGAAACACTGGTGGAGGCGGTGCCGGCTGCGGAGAAGATGACCTACGGGGAAGAAGGTGGATCTATGGTGGATATTTGGTGAAAGCTATATTATCTCTACTCCTATGATAATTTATCAACTACTCCTAATAATTCATAACTCTTCATTCATCATCATCATAACCTAATACAAACTACTAAGGTCCTTTTATAGAGACCTTGACAGAGTCCTAATCCACTAGAAAACCCCCTTGCTTGATTTGCAAGTAATAAGGTTTCTGACTCAACTCAACTTCCTAACTCAAAGGGACTCTTAATTAATTCCTAACACTCAACTAGGACTCAATAAAAGACTAATGATAAATACTAATTAAATACTCTAGTTTGAACTAGGGAAGTCCAAGTCAAACTAGGAAAGAGGTTGAACTAGCTTGGTTCCACTTCTGGGTTCAGGTCCAGTTGGATCTCATCCTCACCTCCAGGCGACCCTTCCTGGAAGTATCCCGACCGCCGCCGCCGCCCTTACGCCGGCGATCCACCTCCGGCGGCCCTCAGCCCTCGGATCAACCTTAGCCTCTCCCTCAGCCACTGTTGGTTGACTTGGTCAACTGGATCCAGTCAACTTGATTGGTTCAGCCACTTAACCCAGTCCTAGCCGTTTCAGCCAAGCCACTTAACCCAATCCGAGCCAGATTCAATTCCAAGAGCCAATCAACCAATCCAGACTTGACCCAGTCGAGTCCTACCCCAATCTGAGCAAGATCTGAACCAGATTCGATCCAGCTTCAGCCCATTGGACTCAAATCAAGTCCGATCAGGCCGATTCTGATCGATTGAAGCAGTAGAGACCCATTACGAGAGGATCACGAGTAGACCGCTCGTAACAACTTGGTATCAGAGCTCCGTTCCACCGACTGTGCAGTTCAGACCCTACTGGAAACTTCGCCACCATGTACGGAGTACCCAAGGAAAGTTTGGAGCAGCAATTCAAGATTATGCAGGCCCAGTTGAACCTCTGTTCAACTTTGATTTAACGCCAAAGCAGAAACTTGGAGCGCACCAGCCTGAAGTGGGAGCATATCTCCAATAGGTGGTTAACGGTAACTCAGACTTCGAGTCAGACCCCTACTGCAACCCAGATTGCGGAGCCTAACCCCGAGCCAACTCGGGTTATGACTCCGACTGCAACTCCTACTGCAACTCCGAGAGCAACTCCAATTGTAACTCCGAGTTCAACTCCAAACCCGGGTGAAACCCTTCCCCTAGTCGCCGGAGTGTGGCAACGGCACAGGAAGCTTCGCAGGGACGTGAGGGTTCCATCCGTACGGTTTGATCGACGGATTGGGCCTCGGATGCACCGGATCTGTTGTTGGCGGCGCGGTGGATGTCGTCGCCGATGATCACCGGTGTTCTAGGCCGCGACGATGCTTGAGCTCGTCGGCAACAGGTACGGGAAGGTCTTGGGACCTTTCTCGTGAGGTCTGATCTTGGGATCAACCTCTGGATATCGTGGAGTGAAGGACGGCGAAACAGGGGCCTTCGCCGGAGTTGGGTACCGTCGATCCGAGCTTCGAACGTGGTCGTGGTCGGCCACGGTGGCTTCGGGGAAGGCCGCCTATGCTTCCCCGGTGTATAGGTGGAGAGGACGGCGTCGCAGGGCAGCGTTGGGGTGGCGGCTTGGGGATGAGCCGACGAAGCCGTGGATGAGCCGGGACGAAGGGTTGATGGCTTGGTGCTGAGCCGAGCGGGAGGTACGGGGTGAGCCGCGGCTCGAGGTGGGGGATGAGCCACGTGGCTAAGCCGAGAGAGTGAGCCGAACCGGGAAGAGAGAGAAAACCAGGAGAAATTTTGGAAAAATATGAAAAAATAGTGAAAATTCCGAAAAAATCATGGGAAGATAGGGGAAGGGTTTCACCCGGGTTTGGAGTTGAACTCGGAGTTACAATTGGAGTTGCTCTCGGAGTTGCAGTAGGAGGTGCAGTCGGAGTCATAACCCGAGTTGGCTCGGGGTTAGGCTCCGCAATCTGGGTTGCAGTAGGGGTCTGACTCGAAGTCTGAGTTATCCTCGACCAACTATTGGAAATCCGCTCCAATTCTCTGCTCTGGCGCTCTATCAAAGTTGAACAGAGGTTCAACTGGGCCTGCATAATCTTGAAATGATGCTCCAAACTTTCCTGGGGTACTCCGTACATGGTGGCGAAGTTTCCAGTAGGTTCTGAACCGCACAGTCGGTGGAACGGAGCTCTGATACCAAGTTGTTACGAGCGGTCTACTCGTGATCCTCTCGTAATGGGTCTCTACTGCTCCAATCGATCAAAATCGGCCTGATCGGACTTGATTTGAGTCCAATGGGCTGAAGCTGGATCGAATCTGGTTCAGATCTGGCTCAGATTGGGGTAGGACTCGACTGGGTCAAGTCTGGATTGGTTGATTGGCTCTTGAAATTGAATCTAGCTCGGATTGGGCTAAGTGGCTTGGCTGAAATGGCTAGGAGTGGGTTAAGTGGCTGAGCCAAATCAGAGTGGGCTGAGTCTGAATCAACTGGCTGGCTGAACCAAGTTAGAGTTGGCTGAGCCAACTTGGTTGGGCTGAACTGGAGTTGATCCAAGGGCTGTGGTTCGCCGGAGTAGATCGCCGGCGTAGGGGCGGCGGCGGCGGTCGGGGTAGTGGCAGGAAAGGTCGCGGGGTGATGGGGAAGAGATCCACCGGAGTGGATTGGTCGGAGAGTGGCTAGATCGACGGGATCTGGAGGTCGACGGCGGGAGGATTTGGGTTTGCCGGCGTCGGGGACGACGGAGAGCTCGGCTGGGGTCCTTGGGACGTCGGTAAGGATCGTGGGGAGACGAGGAACGGATCTGGGAGGTTTGGAGGCAGGATAGGGGTAGGACGTGGGGTTCCGGAGATGAGGACGAAGGTCGGGCTTGCCGGGGAAGGCGCCGGAGAGGACGGAGGAGGCGGAGGAGCGGCTTGGCGAGGTCGTGGGATCTTGGGGAAGTGGTTGGTGACCTTGGTTGGCGACGGGGGTGGCCGGAGAGAGAACGGGAAGGATGCCGGCGGTAGCTAGGGTACGGGAGAGAGGAAGAAGATGAACAGTGACGATGACGTGGCGGTGGGTCGCTGACGTGGCGGAGACAGAAAGTGACGGGGAGAGAGAAACACTAGTGGAGGCGGTGCCGGCTGCGGGGAAGATGACCGACGGGGAAGAAGATGGATCTATGGTGGATTTCGGGTGGAATCTACTTTACTTCTACTCCTATGATATTCTACTCCTATGATAATTTATCAACTACTCTTAATCATTCATATCATCATTCATCATCATAACCTAATACAAAACTACTAAGGTCCTTTTATAGAGACCTTGACAGAGTCCTAATGCACTAGAAAAACCCCCTTGCATAATTAGCAAGTAATAAGGTTTCTGATTCAACTCAACTTCCTAACTCAAAGGGACTCTTAATTAATTCCTAACAATCAACTAGGACTCAATAAAAGACTAATGATAAATACTAATTAAATACTCTAGTTTAAACTAGGGAAGTCCAAGTCAAACTAGGAAAGAGGTTGAACCAGCTTGGTTCCTCTTCTGGATTCGGGTCCAGTTGGTCGAGTCGGATCGACTCGTATCACCCCCCCTTCCTTCAAAATTGGCCTTGTCCTCAAGGCCAGAGTTAAGTCAGGTAGGATGGCTCTATGTGGCTGGACCGAATCAACTTCCTTCTGCAGCTCTGGACTCGGTGGGGAGAACCCAGGTCGATCCCATGACGGGTCCAGGGGTAGCAGTGGCAGTGATGGATGAGCATCTGGCGGTCGATCTGACGGCTCAGGTAGCTCCAGGAATATGATCTTCAATGGCTCTCCTGGATCATCCTCATCATGTCCCATCAGTAGTGTTGCCCATGACCATAGGATGGGATCTGATGTCCATGGTCTGATCAACTGTGCAGGGACTTGGCTTGAATCTGGGTCAAGCTGGCTTTGGTCCAATCTGAAGTGAAGATGGCTGGACCATGCTTCTGCTGCACTAGTCTGGGCTAGAAGTTGGTTGAACCAAGTTGAATCTTCAGCTGTGGTGAGTCGTACTCTGGTCCAAACCTGTCTGACTTGGTTGGCTCTATCGGTGTCAATCTGGACTTGAGTCAGTTGAACCAAACCGGTGTTACCATCATAATCAGATCTGATCAGATTGAAGGAGACATCTGAATAAGGAGGGTAGCTCCTTTCATGGCTCATATCAACCTTTGAATGCTTGATCAACGGTTGAGGATGCATCTGGATCACTTGGAGTTGATCTGGATGGTCCTGATTGCTGGGGACTCTTGGATCAGGTTCAGATCGAAGATCGGAACCACTGGATCGAAGATCAGGTTGATCAAACGGCTGGATCAAGTTGCAGTTTTGATCGGACGGCTGAGAAGCTGCCGGAGCTGGATCAACGGCGAAACATGGTCGCTGGAGTGTGGCAACGGCACAGGAATCTTCGTAGGGACGATGGGGTTCCATCCGTACGGTCTGATCGTCGGATTGGGCCTCGGATGCACCGGATCTGAAGGTGGCGGCGCGGTGGAGGTTGTCGGCGATTGTCACCGGTGAGGAAGTGCTCATCGGTAGCCGGGGTTGGGTGGAATCGGTTCGTGAAGGTCTTGGGACCTTTCTCCGGAGTTTTGATCTTGAGATCATTCCCGGGAAGTGGCGGATTGAAGGATGCCGGAACAGGGGAGTTCGCCGGAATTGGATCTCGGCGATCCAGGCTTCCTTCGTGGTCGCGGCAGGCCAAGGTGGCTTCGGGGAAGGACGCCGGTCCTTCTGGATGTATTTCCGAGGTCCAAGGTGGTGTTGAACGGCGGCATAGGGCGGTGGAGTTTCGAGTCCTTGTCGGGTGTAGTCGCCGGAGCCGGTGGAGAGGACGGGCGAGGCCTGGACCGGGTAGGAAGGCGACGGGGAAGGTTGCCTAAGCTCCTGGGGCGGGCTTTCCATGAAAGGGCGGCCAGGCGACGGTCGCCGGTGGAGGGATGGGGACGGCTCACTCTTCAGCCGTTCCGAGCCCGCGATGAGCCGGTCGCGAGGAAGAAGACGAGCCACGTGGCTAAGCCGTGGGTGAGCCGAACCGGGAAGAGAGAGAAAACCATGGAAATTTCCGGGAAAATATGGAAAAATAGGAAAAATTCCGGAAAAATCATGGGAAGATAGTTGCAAGTGTTCACCCGGGTCTGGCGAAGTTAAACTCTGAGTTGCAATTGTGGTTGCTCTCGGAGTTGCAGGAGGAGTCTCAGTCGGAGTCCTAATCCGAGTTGGCTCGGGGTCAGGTTCCGTAATCTGGGTTGCAGCTGGAGCAAGGGTCCGACCCAAAACCTGATTCCCTATGGAACTTGTTTGAGTCACAGTTGACCATCTACTGGTAATCTGCTCCCACTGTCTACTGGTGCGCTCCAAGTTTCTGCTTTGGCGTTCCATCAAAGTTGAACAGAGCTTCAACTGGGACTGCATAATCTTGAATTGCTGCTCCAAACTTTCCTGGGGTACTCCGTACATGGTGCCGAAGTTTCCAGTAGAGTCTGAACCGCATAGTCGGTGGAACGGAGCTCTGATACCAAGTTGTTACGAGCGGTCTACTCGTGATCCTCTCGTAATGGGTCTCTACTGCTCCAATCGATCAGAATCGGCCTGATCGGACTTGATTTGAGTCCAATTGGCTGATTTGGCTAGCTAGATCGGATCTGGCTTGAGCTGGATCGGATCTGGCTGAAGCTGGATCGAATCTGGCTAAGCCTGATTGGATGGGACTTGACTGGGTCAAGTCTGAAGTGATCTGGATCAAGCTGATCGGCTTAGATTGGGCTGGATCCGGAATAACTGGCTCGGCTGAATCAATTAGACTTGGCTGAGTCTGATTCAAGTTGGCTGGCTGAACCAGCCTGGATCCGAGGGCTGAGAAATCGCCGGAATGGATCGCCGGCGGAGGGGCGGCGGCGGCGGTCGGGGTAGTGTCAGGAAAGGTCGTTGGACGGTGGGGAAGCGATCCAACGGCTCGGATCTGGGGAAGACGGCGGTGAAGGTAGGGTCGGCCGGCGTCGAGGACGACGAGGGAGGCTCCGGGAGTGGATGAGGACGTCGGAAAGAGGGTTGGAGGAGATAGGCGATGGATTTAGTGTGGTTTGGGGGTGAGTTCGGGGATCGGAAGTGGGTGGATGGCAAAGGGGACGGGGGTCGGTTGTTGGGTTGCCGTGGGGATCACCGCAGAAGATGGAGTGGGGCGACGGAAAAGTGATGGCCGGGGTCCTGGTGGCTCGGGGAAGAGAATGGAGGTCTTGGATGGCGACGGGGCTGGCCGGAGAGGGCTTGACGGAGGAGATCGGCGGTGAAGCTCGGGTTCGGCTTGAGGAAGACGATGAACAGTGCTGACGTGGCGCTGACGTGGCGGTGGGGTCGATGCGTGTGGAGAGAGAAAGTGACGGGGAGAGAGAGAAACACTGGTGGAGGCGGTGCCGGCTACGGGGAAGATCACCGACGGGGAAGAAGGTGGATCTATGGTGGATTTCGGGTGAAATCTACTTTACTTCTACTCCTATGATATTTAACTCCTATGATATTCTACTAATTACTCTTAATCATTCATCTCATCCATAACCTAATACAAACTACTAAGGTCCTTTTATAGAGACCTTGACAGAGTCCTAATCCACTAGAAAACCCCCTTGCTTGATTAGCAAGTAATAAGGTTTCTGACTCAACTCAACTTCCTAACTCAAAGGGACTCTTAATTAATTCCTAACAATCAACTAGGACTCAATAAAAGACTAATGATAAATACTAATTAAATACTCTAGTTTGAACTAGGGAAGTCCAAGTCAAACTAGGAAAGAGGTTGAACCAGCTTTGTTCCTCTTCTTGGTTCGGGTCCAGTTGGTCGAGTCGGATCGACTCGTATCACCGCCACTTTCTCTCTCCTCCACGTCATCGCCACATCAGCGACCCCCGCGCCCAGTCACCTGCCACGTCAGCATCTTCTTCCTTCCCTCTGTAGTCTCCCGTGCTCGAGCCTCACGCCGACCACCGCCGTCCAACCTCTCCGGCCATCCCCGTCCCCATCCAAGACCGCCATCCTCTTAGGGGTGGCAATACAGGTCGATGGGCCGGGTTCGGGTCGAGTCGAGACCCGATATCTCGACCAAAAATCCCAACCCGAACCCAACCCGTTTACTAAACGGGTCCATTTTGTCAACCCAAACCCGGCCCACTTTTAAACGGGTCAACCCGACCCAACCCGCCTGACCCATTTATTAAACGGGTCGGATTGGGTTCGGGTCAAGTTGACCCGTTTAACAACATGTAAACAACATGTTTAACAAATAACACATAATCTTCTGTTTAACAACCTGTTTAACAAGTACCTATAAAACAAAATAACATCACCATCATAAACTTGTATATCTAAAGTTCTAATATATAGGGATAACGGGTCAAGCGAGTTGTTAACGGGTTACGGGTCGGGTTCGGGTCACGGGTCACGGGTTATACAGGTTAGCCTCCTAAACCCGAACCCGACTCGCACAGTAACGGGTCAGCGACGGGTCGACCCATTTTCGACCCACACCCGAATACCCTAAACTCAAACCCGTGAAATTCGGGTTGGGTCGGGTCGAGTTCGCGGGTTATGGGTCAAATTGCCACCCCTACATCCTCTTCCCCGAGCGCCCACGACCTCGGCCAACCCCTTCACTTCTTCCCCGTCGTTCCCCACTTCAGATTGCCACCCCTACATCCTCTTCCCCGGCGCCTTCCCCGTTGTTCCCCACTTCATAGCCGTCGCCGTCTTCCACGACCCTGACCGCCATTAACCTCCCAGATTCCCCCCTAAGTTCCCGGAAGACCTCCCTAAACCGTCCCCGACCTTCCTAAGCCACTCCCGAAGCCCGCCGTCGTCCCCGACGTCGATCCCCTCTAAACCCACCGCCGGCCACCTCCTAGATCCCGTTGATCTAGCCATTCTCCGACCAATCCAACCCTTCGGATCTCATCCCCTCCTCCAGGCGACCCTTCCTGCCAAGACCCAGACCGCCGCCGCCGTCCCTACGCCGGCAATCCACTCCAGCAACCCCTCAGCCGTCGGATCTCCCTAGACCTTGATTGCCCAAATTGACTCAGCCACTTAACCTAATTCTAGCAGGTTTAGCCAAGCCACTTAGCCCAATCCGAGCCAGATTCAATTCCTTGAGCCAATCAACCAATCGGACTTGACCCAGCCAAGTCCTACCCCAATCAAACTCAGGCAGATCTGAACCAGCTCAAGCCAGATCCGATCCAGCTAACCCGATTCAGCTAATTGGACTCAAATCAAGTCCGATCAGGCCAATTCTGATCGATTGGAGCAGTAGAGACCCGATACGAGAGGATTACGAGTAGACCGCTCGTATCGAGCCACAGGGGCAGAGGGGCAGGTCCTCACATGTACTCTCTAGTTATCCTCTTATTTTCTTATCTAGACATTATAGATTCATAGTTTCTTCAGCTTACATGAATCCCTAAAAGAAGGTAAGTGTTTTCCAAAGGCATATTTTATCTTCGATTAGCATAGATTGTCTTTGGGGTAACCTTAGCACAAGCTATCGTCACTAAGCATAAAATATCTCATCGGTTATTCTCAAACCACATCAAAACTATCTTAGAGATCTCTACCATCAATCACCGGAATCAGGTAGGCCTCAATATACGTCAAGGAACTCTGTTTCATCAACTCTATTATTATTACAAACATATCTATAAGATAATGTCCAGAAAGAAATACAAGTATCAAACTAGAAAATATAAAGAAGCTACATTAAAGCATCATGAGATCCCTAAGTAAAGAAGTTAGCCACTCATCTTTGGGATGAAGGCCATATTTTCGATGAAAAATGATTGGGATCCACGCCGCGCGGCTCCGTCTTCTCCGTGAAATTTTCCAAACCCTAATCATCTCTTTTCTCTCTATCGAGCCATCTTAATTTTCAGCCAGGAAACACCTTTTTATAGGTGAACTCCCGGAATTAGGGTTTTGGCTAAGTTGGACTCCTACTACAACTCGGATTCTCTGGACTAATTCCTGACAGCCTATTTCGGTCGCAACTGGGTCCAATCAAGAAGGAATCAGAAAACCTGTTCAACACGAACGTTGTAGAATAGGAAGTTTTCTATCAGATACCGAAGATTTGATAATATTTAGACTTATGTGGAATATTTGGCGAATAGTCTCCTGAATGTCAATAGACCAGTTTTCCAGTATTTGAATATCTTCATAGTCTTCAAAACTGGTATTAATTTATCAGAAATCTTGTAAACTGTCCAAGATGAAAGTTGTATGTTTTGATGTTTTCTAGAAGTCGTCCAAATTTCAGAACTTTAGGATTTATATGGAGATTTTGGTGAATTCTTTTCAAACTGACAGCGGAGCGGCGTAATTTCAACATATTAGTCTTTTTATGTATTTTCTAACTTAAATCTTCATTAAACCTGAAATCAACTAACGAACTATCAAATACAAACACTCTCGGGTTAACAAAGGTAAAATTAAGGGGTTTAAGTATGAATATTTAATGACTCATCACACCCCCCAACTTCCACTTTGCTCCTCGAGCAAAGAAAAGATAAAATGAAAGCAATAAATCTAACTAGCCACTTTCGTAGGTCTCACGATTGCAGTTAATAACGCATGTGCTGTTGCCTTTAAACCCCTGGGTTACCCTAGTGTAGGAGTTATAGTCTACTGAGCGTTTTCAATGATGCCACCCACAAACATTTATAGATCCCCTTGAATATATCATCAGAAATCAATTATAATATTCATCAACTCCCATGCATGACATAGAAATAATATCTATGAATAAACCCTTCAACTGACAGTCATATAAGAATATAGTAAATCAAAACATGTTATAATATATTTCCAGCACCTTAACATATTTAATCATGAGTAAAAATAACTTTAACACTCCTGTGTGTGAATAGAGTTTCACATCCTTCAAAATATCAATTATATCTAAATACTTCAACTATTCAAGATCACAATACTACAAGCACATATTTTCCACTTATCACATAGCAGTCTTTGTTTTTATTTTCTCATTTTTTTTATGACATGTGCAATGTTATGGTCTATGTAACGAGGTTCAAGCCAGTGACTCCCAAACCAGATGGCTTTAGTGCACTAAGTGTAGAACACCCTTCAGACTCTAATGCTCAAACCATGAAGGCTACAAATCATAACTAGTCATTTATTTTTAGGAATTTCAACTATTTTACACGAACACCATGTTGGTTAGGCACACTGTCCGGTTACTAAGTATGAAAATCCTTTTTTTTTCTAGGAATTTCAACCGTTTTACGCGAACACCATGCTGGTTAGGCACAGTGCCCGGTTACTAAGTTGAAAATCCATTTTTTTTATATTCAGATAATTGCATGTATTCATGTATTTTCTATGAGATGATATAAGACTGTAAATCTATCATAGTATCATGCTTAGAATCCAATTTCAACTCTTAAACATGTGAAAGTGAACATGTGCATTAGAATATGTCAAGCTATCCTTAAATCATGGTAAAAGTGTTAAAGTATAGAAACAATATCATGCATAATAAAAGTTTACTATCCCTTATATGACATACAAGTCTCAGAATAATTCATAAGATAAATTTCTAAAACGCTTACCTTTATCAATAAATATCATAATTTTATTCTTTTGACATATTTCAAGGGATGTATGATATTTGGTTTTCTTAAAATAATAAGAATTAAATTCCTAGAATCTACCCCCAACTTAAATGTAATTGTCCCCAATTACACTAAAGGCATAAACATGAATCGAATAATAAAGGGTAGAGATAACTATAATGAAGCGCAGAAATTCTCCTCTCTACATAAATATGTTGAACAACGCCATCAGAGAAGAAATATGTCCCTTCCAACCATATTCTGCCACAGAAATATACACCCTTCCCAAAAGATCAAATATAACAAATAAAAGTCCAAAAAGGAAATAAAAGCACAGAAAAATTTGGTAGTCTCCTTTGTATTATCATGATATATCAACCTTGTACAACATGAAAGCATTCATCCACACAATTTAAATTATAAACATGAAAGCATTAAAATACATTAAACCATCCATGCACAACAGCCAAAATAGTCAGCATCTATACTATCATCCTGATCGAAGATCGAGACCGTTCGATCGGAAATGGAGCAGTGGAGTAGCTGGATCTCGTCTATCAGCAATCGGACGGCTGAGAACTCACCGGCGGGCGATCAACGGTGAAACGTCATCGCCGGAGTATGGGACCTGTAGGGATGTGATACGAGGTCGAACCGAGCCATTCCAAGAAGGGACCCACGTCCTTGCTTGGATGGGCCCACGCCAAGGAGTTGGCTGCACCCAAGTCCCTTTGGGCGTTCTAAGCTCAGCCGGCCAAAGAAATCCTATTCCTAGCTGGTTTGCTTACTTAGATGATTTCCTAGTTAGTAGTTATCTTGATTGAGTCAGTTTCCTAGATTGAGTTCAGTTTATGATTTGCTTAAATCAGTTCCTATTATGAGTCCTTGTTATTAGGAAGTTGAGATAAGATTGAGTCTTATTAGGAAAGTCTGGTTACTTGCTGATTAAAGCAAGGTAGTATTCAGGTTGTAGTAGAACTCTCTTGAGGCCTCTATAAAAGGACCTCCATAGCTTGTAATTATGCATGGACGAAATTATGAGAGTAATTATTTAGTAGAGATAAATCTTAGGAGTAGAAGTAATATAGGTGTAGCTGTAACCCTAGTTTCCACAGAAATCCACCAGCCACCTTCATCTCTCTCCTGCCGGATTCTTTCTCCACCAGCTGGCCACCATCCATTGCCGTCCACCGCTGCCATCTACAGTGCACGTCCCCATCACCGGCGTCCTCTTGGCTGCCGTGCTTCCCTCCACCACGTTCTCCAAGGCTTGGATCTCCAAGAGAAGCCAACCAACCCTAGAGGAGCTGCAAGGTATCCCTCTTCTCATCCATCTCCTCCTCTAGTCTTCGCCTTCCTCGTCGAATACCTAGGGTCCTTCTCCTAAAACCCTAAAGGTATCTCTCGACCTAGCCATAGATTTGGCTAAAGAGGATCTGAGATAAGGCAAGAGACCCGGTACGAAAGCCCTTGAGAAGGTGCATCGTATCAACTTAGTATCATAGCTCTTTCCTCTTACATGTGCCCTCCCGAATCCTTCCGAAGGAGTCCACATGGCAGGAAGAGTACCTGGCCAAAACCCTAGTTATACCGTGAATTGCTCAAACCCTACACGGATCACTGTTCATCCGACCAGACCTACTCCTATACCTGGTCGAATCCCTCTTCCACATCATCATCCCTTACCCCCATCATCATCCCCACAGAACCCTAACCAACCTCCACCCTATGCAGCCTACAACCCAATGCTTCCACAACCCTATTATTGTTCACCTCACACCTTACCTGCCTATACACCGACCCATTATCCAAACCGTGAGCCCCTATACCCGGCCCATGCCCAGCCTCCATACCAGCAGCCTATGCCACCTCCCTACACACCGTACAACCCTAGTCTTCCCTACAATCCATCACCACCGTATCAGCCATTACCTACTCCCTACAACCAACCCAAACCTACAAACACCAATGGCTACTTGAGTACAACTTGGACTCCAAATCCTACTGGAACTAGGATTACAAATCCTACTCCAACTAGGAATTCGAGTCAAACTCAGAGTACGACTTGGACTCAAGATCCTACTGGAACTAGGATTGCAAATCCTACTCCAACTAGGAATCCTAGTCAAACTCGGAGTACGACTTACCCTACGGCTGAACAATGGAAGGAAGCTGTCCAGAGTTGGATCCCTTTGCCTTACCCTTCAGTAGAACAATGGGAAGCAATGATCCAACGATATTCTCCTACAAATCAGTCAAGCCCTACCAGAGTTCAGATTTCCAAAGAAAATCCCATTCTAGCTGCAACTTGGATTGCAAAACATAAACCCAGCTCTACCGGGATTAGGACTCCTCATACTCCACCTACCCATAAGCTGCCCCATGACCCAGACCATGAACAACACCCGCTGCCCCCTCACCCAACCACACCACATCCCACGACCAGCAACTCTCCCTACTCCTCCCCGGCAGCCCCCACCACAAATCAAGGCCACCCTCTTTCCCCCTACAAACCCACGGCCCCCCGTTCTCCAGCCCTACAGCCGATTGTCATCTCCGGCAATCCACCTGAAGTCCACAAAACTGCAGCCACCGACCTTACCTCAGTTCATGCCCTCCCCGTACCATGTAACCCCCACCAAGGCCCTCCTCATTCCTACCCCGTTCCATCCCCAAACCAGCCGGCTCCCAAATCCATCTCCGTCAACTCCGGCAG
Organism: Narthecium ossifragum; assembly: GCA_963920575.1. Classification (NCBI taxonomy): domain Eukaryota; kingdom Viridiplantae; phylum Streptophyta; class Magnoliopsida; order Dioscoreales; family Nartheciaceae; genus Narthecium; species Narthecium ossifragum. Next base: position 13,340,924 of record OY986967.1, on the reverse strand, counting down.
CGACCCCCAAGGTAATCGCTGCCTACCTGCCCCTGATCCTACCATAACCTCCTTCCATGGCCCACTGAAGGATCTCATGGGGCAACAAAGGCCGTCCCCTAAACCTCCTGACCCTTCCCGTATCCTTACCGAGGCCGACCCCAAACCCCCTCCAGATCCGCCACCCGTACCAAACCCCCATCCTCTCATCCCCCCTTCTCCATGGGATCCAAACCCTGATGAACATCCCTTACCGGCGACCAAGTTAAGTTCCCTCTCAGTTGCCAGAGCCACTCAGCTATCTGATCAGATCGAATCAAATCACTACGGTTTGAACCTGATCAAACTCCGACTCCATCACCTACAATTGGTCGAGTCAGATTGCAGCTTACAAGACTTGGTCAGATTCCATCCAAGCACAACCAGGTTTGGTTACACCAACCAGATCCGACCAAGCTCAGATCAGACCAGGCTAAGTCAGACTCAATTGGATGCAGCCAGAATTAATCTGGCTAGATCTGATTGCACCCAGCCAAGCTCCATCAAGCTCAGTCAAACTGAACCTGATCAAGATCCAAATAGTGCAGCAGAAGCGTGGCCCAGCCGACTTCACTTCAGACTGGGCCAAGGCGAGCTTGACTCAGCATCAAGCCAAGACCCTGCACATCCGACCAGGCCATGGAGATCAGATCCCGTCCTATGGTCATGGGCGACACTACTCATGGGACGTGACGAGGATGATCCAGGAGAACCATTGAAGATCCCATGCTTGGAGCCACCTGAACCATCAGATCGTCCCCCGGATGCTCCGTCCTCGGCACGACTGTATCCAGCCGTTGTCTTGGGTCTACTTCCATCTTGGAAGGATTTGATTCTGGTTGACCGAGTCTTTGACCTAGGACACCAGCACTTGAGGTGGGCCCATCGTCGATCTACAGCCGCCCTCTACTTCTTGGAGTTCCAGAGGCCGCCAGATCCACCTAAGTTTCAGCCTCCTCCTTCCAGACCGGCAGCATGGTCCCCTGACTCGCCGCTTCGGATACCGTTAGATCCACCATGGGCCAGACCGGGATTCTCACCACCGAGTACAGAGCAACAGTTGCGGTCCAGCCACATCACTCCGGTTCGAGAAAAGAAGAGCCCTCTTTCCTCATCACATTCAGGCCTTGAGGACAAGGCCAATTTCGAAGGGAGGAGGGATGATACGAGGTCGAACCGAGCCATTCCAAGAAGGGACCCACGTCCTTGCTTGGATGGGCCCACGCCAAGGAGTTGGCTGCACCCAAGTCCCTTTGGGCATTCTAAGCTCAGCCGGCCAAAGGAATCCTATTCCTAGCTGGTTTGCTTACTTAGATGATTTCCTAGTTAGTAGTTATCTTGATTGAGTCAGTTTCCTAGATTGAGTTCAGTTTATGATTTGCTTAAATCAGTTCCTATTATGAGTCCTTGTTATTAGGAAGTTGAGATAAGATTGAGTCTTATTAGGAAAGTCTGGTTACTTGCTGATTAAAGCAAGGTAGTATTCAGGTTGTAGTAGAACTCTCTTGAGGCCTCTATAAAAGGACCTCCATAGCTTGTAATTATGCATGGACGAAATTATGAGAGTAATTATTTAGTAGAGATAAATCTTAGGAGTAGAAGTAATATAGGAGTAGCTGTAACCCTAGTTTCCACAGAAATCCACCAGCCACCTTCATCTCTCTCCTGCCGGATTCTTTCTCCACCAGCTGGCCACCATCCATTGCCGTCCACCGCTGCCATCTACAGTGCACGTCCCCATCACCGGCGTCCCCTTGGTTGCCGTGCTTCCCTCCACCACGTTCTCCAAGGCTTGGATCTCCAAGAGAAGCCAGCCAACCCTAGAGGAGCTGCAAGGTATCCCTCTTCTCATCCATCTCCTCCTCTAGTCTTCGCCTTCCTCGTCGAATACCTAGGGTCCTTCTCCTAAAACCCTAAAGGTATCTCTCGACCTAGCCATAGATTTGGCTAAAGAGGATCTGAGATAAGGCAAGAGACCCTGTACGAAAGCCCTTGAGAAGGTGCATCGTATCAGGATGGAATCGCGGAAGGCCAAGGAGTCCATCTATATGTTCTGATCTATAAGTTGTGGTCCCCAGGCGGCGGAACGGCGGTGGACGGTTCGAAGGAAGATGTTCGGAGTTGGAATCCGGGGGTCGGAGCCTCAATCGAGGTTGGCAAGGATCGAGGAAGGATCGTGGAGGCTGGAAGAAGCTAATGGAGGTGGATTGGAACTGGGGAAGGTCATGGATTGGTGGCATTGGTGACAGTCGGTGACGGTGGATGTGGAAAGAGTCGTGGCGACCTAGGGAAGCTTGTGGAGGGGTTCCAGAGCAATGGTTGGTGGTGGGGGAGGATATCAGCGACGGCAAAGGAAACATGAGAGGCTCATCGATGTCGGAGGCGTAGTGCTTGAGGCCGATGGATGGGTCAGTTGGAGAGGGGGTCGATGGTGAATGTGTTGATGGTGGTTTGGAGGGCTGGGAGGGACCGGAGAGGTGGCGACTGGCGGCGGTCGGTGATGAGGGAGGAAGAAGATGATGGGCTGATCAGGAATGACGGTCGACCGTGAGAGTGAGTGTTCGTGAGAAAATAAGTTGACGGTCGATTGACCGCGAAGTACGTGATTTGTTTGAGGAGGCGACGGTCGATCATCACATCGATCATGAGAAGCCTTTTCCTGCCAGAGGTTCACGGTCGATCTGGCGGACGATGTGACGGTCGACCGTGAAACAGGAATTTCTATTTTTCAAGTTATTATTCTTTTTTTTATAGGAAAATATAGAAAAAAATGGAAAAATCATGGATAAATTCCTAAAAATTAAAGAAAATTATAAAAAGCTAAAAGAAAAATCATAAAACAGGGTTGCCTCCCATGAAGCGCATAAGTTTATGTCTTTCGCTAGACGAGCCTAAAAAGGTCGGTTATAACACGGGTTCGTCAGCTCGACAGACTCAATCACATCACCGTGAGCTACGTCCTCCACATAATGTTTTAATCTATGCCCATTAACAGTGAAAATCTCGTTCGTGTGTGGATTGAGAATTTCTACTGCACCATGTGTAAATACTCTATTTATAATAAAAGGCCCGGACCATCAAGAACGTAATTTACCTGGAAAAGGCACAATTTAGCATTGAACAGCCAGACTTTTTGCCCAATGACAAAAGTCCTCCTCGAAATATGTTTGTCATGAAACACTTTAGTTTTGCCTTTATATATTTTGGAATTCAAATAGGCCTCATTGCGAATTTCCTCAAGTTCACATAAACTATGTTTCCTATGTGCTGTGACGACATTGGTATTAGTTTTAAGCTTTTTAATGGCCCACATAGCTTGATGTTCTAATTCAACAGGTAAATGAGAAGGCTTATCAAAAACTAATCGATATGGGGACATACCAATAAGCGTTTTATAAGCAGTCATGTAAACCCACAGTGCATCATCTAGCTTTATGGCCCAATCTGTACGGTCAACGTGAACGGTTTTATCTAATATGCGCTTTATTTCCCTATTAGAAAGTTCTACTTGACAACTAGTCTGAGGATGATAGGGAGTGGCGACTTTATGTGTGATAGAATACTTTCTCAGGAGGAAAGCAAAATATTGATTATTAAAATGAGAACCACCATCACTAATAACCACACGAGGACAACCAAATCAGAGAAGATATTACTTTGAAGAAATTTAATTACAACTCTATGATCATTTGATTTGGTTGCTATACCTTCTACCCATTTGGAAACATAGTCAACAACAACAAGGATATACTGAAAACCAAAGAAAAGTGGAAAGGGTCCCATAAAATTGATACCTCATATATAAAAAATATCAGCAACTAAAATCGGAGTCTGAGGCATCTCATTCCTACGAGAGATATTTCCAGTTTTCTGACATCTAATGCAAGATTGGAAATTTTTTTGAGAATCCTTAAAAATTGATGGACAATAAAATCCACTTTGTAGAACTTTTGAAGCGGTTTTCTTTCCTGAGAAATGACCACCACATGCATGCGTATGACAGAATGTGAGAATGTCATGAACTTCTAACTCAAGCACACGTCATCTAATTACTTGATCAGAGCAATGCTTAAACAATTCAGGGTTTTCCCATATATAATATTTAGGGTTAATTTCATTTTGGTACCCTCTGGTTTCAAGAGTAATCAATTTGGACACTGTGTTTTAAAATGTAACAAATCAGGGTATGTAGTTAACTAACTTTTCAATTTAATGCCAAATTTGGTAACGCATTTGTTAACTTAACGTCAAAACCGGCCACGTGACCTCACATGACCGGTTTTGCATGATCTCCGGCGAGGAAGCTGGTTTTCCTCTTCTCCCCCCACCTTCCCATCTTTAATCTTGGTCACAGCCCCTTTCCTCCTTTCCCAACGAACCCGTGATACCCCTCCTTCACGCTGACGCCATCCTGACCTGCCCCAAGGCCAGATCCATCTTGCCCAGATTCCTCCATCTCCCCCAGAGCTAGCACTTCCCCCGATGCTTCCGCCATCCCCGACGGCTTCCAACATGCCCCGACGTCACCTGAAGTCGCCCGAGCTCTTCTCCATTCCAGATGTAGCGCCGCCTCCAGCGGGATCACCGCTCCACTACCTCCTAGCGCCACCCAAGGCCAGATCCAGGGTGCACTCGCCACTGTGACCCTCCTCCGACCGTTTCCCAGCCAGATTCGGCCGCCGTCGAGCCACAACCCCCCCTCCCGCTCACGACCTTATCCTCCGATGAGCAGCTCACTTGAGCTAGTTGCAACCACTCAAGTACCTTGTGTTAGCACCACCCAGTCAAGTGGCTTGGAGCAGAAAGGAGAGGACTTGATGGGTGAGAGAACTCATCGGAGTTTGATCAGCATCAATGAAACCTCGTTGGACCTCGGGGAGACCAGAAGCGGTGGAGTGGGGTGGTGGCCTTGAGGGTGGAGTTCGGGGTGGCGATGGATCTCACGGACGGGGTCGGAGGTAACGGAGACGGTCGTCGTCGATGTAGGGGACCTTGGGAGAGGTCGAGGTGACAACGTCAGCCATCTATCCTAGTGACCAGTTCCTCCAACGCCCTCTTCCCCGACCATCTCCCGTCCATCTCCCGTCCTCTTCTCCCATCACCTGCAGCCGCCATCACCACCTCCAACTCCTGTAGATGCCACACCCCCGCTCCCTCCTTAGCCAGAGAAGGCGCAGTCACTCGTGGCCTCACCTTCCCTCCTTTCCCGGCGACGTTGTGGTTTCCTGTTAACTCAACTAACGTCGTCCTCATCGGGGGACTAGAATGACTAGATTATTAACTACAGACCCTGTTTTGTCACGTTTCAAAACACAGGGTCCAAATTGATAATTCTTGAAACTATAGGGTATCAAAATGAAATTAACCACAATATTTAATTTGAGAAAAGAATCTATCTTTAGCATTTTTAGACCATTAGTCAGGAAGCTTGCTTGAAACAAGATAATTAACTAAATGTGCATACCAAGGCAGTGAAAGACGAGTCACCTGAAAGAGATGCTCATCAGGAAAGGACGTATCAACAGGAGTGTTATCAAGAATATGTTCCAAAAGAAAGTGAGACAAGTGATCAGCAACTACATTTTCTGAACCTTTCTTATCCCTAATCTCTAGATCAAATTCTTACAAAAGCAAGATCCATCGAATCAGTCTAGGTTTGGCATCCTTTTTAGCTAAAAGATATCCCAGAGTGGCATGATCAGTGTAGATATAAGAATTTTAGAACCTAGGAGATAGGGACGAAACTTTTCCAATGCAAATATTATGGCTAATAATTAATTCTTGGTAGTTGTATAATTCAATTGAGAATCAGAAAGGGTCTTACTAGCATAATAAATCACATGTGGAACTTTATGTACACGCTGTCCTAAAACAGCTCATATGGAAGAATCAGAAGCATCGCACATAAGTTCAAAAGGTAGAGAAAGATCAACAAGATCCAACGGCTAGATCTAAAGAAACCCATTAAAGAACACAGTAGGTAGAAGAACCTACCGAAGAACGCTAATCCCGGCTGATCCCTCGCAACCAGTCAACAACAAGCCTCCAAACCACACCAGGAACCTTCCTCCCGTTGCCACGGATCCAATGAGCCTTAGAACACCCAATTTGATGGTTGGAGGAGGGAGAACGGAAGAGGGGAAAGTGGCTGCCGGAAAAACAGGGGAAGAGCAACGTCGGGAGAGAAGAAAAGAGAAAGGAAGAAGAAGGAGGAAGGGGAAGGAGAAAAGGAGGAAAGGTGGGAGGGGACAGCCGGAAAAGAGGGTAGAAAGGCGAAGGAGGGGAGGGAAAGTCCTCCCCCTCTGACAAGAGAGAGCGACGGCCAGCGGTGGCCGTCCTCGCGAAGCAGAAAAACCACCAACGCGATTCCGATCGATCGCTCGGGCCCCGGATCGATCCCAACAAGTCGGATCGATTCGAGCGGGTCAAAACCCGCCGACTCACTCACGAGTCCGATCGATCGCTCCAAGGAGCAATCGATCGCTCAATGGTCGTCAGCTGCCGAAAGGCAAGCCTCCGCGCGCCCGAGCTGGGATCTTCCGATCCCGGGTCTACCTAACCATTCTAAACAAGCACTAACACATACAAGGTCAGTGTGTGCACACGCGGGTGTGAAGCAAACCAACAAGGCGCAATTTACCAAATTGCCCTTGTGGTTCAAGAAACAATGCGATCCACCGGATCGCGCGCTCGATGCGAAACAAACCAACGAGCCACGGGCCTGACCCAGCCGGTCGACCCAGGAGTAGAGGGACGGGTCCTCACATTATAAACTTTTAGATTAGCTGAAGGAGTACTAAATCTTCGTCCAATCTTATTAATTTCATTTTGCGCTCAAGGTGGATGCCATGCATCAACATGTATTCCCGTATAACTCATTCGCGCAAAAATATAGGCACAATCGTACAATATAAGCAACGAATACGCGCTCAATTATGTATATTGCCATTGATGTTTCCATCTCCACGCCGAGAACACACAAAATAATACGCAGCATCGCACAATACCAACCAATATCTGTCTTTTGTTAATAGAGGCACATATCACATATCTGTCTTTTGTTAATACGTGGCTAATGCTACGATGCCATTTATCACATATCCCTACGTCCATACAAGGATCGCACAAAAATACAGGTACACTGGAGAATATGCTGGACAAATACATGGCTAATGCTAGAACGCCACATACATCGTATAATCATAGTGGATGCCCGTGCTTACGACACGAATACTTAGGGGTCTATATAAAAAATTTCAACAAAACTCCCCCTGTACCGAGGGCTAAATGAGACAATTTTATAACATTCCTCAAATAAAAGGGGCGAACATTGTCTCCGGGGCAAACCTTGTCCCCACAAACCACACAAACAACACAAACCACAACTTCGTCAAATTCGTCAAATACAACATTATCCCCACAAACCACAACTTCAAAGGAAAAAATTCAGAGATTCTGATTTCACATCTATTCATATATATGCATGTCCAACTCTCTTCATAGCTCTCCAAAAGGTTTGTGTATCAAACTGTATGCATGTCCAACTCCGAAAGTGAGGGAAATGCACAATAATCTGCCAAAACAAAATTAAAAAATTAGCAGAATATTTGACATCATGATGTATATTATTTCTAAATTAGTATAATAACATAGGCACAATAACATACGCACAATAAAAAGGCCAATGATACATCTTCAACAAGCCCACGAAGGGTGTTAATGTAGTTGAGGTTTGTCCCAACATACGTTCCTTCCACAAGTTCTCGCATGTTTCGCTCACATTCCCATCTGCAACACAAGACGCGTCGAAATTGATTAGTGCATCAGTAAAATAAACGAACGATGTTTATTATACTGACAAAGGTATAGGGAAAAATGCAATGGAAGCAAATATCAAGTAACAGTATGTACACAAATGCAGCCAACAGAGTGCTACAACCTCCAGTCAAAGTCCAAGCTTCTTCAGCCAAAGCAAAGCATCACTGTAGTTTAGAGAACTTGATATTTTAAAGGGCCTTCATGGAAAAGACTCGTCAAAAGGCAGAAACAATGACTCTTATTTGCAAACATTCAAATCTCAATTTTTATAGGCCATGCATTCCTCTTGATTGTCAAGAGAACAAACAACCCGCGTCATTTTGGCTTCTCGATCATCATTCTCCACTGGCTCGGTCTTTTTCACCCAAAAATCATTAATTTGGAGTTAGTGTAAAGCATTTAGAAAGATAAATATTGAACTGCAGAATTAGGTGACCACAATAGACTATATTAATGAGAACATATGCAGACAGAAAAGATCTACCTTGAGCATGGAAGTATCAACAGTGAATTGAATTGCATCAGCCACGGACCGAGTATGTAGGTAATACATTCCAGTTTTCATACCCTTTCATCATGAAGAGCCAAAAAAAATGAGTAACATACTTCTTAAATGATAAAACTGAATCACACATCAAACAAACAGAGGATTCAAATAAAAGAATCACATTTTACTCAAATCCTGCAATCAAGCTAGTCTACATATTGTTCCCCTGGTGCAGTAAGAAGTAGTCGCTATAGGCATCTCAGCTAACTAGATGAATCAAGTACGCTGATGACACAATAATGAGAAATCAAATTAGATCTCGAAATGTACTCATTCTTACAGAGTATCCTTGACTTGAAGCTTTGTTTCAAGCCCATAAATTTTAGAAACTACTTGAGTGATAATAAAACAGCTTTACATGACTTAGCAACAAGAACAAGCAAACAGAGCTTTCTTGTAGCGTCGAGATTCATATCCAAAGATTGCAAAGCATATGGCAATTCAGGTGATGTTACCTTAAGGCTCTCACCCGCAACCGAGGGCTGCAAAAGCATATTAAAATCACAGACACTAGTGTCAAACCTTTTTTGTGACAGAAAATAATAAAATGTACAGGTCATATGCAAAATTACAAGACAAATGTTTACAAATTGGAATAAGTAGTACATAGCCCTTTAGGTATAATTTGGGAGCTTCAAGTGTAGAAAAGCTTCAAGTGTAGAAAAGGCAACCAACCAATGTAAGACACCTTGTAATGTTAGACCATGACCTAGTCAATAATAAGCTTATTGGCTATTAAAGCCTTATAACATAGAAGCTAATGTCTACAAATGTATAGAAAAAGATGTCAGAAATTCTGCTCAAATATATGAATCGTGATAAATAAATATTGATTCGAGTATGTCAAAAGTAAGGGAAGGCATTTGGTAGAAACTACTTAAAAAGCTCATGAGGAAGGGTTGCACCTTTCTTTAGCCAACTTAAAGAAGTTTGAGATATGACCCCATAGTGTTTTCTCAAATGTCTCCCCAGGTTCGATCCACATCTTCAAAATATTCTCTGTTAATATGATGTTAAAGTAAATAAAGTAAGCTATAAAATTACGGCACTCATTAGCATTGAAATTGGCACCAGGAATTAAGAATTCATAGAAGAAGAGAGGATTAGTAAAATAGGATTGTGTTATAAATCCATGCCAATTCACATAGTAGAAAAAGATAGCAATACGGCAATTATGGTCATTATGTTGTGTTCACATGGAAGGATGATGATAGCATAGGTGACAACATTGGGGTTGATGGGTACTAAATCAGGATAGAGAGAGTTAAATCTGAAAGAACTCATCAAGTTGAGAAAGTAAAGGTTATTTACTTTAAATACAACTCTTAGGAAACAGATTGAAGCGTCTTCATAATGTAAGAAAAAGATTAAAGATGTTGGATATAAATTACAGATGTAAAGAAAGGGTGGGTTGAAGACATCTAAGAATGCAACGACACTCCTAGTCGATTGAAGTTTGAACTCTCAACACTAGGAAGAAGAATAAGAAATTAAGGACAAATGTCTGGCAGATAGCAAACAAGCTAATGACCTTCCGTACTCGTGCTCGTCTGATGAGGTGATGATGCCCTAAATGTTTCCCCACCCTTAACCCAAGAAACGCTGGTTAGGGCATGAGCTGTCGGTGAATAGGGGTTGCTGGCGAGGTCGATGGAAGACCTGGTAGTGCGAGAGAGAGAGACGAGGTCGCCGGTGTTGAAGATCGAGTCGCTGGAGATGGAGTCGACGATGTGAGAGAGAGTTGCCGACGAGTTCGACAGGAGAGGCGACGTACGGGGGTGGGGGGTGGGCTCTTCTCGTCGGCGGTGGTGGGGAGGAGGGGGGGGGGGGGGGGGGGGGGCTGTTCTCGTCGGCGGTGTGTGTTGTCCACCGATCGCGGCTTCCACTTCTCCTCACGAGGGTTTGAGGTGAGGGGTGGTTATTAAACAGGGATTGCTTATATGGCCATTGCTTATGTGGACATTAATACACTAAAAAAACCTGCCACGTTAGATCGGTGTAAAACACCGGCTGACTAGGCCGGTGTGAATATCACGATTCTAAGTTCTATCGGTTTTTCGGGTTTGGGTTTTTACTGGGTTTAGAACCCGGAACCGATCAGGTTATTAATTCAGTGAACCTTTTACAGAAACCACCCCGTTTTCTTTGGAAAAACACCCTATCTTCCTCCTGGTTGTTTATTACGCGTGTTTTCTCATCTTTGGAGGGCTTTTTTGCTACAGCCTATGTTATAATGATGTTTCTTCCTCGTTTTAAGCCCGATTTAGTCCCGATTTAAGCCGTTTTACTCGTTATTGCATAGGGATCTCTATCATGATGTTCATGTTATTATATCATGCCTATGCCTGTTATATCTGCAGATATTAATTTGCTTTTAGAAATAATTTATATTGTTTCTTTAAGCTATGTTAGTGATTCATTTCAGTTCATTTATGAATCATATATGTTTAATTCTGCTAGCAAACCAAAACCATGTTATTACATAAGGTATGATTAAGTTGTCTTTAAAATACTTATGGGTGGACCAAAGTGACCCTAAGTTATTTTAATGTGCATCTTATCATAATCAAGAACGTAGTAACAAAAGTTGCATCTAGAGCATTATCACAAAGGTCAGTCCCAAAGGAGGGCCAATGTGAATGTATGTTTTAGATGGATAGGATAGTGCATTTTTTCCATTCTATGCCTAAGGAGATCTTGTCGGCCCAAAGGTGTCAGACTCCTTAGCCTAAGAAGCCGAAAATGGCACTAGATCCTATAGATGAAAATATTTCATCAAGTTGAGTAAGACCTAATAGCGGTTGTAAACTCAGGCCCAAAGGAGGGGTTTACAATGTCGCCACCTGGTCCCTCACCCAAATATTTTAATGACCTAAAATATTTGGGGCTCCCTTGGCACGATTAAATCATGACTTGGGAAGAACGTGTGGAATGAATGAATAATATTATTGATAAAATAGAAATTGTGGCATAATCTAATGTGAGTTATTTTTTATCTTTATTTTCAGCTATGACTCCTGCTTTAGTTAATAACTCTTCAAACATTTCCCTTTTGAATGGTTCCAATTTCACTGAATGGAAGGATCAAATCCAGATTACATTAGGGTGGATGGACTTAGATCTGGCATTAAGGGTCGAAAGGCCAGCTGCTCTTACAAAGCAGAGTACACCAGATGAAGAGGCTCTATATGAGAAATGGGAACGCTCTAATCGGCAAAGTCTTTTGCTGATGAAGGCGTATGTCGGAAAGAACATTCGGGGATCTATCCCTCAATGTAAGATCGACAGCCCGTGCTTATTTAGAGAATATAGAGCAACAATTTGTTAGCTCTAATAAGGCTCTTGCCAGCACCCTAATAAACAAGCTATCCTCCATGAAGTATACTGGTAATGGAACTATTTGTGAACACATAATGGAAATGCGAGATGTTGCGGCTCAACTTAATGGACTTGAAGTCATCGTTTCTGATTCTTTCCTTATGCACTTCATTCTCAACTCCCTGCCTGCTCAATATGGAGCTTTTAAGATTTCTTATAACACACATAAAGAAAACTGGTCAGTTAATGAACTCCTGACCATGTGTGTTCAAGAAGAAGGGAGGTTGAGGCAAGAGAAACAAGAAAGTGTTAATTTTGTTTCTCAAGCCAAGAAGGGCAAAGGTTGAACCTCTTAAGAAGAAGATGAAGGTTAATCCAGCTATTCAGAACCAAGCTGGAAATCCTGGACCCATTTAGATTCAATAGGGGAACCAGGCTAGGTGCTTCATCTGCAAGAAAAGAGGACACATCAAGAAAGATTGCCATAAATATCAGATTTGGATAGCAAAGAAAGGTAATCACTTTGCTTTAGTTTCTGAAAAGTTGAATAAATTTCCGCATTCTAGTTACTCCTGGTGGATTGACTCTGGGGCCACTATTCATGTGGCAAATTCCATGCAGCTCCTCTTAACGCATCGGGCTCCAAATGAGGGTGAACGTTGCATCATCACTGGCAATAAAGTGCGTTCACGCGTTGAGGCAGTAGGAACCTGCAGAATAAAACTAGATTCTGGATTTGTTTTAGAACTTGAGAACACTTTTTATATTCCTAGTTTTTCTAGGAATTTAATTTCAGTTTCGATGTTGGACAAATATTGTTATTCCTTTAATTTTAATAATTATGGATTGTCCATCTATTTTTGTTCTCAGTTGGTTGGATCTGGAATCTTAGTTGATGGTTTATATAAGCTACATTTAGATAATTCTATGTGTGAGGCTTATTTAACCATGAATGAAAATGCTAGTACAAAGCGTAACAGGGTCAATGAAAAAATCTTCTATGCTTTGGCATTGAAGACTAGGGCATATTTCTGAAGACAGACTTAGAAGACTTGTGAATAATGGGGTATTAAATACTCTTGATTTCACAGTGTTACGAGCGGTCTACTCGTGATCCTCTCGTAATGGGTCTCTACTGCTCCAATCGATCAGAATCGGCCTTATCGGACTTGATTTGAGTCCAATTGGCTGATTTGGTTAGCTGGATCGGATCTTGCTGAAGCTGGATCGAATCTGGCTAAGCCTGATTGGATGGGACTTGACTGGGTCAAGTCTGAAGTGATCTGAATCAGGTTGACCAATTGGATGGATGTGGCTGAGTCAGTTGGTTAGGCTGAATCAGGTTAGAATTGGTTGAGCCAAATTGGTCAAGGGTTGATTGGGGGATCCGATGGTTGAGAAGTCGCCGGAGTGGATCGCCGGCGTTGGGACGGAGGCGGCGGTCGGGATCGTGGCAGGGAAGGTCGCAGGGTGATGGGGAAGAGATCCACTGGAGTGGATTGGTTGGAGGGTGGCTAGATCGACGGGATATGGAGAGGTAGTCGGCGGCGGTTTGGGTTAACCGGCGTCGGGGACGACGAGTAGCCTGGCAGAGGCTTGGGACGTCGGGAAGATAGTCGGGAAAGGTTCGTGAGGTGCTTAGGAAGGATCTGGGACGGTTTAGGGGTCGGACACGGAAGCGGCGGTGGAGCTGTGAAGTTGAGATTGACGGGGAACGGCGCCGGAGGGGACAAACGGCGGAGGGAAGGGTATGGCCGGAGTCGTGGTGCCAAGGGGAATAGGATGGCGGGTTTAGATGGCGACGGGGGTGGCCGGAGAGGGGAGAACGGCGGTGAGCTAGGGTTTGAGCACGGGAGAGAAGATGGGGAAGAAGATGAACAGTGCTGGGGTGACGTGGCGGTGGGGTCGCTGACGTGGCGGAGAGAGAAAGTGACGGGGAGAAGGAATTTGAAGGTGAAGGCGATGCCGGCTGCGGAGAAGATGACCGACGGGGAAGAAGGTAGATCTATGGTAGATATCTGGTGGAAGCTATATTATCTATACTCCTATGATATTCTACTCCTATGATAACTTATCAACTACTCTTAATCATTCATCTCATGCTTTCATAACCTAATACAAAACTACTAAGGTCCTTTTATAGAGACCTTGACAGAGTCCTAATCCACTAGAAAACCCCCTTGCTTAATTAGCAAGTAATAAGGTTTCTGACTCAACTCAACTTCCTAACTCAAAGGGACTCTTAATTAATTCCTAACAATCAACTAGGACTCAAATAAAGAATAATAATAAATCCTAATTAAATACTCTAGTTTGAACTAGGGAAGTCCAAGTCAAACTAGGAAAGAGACTGAACCAGTTTAGTTTTTCTTCTGTGTTCGGATCCAGTTGGTCGAGTCGGATCAACTCGTATCATCCCCCCTTCCTTCAAAATTGGCCTTGTCCTCAAGGCCTGAGTCAAGTCAGGTAGGATGGCTCCATGTGGCTGGACCGAATCAACTTGTTTCTGTTGCTCTGGACTCGGTGGCGAGAAACCAGGTTGATCCCATGACGGATCCAGGGGCAGCAGTACCAAGCATCTGATGGATCGTGCGAAGGACAGAGCATCTAGGGGTCGATCTGACGGCTCAGGTAGCTCATGGAATATGATCTTCAATGGCTCTCCTGGATCATCCTCATCATGTCCCATCAGTAGAGGCAACATGACCATAGGATGGGATCTGATCTCCATGGTCTGATCAACTGTGCATGGACTTGGCTTGAATCTGGGTCAAGCTGGCTTTGGTCCAATCTGAAGTGAGGATGGCTGGACCATGCTTCTGCTGCACTAGTTTGGGCTTGAAATTGGTTGAACCAAGTTGAATCTTCAGTTGTGTTGAGTCGTACTCTGGTCCAAACCTGTCTGACTTGGTTGGCTCTACCGGTGTCAATCTGGACTTGAGTCAGTTGAGCCAAACCGGTGTTACCATCATAATCAGATCTGATCAGATTGAATATGGCATCTGAATAAGGAGGGTAGCTCCTTTGATGACTGATATCAACCTTTGAATGCTTGATCAACGGCTGAGGATGCATCTTGATCACCTGGAGTTGATCTGGATGGTCCTGATTGCTGGGGACTCTTGGATTAGGTTCAGATCGAAGATCGAAACCACTGGATCGAAGATCAGGCTGATCAAACCGCTGGATCAAGTTGCAGTCTTGATCGGACGGCGGAGAAGCTGCCGGAGCTGGATCAACGGCGAAACAAGGTCGCCGGAGTGTGGCAATGGCACAGGAAGCTTCGCAGGGACGCGGGGGTTCCATCCGTACGGTTTGATCGCTGGAAGGGGCTTCGAGCACGCCGGATCTGAAGGTAGCGGCGCGGTGGATGTCGTTGCCGGAGATCGTCAGTGAAGCAGTGCTCATTGGTAGCCAGGGATGGGTGGAAACGGTTTGTGAAGGTCTTGGAACCTTTCTCCGGAGTTTGGATCTTGAGATCATTCTCGGGAAGTGGCGGAGCGGAGGATGCCGGAACAGGGGAGCCCGCTGGAATTGGATCTCGGCGATCCAGGCTTCCTTCGTGGTCGCGTTTGGCCACGGCGGCGTCGGTGAGGGACGCCGGTGCTTCCTCGGTGGATGGGTGGGGAGGAAGACGTCGGACGACGGCCTTGGAGTGGCGGCTCGGAGATGAGCCGACGGCGCGGATGACGAGCCGGGACGACGAAGGGTCGGCTCGGGGTGAGCCGAGCGTCGGTGAGGGTTAGCCGCGGCTTGAGCCAATCTGGGAGGAGAGAGAAAATCCAGGGAAAAATCTGGAAAATTAGGTAAAATTCCAGAAAAATCATGGGAATGTTGTAGAATGGGTTCACCCGGGTCTGGAGGAGTTAAACTCGGAGTTGCAATGGGAGTTGCTCTCAGAGTTGCAGTAGGCGGATTCCTAATCCGAGTTGGCTCGGGGTTAGGTTTCGCAATCTGGGTTGCAGTAGGTGTCTGACTCGAAGTCTGAGTTATCCTCGACCAACTATTGGAAATCCGCTCCAATTCTCTGCTCTGGCGCTCTATCAGAGTTGAACAGAGGTTCAACTGGGCCTGCATAATCTTGAATTGCTGCTCCAAACTTTCCTGGGGTACTCCGTACATGGTGGCGAAGTTTCCAGTAGAGTCTGAACCGCACAGTCGGTGGAACGGAGCTCTGATACCAAGTTGTTACGAGCGATCTACTCGTGATCCTCTCGTAATGGGTCTCTACTGCTCCAATCGATCAGAATCGGCCTTATCGGACTTGATTTGAGTCCAATTGGCTGATTTGGCTAGCTGGATCGAATCTGGCTGAAGCTGGATCGAATCTGGCTAAGCCTGATTGGATGGGACTTGACTGGGTCAAGTCTGAAGTGATCTGGATCAGGTTGACCAATTGGATGGATGTGGCTGAGTCAGTTGGTTAGGCTGAATCAGGTTAGAATTGGTTGAGCCAAATTGGTCAAGGGTTGATTGGGGGATCCGATGGTTGAGAAGTCGCCGGAGTGGATCGCCGGCGTTGGGACGGAGGCGGCGGTCGGGATCGTGGCAGGGAAGGTCGCAGGGTGATGGGGAAGAGATCCACTGGAGTGGATTGGTTGGAGGGTGGCTAGATCGACGGGATCTGGAGAGGTAGTCGGCGGCGGTTTGGGTTAACCGGCGTCGGGGACGACGAGTAGCTCGGCAGAGGCTTGGGATGTCGGGAAGATAGTCGGGAAAGGTTCGTGAGGTGCTTAGGAAGGATCTGGGACGGTTTAGGGGTCGGACACGGAAGCGGCGGTGGAGCTGTGAAGTTGAGATTGACGGGGAACGGCGCCGGAGGGGACAAACGGCGGAGGGAAGGGTATGGCCGGAGTCGTGGTGCCAAGGGGAATAGGATGGCGGGTTTAGATGGCGACGGGGGTGGCCGGAGAGGGGAGAACGGCGGTGAGCTAGGGTTTGAGCACGGGGGAGAAGATGGGGAAGAAGATGAACAGTGTTGGGGTGACGTGGCGGTGGGGTCGCTGACGTGGCGGAGAGAGAAAGTGACGGGGAGAAGGAATTTGAAGGTGAAGGCGATGCCGGCTGCGAAGAAGATGACCGACGGGGAAGAAGGTAGATCTATGGTAGATATCTGGTGGAAGCTATATTATCTATACTCCTATGATATTCTACTCCTATGATAACTTATCAACTACTCTTAATCATTCATCTCATGCTTTCATAACCTAATACAAAACTACTAAGGTCCTTTTATAGAGACCTTGACAGAGTCCTAATCCACTAGAAAACCCCCTTGCTTAATTAGCAAATAATAGGGTTTCTGACTCAACTCAACTTCCTAACTCAGAGGGACTCTTAATTAATTCCTAACAATCAACTAGGACTCAAATAAAGAATAATAATAAATCCTAATTAAATACTCTAGTTTGAACTAGGGAAGTCCAAGTCAAACTAGGAAAGAGGCTGAACTAGTTTGGTTCCTCTTCTGGGTTCGGATCCAGTTGGTCAAATCGGATCGACTCGTATCACACAGACTTCAAAACTTGTCTAGATTGCATCAAAGGAAAGCAACTAGTCTTCAAGAAAGATGCAACAAGGAGTAATGAATTATTAGGATTGATCCATACGGACATTTGTGGTCCGTTTCCTCCTACCATCAATGGAGAAAAATATTTTATAACCTTTACTGATGACTTTTCAAGATTTGGTTACATTTATTTGCTTTCTGAAAAAATCAAATTCAATTGATGCCTTTAAGGTTTTCAAGGCAGAAGTTGAAAAGCAATTAAATAAAGTAATCAAAGTGATCCAGATCGGATAGAGGTGGTGAGTATTTTGGTAGGCACACTGAAGTTGGTCGAGTCCCGGGTCCATTTGGTAGATTCCTAGAGGAATGTGGTATTGTTGCACAATACTCCATGCCATGAATGTGGTATTGTTGCACAATACTCCATGCCAGGCAGACCAAATCAGAATGGTGTTGCTGAAAGAAGGAATCGGACTCTTATAGATATGGTTAGAAGTATGATGAGTAATTCCAATCTACCTTTATCCTTGTGGGGTGAGGCCTTAAAGACTGCTATAGCACTTGGCCTTGGAGGACCGACACGACCTCTAAACCCCAAACATTGATCAGAGTCAACTATCGCAAATCCTCAACACATGAGACTTGATCATACAATCACACCCTAAACCTGACTATCCAGCCACGGTCCTAAGGCTAGATCCGAGCTACCCGAGTGCCTCGGATCGGCGACCCAAACCATCGCCCGCCTAACCTCAAATGCTTTTAATGCAATCAAGATGCATGCAATGCTCAGGGACAGATAATAAGATATAAGCATGCAACAAGATGTCATTAATTATACAGGGCTAGGCATGGCTTACAGCTAGCCAAAGGGTAAGCATAGCAAAGGCCTCAAGTACAGAATATCTATATGCTAACCAAACAAACATCTTAGCAAAGCATTACACACAGATATACAATAGTCTTCAGTGCTCTCTTGCACCTGATAGACTAAGGTTCCACAGTTACCCCGCAGGTAACTAGCCACAGTTATACAATAGCCCTCGGCACTCGCCTGCAACAGGCTAAGATTCCACAATTTCTCATTAGCTAACATTCATAGCTAGCTAATGGTTAGGCAGTCAACTAAGCATTTAACTACAACCAACATGTATTAAATGCAATAAAAAACCATAGATTTGCCCAAAACGGAAATTACTCGAATCGATCCTCAAACTCGATAGAAATCCTTTGAAGACTCTCCAAAATCCACTTGTAAACTTCCCAACATGTTTAAAGATCAATCACAATTGAAAGCCATTTGAGAAAAATCAGAAAACACTGTTCAAGGGCCCACGGTCGATGCGACGGTCGATCCGACGATCGACCGTGAGGCCACGGTCGATGTCACGGTCGATGCGACGGTCGACCGTGAGACCAAGGCGAAGAAAACCAAAAGGGCGACGGTCGATCCACTCATCGACCCTGGGAAGCCCAAAACCAAACAGCACCTGACGGTCGATCCGACGGTCGATCGTCAGGTAAATGGCGAAAAGAGAAGATCCTCGATCCATGCATCGACCCTGGGAGGCTAAAATCCCGACAGAACCCGACGGTCGATGCGACGGTCGATCTGACGGTCGACCGTGAGGCCACGGTCGATGCCACAGTCGACCGTCAGACCCGAAAGATGCAAGTCAATACTTGACGGTCGATGCACCGATCGACCGTCGAGCCTTAGGCACAGTTCATCAGAACAGTGCCGGAAATCCAATTTCTTGGATTTCAAGGATCAAATCAAGTTGGAAAACAATGAGATTTTGCAAGCAAGTGTAATTCTCGATGGGGAAACCAATGGTATAAAGAAATCCCTTTTTTGATGGTTAAATCTCCTATCTAGGTCCAAATGGACGAAAACCGACAAAACGGCGACAATACAAGATTCAGCCGATAAAATACGGAAATCGCGAGGTAGGAATACTTCAAAGTATCTATAACACATGCACAACAAATTACACAACATTCTAATAAGTACTCCTACAGCAAAAAGGCATTAAACCTATCCTAGGAGAACCCGATCCTAAGATCGAGGTAAAAACACCTACTTGAAGAGATAGGGCAGCTCCTCCACGCATCCCCCAACTCCGATCGCCGGAAGCCGCTCTTCGAAATCCACACTCCGATGCCCTAGCACCCAGCCGCAGGAGAGAGAGAAGAAAGAGAACGGCAGGAGAAGGAAAAGAAGGAAAGAAAGAGAAAGAAGGAGCTTAAATAGAAAGCTGGAATCGATCACAGCCGTCCGATTCGATCTCTCCCGATCGAGCTCCGATCTTCCGATCGAACGCACCCTAAAGGTTCTAATCAAACACATACATCAATCAAAGGCCATGTGTGCAACGCGGGTGTGAAACCGATCACCAGGGAGCATATTTACCAAAATGCCACTGGGGTCAAAAACAGCGATGCGATCAACCGATCACATCCTAAGGCCAACCGAACCAAACCACAAACCCAGATCCTCGACCTAACGCGGTCGGACCATGTTGGAGGTACGGGTCCTCACATGATGTATGCTCAAACATGCACTCGGCCAGATATTGCCTATGTTGTTGGACTACTTGGTTGATACCAAAGTAATCTAGGCATGGAGCATTGGAAAGCAACCAAAAAGGTGTTAAGGTACTTGCAGGGGACAAAAGATTACATGCTCACATATAGACGTCATGAGGATCTTGAGGTCATTGGATATTCAAACTCAGATTTTGTTGATTGCCCTGACGAGCGCAAGTCAACGTCAGGATACTTGTTTCTACTAGCAGGTGGCGCTATTTCTTGGGTTAGTGAGAAGCAAAAGTTAACAGCTTCTTCTACTATGCATGCCGAGTATATAGCTTGCCATGAAGCCACATCCCAAGCCTTAGGATTGAGGAACTTCATTGCTGGATTGAAAGTGGTTGATTCCATATCCAAGCCAATGAAGATTTATTGTGATAACTCTACAGCTGTTCTCTTTGCCAATAATAAAAAGACATCAAAAAGATCTTTACATATAGATGTCAAATATTATGTGGTAAGAGAGATAATCCAGGAAGGCTTGGTAGTCATATTAGCACTGATTTGATGTTAGCTGACCCAATGACCAAAGGTCTAGCATCTGGGTTATTTAAGGAACATGTTATAAGGATGGGTCTTATCTCTTTTTCAGATGCTATGTAATGCTTTGATTTATTAATAATATTATTCATTCCTGTTTTCAATACATTGGTGTTGATAAAGTGTTGTGTCCCTTGAGGGCAATAAAGTTTGACCAAGGAATAGACATAAAGAATAGTCTATTCATATATTTGAGCATAAAGATAAGGCTCAAATCCCTGAGATCACATAAAGTGTTTGGTTTAGAAAATGCAATAGTAGCGTGATTATTGAAGGAACTACTCGATTATACTGTGGTAGAACCGTCATAGTTCCTATTGTTGATACTTTTCGAAGATCAAATTAAGGAACATGACTGACATTTTGAACTCATTATTTTTTCAAAGCGCGCGCATATGGTTTATATGAAATTGTTGAACCACATAAAGTTTTCTATAAATATATTATGTACAAAGTTTTTATTTTTTTATTCATTATATATATATATATATATATATATATATATATATATATATATATATATAGCTTGAAGTTTGTGTGCTTCATAGTCCAAGTGTGAGAGAATGTTGGACTTGATCCAATCTGTCCACATAAGGTGGACCACATTTGTAACAAACCAAGTTTAAGTGGTTCATAAGGTTTAAGAGTTCAAGATCAAATCCTGATTTGAATTGATATATCAGTTGGATTGTGATAACCCATATATTTACATACCTTAACAGAAGATAAACCAAGAATCCCAATCTTTGTGATCAGATCTGAAGAACAGAAGAACATACAAGAGGGACTGTCGAAGATCAAAGCTTCCGCACACTCAAAAAGGATTTAGCGATGTCAGGTATGTTTTAATTGCATAAAGTTTTAGATATGCATGATTGATATATATAGATCTATATGGTTTTATTCCATCAATTTGTGCTACGGGCGATGGACCATCATGATCGCCTAATTATACATAAAGCAAATAGAAGATCTTGTAAAGCAAATCGAAGATCTTGAACGAACGAGCGAGTAAGTTGTATGATTTAGTATTGATTTAGAGATAGGATTCCTTCAGTGGATAAACAAAATTTGCACTAGTAATCCCAAAAAGTTTGCAGCTGATGTGGGTAAACAAATTTGGATTCTGGACTTCGAATAATAGACTCTAGAATATAATTCAAACGATTAAATTCACCATTTTCATCAGTTTAAGTTTTTGGGACAATTGGTGCTTTAATCAGTTTCAGAGCAGAATTAGTGAATTTAAATCGGGAACTAGGACGTTTCAATAAATACATAAAGCACCAAATGTGCCCAGTTTATCCTCACTGAGATTAAATGCCTCAGTGGAAGAATGATACAACAAACAATTCCTTCTTTCGTCCGCATTCCGAATGAATCATGAATCGTGGAAAAGAATCGCTACCTGGATAACATAACTCTTTAGAAAGTTTCAGTAGCTTCAAGAACATCCTTTGGCATCTCTATACTCCAAGAAGATGAGAGCAGCACCATAATGAGCAAGAGCTCCAGCAATCACAAACACATGAAAGATTTGATGGCTATGGCCAGTTAGATCAAACGTACCTGGCTTCCACTTCTCAGGGATCCTACTAACATAGAAGAGTGTCCCTGTAACATAGGAGGAAGCCATGGCAATCTCATACGACAATGTGATCGGCCGCCTTGGATCGTTCCAATTGGCGATAGTTGCATGGATCGCTGGAACAATGCCGGAGAAACCCATTGCGGAGAAGAGAAGAGCGCGGTAGGTCCGGAACTTGCCGGTTGTGAGGTGTGGCGAGAGGAGGGTGATGACAGTGACGATGCCCATGGCGGTGATGGCAGTGAGGTAGACAAGTTGCCAATATGTATCACACTGGAAAATGTAGTAGATTGGGGGAAAGAAGGAAGTGACGATCATGACAGCGATGCCAACATAGTCGAATCTGGAGAGGAAGAGGTTGAGGCGATGTGAATGGCAGCAGAAGAGGTGGCACATGCTACTGGAGAGGAGACAGAACATGGATCCTGCTAGGAAGATGAAGAATGGCCATCGAGATGTCTTTGCCAATGACATGTTGGAGATGTCTGAGGTTGATGTTCTCTTCAAATTAATGACTGATCCATCTCCCTGCAGAAGTATCACGTCAGACTGTACACAATTCTGTGATTTATAGAAAAAAAAAATATCCCAAGAGCTCAAGGTTTTGGGATAATTGGTCATTTAGTACATAGCATCAAAACAGAAATTATCAATTTGAACCATGTCTGCATCAGTTTACTCCATTAATTCGATATAATGTGTGTACTTACGGTCATTCAGGCGTATAAGAATATAAAATCAAATGATTAGATTCACCTCTGCATCACCTCAATCTGTTGGACATAAGGTGACTAAACAAAATGGAACATAAGCTTGAATTGAATTCTGAAGAGATTCTTGTATGGATGTGATATTTCAATAATCAGTGGAATACCTCTGTGAAGATATAAATATTGACTCATGATATGAATGCGTCTACATGATCTTTCAACATATCTTCTATATTTGTTGCTGTATTTTGAGACCAGCAGCATCGCAGAAAAGCTAGTGAATTTGAATTATTCAATTAGTTGTTAAGCCAAATAATTGCAGATAACTTAACTTGTGACTATGTCTATGCCTGCGCTTCATATTAACAACATGGTCATCTGAAGTCTCAATCAACATGGTCCTTCATATCATCAACTTGTTAGACTATGAACGCATGGACTCACCTTTTCCTGTACTCTGTGGTTATCAATTGATTGGTGGCTGCTTTTCCTTTTCTAATACCTGAGCTTATTATCCTGGAAGTGGGGCAAATGCCCTACATATTATCTTCTACAATTGCTGGTGGGTGCGCTCGTCCGCGTTGTAAGCTGGGCTTACTCTCTTATGTCATAAATGTTTCAACATGATTCCTTTCATAAGTCTGGAACATAACACACCTTACCCCAACTAAAAACAGAGAGCAAGCTAAAATTCAAAGCCTCCATACCACTAAATTTCAGTTGATTCTGATCTACAGCTGTACCATTAAACTTATAATTTGGGACAGGCTAGTAGACAACCAACAAACATGACAGCTTGACATTAAATTCAATAGGGTAAAAGTCAAAAGAGAAACTGAACAGATTAACTCAGTAAAAGGTTGAGATGCATTCAAAGTGGGCTCATAATTAAACCTTTAACAAAAGGTTTGGAAAAACGCATCAGGTTTTTGCAATATTTTCACTTTTAAGCACTACACTTTTTACCAATTTAATCAGATCAAAGTACCTTAAATATATTTTCCTGATTGAAGGAAGAATTTTGCACTCCAATTACTGATAGGAAGGGCCTGCGCGCATAAACCATTTAAGTTACATCACAAAGGGAGATCAAGAAAAGACATGGATTAAAGTGAAGACAGTAGTTATGCCCTAAAGCCCTAATTGAGAACCCTACTATAAACTCAGAAAATTAAACAGTGAAATAAAATTCTAAAGCATGTAATCTTATTACCAAGAAAAGTTTCCGAGTAGATCAGCCACTTGTGGCACATCCCTCAGATGCACCACCGTCAACCCCAAGAACACAAGAAACCCAAGAAGATGCCTGAAACCATACACATAAACCCCAAATTAATCTCTCACAAGAAGAACTACCTGAGAAGATAATCTCATCATTCGAAGGCTGTATATGGTTCTCACGTCCAAATATTAACCGTCTCGTTGTGCCAAGAGAAGAGACTGAGCACAGCGTTACGGAGCGGCCACTCCGACCGATAGTGCCGGAGTATGTATTCGTTCTCCTTCATATACTCCGGCAGCTCCTCGTAGCTAAGAAGCCTATACTCCTCTCCTCTGCCACTCTCTCTCATCATCATCCCCTTCTTCTTCTTGTTCTTATCTTTGCTCCTAAGTTTCTCTAAGAGCTGGGTTCTGGATTCCATGGCTAATATTATCAGCATCGAGAAGATAAAGGGGTCATATATCTAAAGAGAGAGGGGTGGTTGTAGTGTCGGCGCAGCAGTTGGTTAAGTGCAGCTACACCCCTCCCAACAGCCTCATTAATGGTATTCTGGAGGGCACCAGAGGTTTTCTCACCCCGGAAAAGATAAGGGGTGACGCTTAGATGCAGGGATAATTCGAGGACGCCTCCTCTTTGGTGAGTCAAATTACGAGGTATGGTTGAAGGGTATGTCTGGAGTTGGATATTTTTGATCGCTTTGGAACGCGTGTACCCTGGAGTAACCCTACATTCTCGTCTACTCGTGTTATGGTTTGGGGTATATTCGTTACCTTTGTCTTCGAATGATTCCTTTCACAGTTCGGCTGTTTGGTAGTGTTGAAGTGACTCTAACCATTTCGGCTGTTTGAAAATGTTGAAGTGAGATTGAAGTCACTTCAAGCCACTTCAATCCTTATGCAAATTTAGCTTCCACTTTCGGATTTGACTTCCGGTGATTTTGGTCCGAAGTCGTTGAAGTAGCTCGCTAGGAAGTGGTAAATAATATTAATAATATCGTACTGTAATAAAATATTAATATAAATGGGTCCCACATATCACGTGTCACCTCCTGATTGGTCCACATCATCCCAAATAGTATTATTTTAATATTTTAATTTAAAAACTATTAAATTATTAATATTTTAATAATTTTAAATTAAAATATTAAAAATAAGTGGGTCCCACATGTCACGTGTCACCTCGCGATTGATCCACATCATCCAAAATAGTATTTATTTTAATATTTTTTAATTAAAAAATTATTAATATTTTAATAATAATGCTAAATTTTCAATTAGTACCTTGTAGTTTGACCTATATTTTTATATGGTCATTATATTTCAAAAAGTTGCAATACAAACCCCCAAATTTAAGAATATCTCTTATGTGATCCTCCACATCAGCTCCCGTCAAACGCCGTCAGCTGGCTAACGGCAAAAGACTCAATTTTGACCCAATGTGGCAATTTTGACTTTTTAATTATTTTTTATGCCACATCAGCCCCATCTCTCACCCCTCCACTCCCCAGCCACGTAGGACCGGACCCACGACTCGATCGCCGACCAGATCAGGAGGCCGTCGGCGGCGTAGGGGTAGTCCTCGATCACCAGCTTCAGCCCGTGTGGCTCGGCGGCGCTAATCTCCATGGAGCAGGAGTCAGCGGGGAGGCCCTGCTGGTCGAAGCGCCGGTGGTCGCGGTAAGACAACCGGCGAAGGAGGTCGGCGTGGAGGCCCTGCTGGTCGAAGCGCCAGTGGTCGCGGTAAGCGGCGGCGCTGATCTCCATGGAGCAGGAGTCGGTAATAGATCGGGAGTGTTGGACGATGGATCGACCGATGGAATTGATCCATTCCTCCTTCTCCTTTTCGGAGTCGGCGATGAAGTACATGGTCTCCTGGCTGGTGGAGAGCTCGAAGGCGAAGGGGCGGTTGAGGACGTCCTCTACGCCCTTCACAGTGATGCAGGAGGCCACGGGGATGACCCCCCAAGGGACGGATGCACGGGTGACATGGGATTCCTTGAACCAGAAGAGCTTCCCTTGCTTCAACACGAACCACCGTCGCTGCCAAGTCTTGATGTACTCACCCTGCTTGTTGAGCCACCCCGCCCGCTCCGGGTTCGACCAGAACTCCACCCCACCTCCGGTATCGGCCCCCGTCCCGCCGGATCCGGACACGTAATTCCACATAAGAGATGTGTTCTTCCGTCGAGGTCGGCGACGATGTGTTATTCGCGGAGGACTGATTCCAGCGGGCCATAGATGGCCGGGTCGAGTGGCATAAAAAATAATTAAAAAGTCAAAATTGCCACATTGGGTCAAAATGAGTCTTTTGCCGTTAGCCAGCTGACGGCGTTTGACGAGAGCTGACGTGGCGGACCACATAAGAGAGATTCTTAAATTTGAGGGTTTGTATTGTAACTTTTTGAAATATAAGGACCATATAAAAATATAGGTCAAACTACATGGTACTAATTGAAAATTTAGCCTAATAATAATTAATAATTAAAATATTAAAATTAATATTTTAATTATTAAAATATTAAAATTATTAAAATAAAAAATATTAAATTATTAAAAATCCCTGAAATTACTCAAAGTTAGGGGTGACCATATCTCCACTTCAAGCACCGATCAAACTCCAGAACTCAGAAAATCCCAGAAAGTCACTCCCCAGAAAGTCACTCCAGTGAAGTCACTCCCAAAAAAGTCACTCCACTTCAGCTCACTTCTCAGCAACCAAACAACCCCTTTGTATAAGGACCTAAAAAGCTTGTCGGAGCTAGAACATTTTAATGTATCTTTGAAAATTTTCCCTCCGACGCCGTTTAGGGCTAACAGCTATGGATGAAAAGCCTATTATACACATATTAGTAGAAGTGGTAATACAGCTCGAATCTGATTTCGATAACAACTCGTCAATGCTGACTCGATTGTTTTAGAGCTGATAACAGCTAGGGTCAGCTCGATTAGTGCTCCTTGAAAAAAGAGAACAAAATAGGATGCGGTCGGGATGGGCGCATGGTTGAGTTGTGTCAACTGTGGAGAAAATCAAAAGGATATTGAGTTCTGTCGTAGCCTCAATTAAGAGTACTTTTGGAAGTTCTAAATCTAAGTCTATGTAATGGTTGCGACTACTCCTATAGAAGGTTAAAAACTACTCCTAATCCTAGGTAGATTAATGGCTACTCCTACTCTGTTACGAGCGGTCTACTCGTGATCCTCTCGTAATGGGTCTCTACTGCTCCAATCGATTAGAATCGGCCTGATCGGACTTGATTTGAGTCCAATGGGCTGAAGCTGGATCGAATCTGGTTCAGATCTGGCTCAGATTGGGGTAGGACTCGACTGGGTCAAGTCTGGATTGGTTGATTGGCTCTTGGAATTGAATCTGGCTCGTATCGGGCTAAGTGGCTTGGCTGAAACGGCTAGGAGTGGGTTAAGTGGCTGAGCCAAATCAGAGTGGGCTGAGTCTGAATCAACTGGCTGGCTGAACCAAGTTAGAGTTGGCTGAGCCAACTTGGTTGGGCTGAACCGGAGTTGATCCAAGGGCTGTGGTTCGCCGGAGTAGATCGCCGGCGTAGGGGCGGCGGCGGCGGTCGGGGTAGTGGCAGGAAGCGTCGCCTGGAGGTGGGGAAGAGTTCCAACGGAGTGGATCTGGGAGATAGGTGGCGGATCGGCCGGATCTGGGGGAGACGGCGGTGAAGGTTGGGTCGGCCGGCGTCGGGGATGACAACGGGTAGCTCGGCGGGGCTTGGGACAGTCGGGATCGGGTCTAGGGAGACGAGGAAGGCTTTAGGGATGTTTTGGAGGTGGGATAGGGATCGGGCGTGGTTGATGGCGGTGAGGACGAGGGTCGGGTTGCCGGGGGAAGAGGCCGGAGACGACGACGCGGGCGATGGAGGGTATGGCCGGAGTCGTGGTGCCAAGGGGAAGAGGATGGCGGGTTTAGGTGGCGACGGGGGTGGCCGGAGAGGGGAGAACGGAGGTATGGCCGGCGGTAGGTAGGGTTGGGTCACGGGAGAGAAGTGGAGAAGGAGATGCTGACGTGGCAGGTGACTGGGAGAGAGGGCTGACGTGGCACTGACGTGGAGGAGAGAGAACGTGACGGGAGAGAGAGAAACACTGGTGGAGGCGGTGCCGGCTGCGGAGAAGATGACCGACGGGGAAGAAGGTGGATCTATGGTGGATATTTGGTGGAATCTACTTTACTTCTACTCCTATGATATTCTACTCCTATGATAACTTATCAACTACTCTTAATCATTCATCTCATGCATAACCTAATACAAACTACTAAGGTCCTTTTATAGAGACCTTGACAGAGTCCTA
Source organism: Narthecium ossifragum (assembly GCA_963920575.1). Taxonomy (NCBI): domain Eukaryota; kingdom Viridiplantae; phylum Streptophyta; class Magnoliopsida; order Dioscoreales; family Nartheciaceae; genus Narthecium; species Narthecium ossifragum. The sequence continues at coordinate 13,312,755 of OY986967.1, read as the reverse complement.
ATCCACTAGAAAAATCCCCTTGCTTGATTAGCAAGTAATAAGGTTTCTGACTCAACTCAACTTCCTAACTCAAAGGGACTCTTAATTAATTCCAAACAATCAACTAGGACTCAATAAAAGACTAATGATAAATACTAATTAAATACTCTAGCTTGAACTAGGGAAGTCCAAGTCAAACTAGGAAAGAGGTTGAACCAGCTTGCTTCCTCTTCTGGGTTCGGGTCCAGTTGGTCGAGTCGGATCGACTCGTATCACCCCCCCTTCCTTCAAAATTGGCCTTGTCCTCAAGGCCAGAGTCAGGTCAGGTAGGATGGCTCCATGTGGCTGGACCGAATCAACTTGCTGCTGTAGTTCTGGACTCGGTGGGGAGAAACTAGGTCTATCCCATGATGGGTCCAGGGGTAGCAGTGGCAGTGATGGATGAGCATCTGGCGGTCGATCTGACGGCTTAGGTAGCTCCAGGAATATGATCTTCAATGGCTCTCCTGGATCATCCTCATCATGTCCCATCAGTAGTGTTGCCCATGACCATAGGATGGGATCTGATCTCCATGGTCTTATCAACTGTGCATAGACTTGGCTTGAATCTGGGTCAAGCTGGCTTTGGTCCAATCTGAAGTGAAGATGGCTGGACCACGCTTCTGCTGCACTAGTCTGGGTTAGAAGTTGGTTGAACCAAGTTGAATCTTCAGCTGCGCTGAGTCGTACTCTGGTCCAAACCTGTCTGACATGGTTAGGTCTACCGGTGTCAATCTGGACTTGGGTCAGTTGACCCAAACCGGTGTTACCATCATAATCAGATCTGATCAGATTGAAAGAAACATCTGAATAAGGAGGGTAGCTCCTTTGATGGCTCATATCAACCTTTGAATGCTTGATCAACGGTTGAGGATACATCTGGATCACTTGGAGTTGATCTGGATGGTCCTGATTGTTGGGGACTCTTGGATCAGGTTCAGATCGAAGATCGGAACCACTAGATCGAAGATCAGGCTGATCAAACGGCTGGATCAAGTTGCAGTCTTGATCGGACGGCTGAGAAGCTGCCGGAGCTGGATCAACGGCGAAACGAGCTTGTCGGAGAGTGGCAACGGCATAGGAAGCTTCGTAGGGACGAGGGGGTTCCATCCGTACGGTCTGATCGTCGGATTGGGCCTCGGATGCACCGGATCTGAAGGTGGCGGCGCGGTGGAGGTTGTCGCCGGAGATCGTCGGTGTTCTAGGCCGCGACGGTGCTTGAGCTCGTCGGGAACAGGTACGGGAAGGTCTTGGGACCTTTCTCGTGAGATCTGATCTTGGGATCAACCTCTGGATATGGTGGAGTGAAGGACGGTGGAACAGGGGCTTTCGCCGGAGTTGGGTTCCGTCGATCCGAGCTTCGAACGTGGTCGTGGTCGGCCACGGTGGCTTCGGGGAAGGCCGCCTATGCTTCCCCGGTGTATAGGTGGAGAGGACGGCGTCGCAGGGTGGCGTTGGGGTGGCGGCTCGGGGGCGAGCCGTCGGCGCGGATGGTGAGCCGGGACGAAGGGTTATCGGCTCCAGAGCGAGGCGGGCGAAAGGTAAGGGATGAGCCGATGGTGAGCCGCGGCTAGAGCAAGGGGCGAGCCGATTTCGTGGAGGAGAGAGAAACCCAGGGGAAATTCCGGAAAAATATGGAAAAATAGGAGAAATTCCGGAAAAATCATGAGAATGTGGTAGAAAGTGTTCACCCTGATCTGGCAGAGGAGGTTGCAACAGCAGGTGCTCCAGTTCGATCTGAGAATCGGACGGTTGTCGCTCCTCAACTAGCTTCTGGATCTCTTCTCCCTTACTGATTGCTGGTGTCTCAGTCAGACTCGAAATTACAACCGAAGTCATAATCTGAGTTGGCTCAGGCTCAGGTTCTGCAATCATTATCCTCGGTGCTATAGTTGACCACCTACGAGTGATCTGCTCCATATTTCTGCTTTGGCGTTCCATCAAAGTTGAAACAAGATTTACCTCGGCCTGCAGACTCTTAATTTGATGTTCCTACCACTCCTGGGATACTCCGTACATGATGGCGAAGTTTCCAGTAGGGTCTGAACCGCACAGTCGGTGGAACGGAGCTCTGATACCAAGTTGTTACGAGCGGTCTACTCGTGATCCTCTCGTAATGGGTCTCTACTGCTCCAATCGATTAGAATCGGCCTGATCGGACTTGATTTGAGTCCAATGGGCTGAAGCTGGATCGAATCTGGTTCAGATCTGGCTCAGATTGGGGTAGGACTCGACTGGGTCAAGTCTGGATTGGTTGATTGGCTCTTGGAATTGAATCTGGCTCGTATCGGGCTAAGTGGCTTGGCTGAAACGGCTAGGAGTGGGTTAAGTGGCTGAGCCAAATCAGAGTGGGCTGAGTCTGAATCAACTGGCTGGCTGAACCAAGTTAGAGTTGGCTGAGCCAACTTGGTTGGGCTGAACCGGAGTTGATCCAAGGGCTGTGGTTCGCCGGAGTAGATCGCCGGCGTAGGGGCGGCGGCGGCGGTCGGGGTAGTGGCAGGAAGCGTCGCCTGGAGGTGGGGAAGAGTTCCAACGGAGTGGATCTGGGAGATAGGTGGCGGATCGGCCGGATCTGGGGGAGACGGCGGTGAAGGTTGGGTCGGCCGGCGTCGGGGATGACAACGGGTAGCTCGGCGGGGCTTGGGACAGTCGGGATCGGGTCTAGGGAGACGAGGAAGGCTTTAGGGATGTTTTGGAGGTGGGATAGGGATCGGGCGTGGTTGATGGCGGTGAGGACGAGGGTCGGGTTGCCGGGGGAAGAGGCCGGAGACGACGACGCGGGCGATGGAGGGTATGGCCGGAGTCGTGGTGCCAAGGGGAAGAGGATGGCGGGTTTAGGTGGCGACGGGGGTGGCCGGAGAGGGGAGAACGGAGGTATGGCCGGCGGTAGGTAGGGTTGGGTCACGGGAGAGAAGTGGAGAAGGAGATGCTGACGTGGCAGGTGACTGGGAGAGAGGGCTGACGTGGCACTGACGTGGAGGAGAGAGAACGTGACGGGAGAGAGAGAAACACTGGTGGAGGCGGTGCCGGCTGCGGAGAAGATGACCGACGGGGAAGAAGGTGGATCTATGGTGGATATTTGGTGGAATCTACTTTACTTCTACTCCTATGATATTCTACTCCTATGATAACTTATCAACTACTATTAATCATTCATCTCATGCATAACCTAATACAAACTACTAAGGTTCTTTTATAGAGACCTTGACAGAGTCCTAATCCACTAGAAAAACCCCCTTGCTTGATTAGCAACTAATAAGGTTTCTGACTCAACTCAACTTCCAAACTCAAAGGGACTCTTAATTAATTCCAAACAATCAACTAGGACTCAATAAAAGACTAATGATAAATACTAATTAAATACTCTAGCTTGAACTAGGAAAGTCCAAGTCAAACTAGGAAAGAGGTTGAACCAGCTTGGTTCCTCTTATAGGTTCGGGTCCAGTTGGTCGAGTCGGATCGACTCGTATCATACTCCTATGTAGAGTAAGGCTAGGCTACTCTAGGTAGAAAAGGTGCTGGCTATGCTACTCCTAAGTAGAAGAAGTACTAGTTATGCAACTCGTAGATAGTAAACGTAGAGGAAAATAAAGAGAATTCATTGATTGGGTTGTGTTCGTGTTACAATTCTCTTCTTCCATAAGATATTTATACAATCTCTAAACATAATAACTCCTCATGATCCAATGACCTCTAATAGTTGCACTCCATGTTGCCCCCCATGATCCCGATGACTTATGGTAGTTGTCCTCCATGATCAGCGATGGTTGAGTCCATCATGTCCCAATTTTGACCCATATTTTGACACTCAAAATATGTCAATTTTTTGCGGTAACACAAATGCCCCCTTTTCTGTGTGAGTTGGAAACTTGCATGGAAAAAATAATGTCATTGAGGTCAAGTAGAATGTCACGTGATTTTAACAGAGGGAGGTGGAAGAGTAATTATAACAAAGGAGATGATGGGACCATGCCGAGCGGTGAAGAGGTGAGAGCAAGTAGTGAAGAGTTGGCCACGTGTTGAGTGTAAGTGATACGAGCCAAGTTCCAGCTACCCCAGCCAAGATTGGGCCCACGCCCAGGCATGCCACCCACGACCAAGGTCAGGTCGGACCCAATTCCTTAGGGGTAGGTTGAGTCCAGGGCGGTGATGAGTCACTAAATATTCATAATTTGTTACGAGCGGTCTACTCGTGATCCTCTCGTAATGGGTCTCTACTGCTCCAATCGACCAGAATCGGCCTTATCGGACTTGATTTGAGTCCAATTGGCTGATTTGGCTAGCTGGATCGGATCTGGCTGAAGCTGGATCGAATCTGGCTAAGCCTGATTGGATGGGACTTGACTGGGTCAAGTCTGAAGTAATCTGGATCAAGCTGATCAAGTTGGATTGGGCTGGATCCAGACTAAGTGGCTCGGCTGAACCAATTAAGTGGGCTAAGTGGCTGAATCAACTGGCTGGCTGAACCGGGTTGGATCCAAGGGCTGTGGTTCGCCGGAGTAGATCGCCGGCGTAGGGACGGCGGCGGCGGTCGGGATACTTCCAGGAAGGATCGCCTGGAGGTGGGGATGAGATCTACCGGCTTGGATCGGTGAGGTAGGTGGCGGATCGGGCGAATCTGGGAGATGGACGGCGGGGGTTTGGGTTCACCGGCGTCGGGGACGATGAGGGAGCTCGGCTGGGGCTTGGGACGTCGGGAAGATGGTCGGGAAAGGGTCGTGGAGAGACGAGGAAGGTTTTAGGAGGGTTTAGGGGTGAAATCGGGGACGGGCATGGGGTTGACGGCGAAGAGGACGGAGGTCGGTTGCCGAGGAAGGCGCCGGAGGCGGTGAAGGGCGACGGGAAGGGTATGGCCGGAGTCGTGAGGCTTAGGGGAAGACGTTGGTGACCTTGGTTGGCGACGGGGGTGGCCGGAGAGGGAACGGCGGTGAGGCTAGGGTTAGGGCACGGGAGAGAGAGGAAGGAGATGATGAACAGTAGCGGGTGACGTGGCGCTGACGTGGCGGTGGGGTCGCTGACGTGGCGGAGAGAGAAAGTGACGGGGGAAAGAGAAACACTGGTGGAGGCGGTGCCGGCTGCGGGGGAAGATGACCGACGGGGAAGAAAGGTGGATCTATGGTGGATTTCGGGTGGAATCTACTTTACTTCTACTCCTATGATATTCTACTCCTATGATATTCTACTAATTACTCTTAATCATTCATCATCATGCATCCTTACCTAATACAAACTACTAAGGTCCTTTTATAGAGACCTTGACAGAGTCCTAATCCACTAGAAAAACCCCCTTGCTTGATTAGCAAGTAATAAGGTTCCTGACTCAACTCAACTTCCTAACTCAAAGGGACTCTTAATTAATTCCTAACAATCAACTAGGACTCAATAAAAGACTAATGATAAATACTAATTAAATACCCTAGCTTGAACTAGGGAAGTCCAAGTCAAACTAGGAAAGAGGTTGAACCAGCTTGCTTCCTCTTCTGGGTTCGGGTCCAGTTGGTCGAGTCGGATCGACTCGTATCACCCCCCCTTCCTTCAAAATTGGCCTTGTCCTCAAGGCCAGAGTCAGGTCAGGTAGGATGGCTCCATGTGGCTGGACTGAATCAACTTGCTGCTGTAGTTCGGGACTCGGTGGGGAGAAACTAGGTCTATCCCATGATGGGTCCAGGGGTAGCAGTACCAAGCATCTGATGGATCGTGCAGAGGATGGAGCATCTGGAGGTCGATCTGACGGCTCAGGTAGCTCCAGGAATATGATCTTCAATGGCTCTCCTGGATCATCCTCATCATGTCCCATCAGTAGAGTTGCCCATGACCATAGGATGGGATCTGATCTCCATGGTCTGATCAACTGTGCAGGGACTTGGCTTGAATCTGGGTCAAGCTGGCTTTGGTCCAATCTGAAGTGAAAATGGCTGGACCACGCTTCTGCTGCACTAGTCTGGGCTAAAAGTTGGTTGAACCAAGTTGAATCTTCAGCTGTGCTGAGTCGTACTCTGGTCCAAACCTGTCTGACTTGGTTGGCTCTGCCGGTGTCAATCTGGACTTGAGTCAGTTGAGCTAAACCGATGTTACCATCATAATCAGATCTGATCAGATTGAATATGGCATCTGAATAAGGAGGGTAGCTCCTTTGATGACTCATATCAACCTTCGGATGCTTGATCAACGGTCGAGGATGCATCTGGATCACTTGGAGTTGATCTGGATGGTCCTGATTGCTGTGGACTCTTGGATCAGGTTCAGATCGGAGATCGGAACCACTGGATCGAAGATCAGGCTGATCAAACGGCTGGATCAAGTTGCAGTCTTGATCGGACGGCTGGGAAGCTGCCGGAGCTGGATCAACGGCGAAACGAGCTCGTCGGAGAGCGGCAACGGCACAGGAAGCTTCGTAGGGACGAGGGGGTTCCATCTGTACGGTCTGATCGACGGATTGGGCTACGGATGCACCGGATCTGAAGGTGGCGGCGCGGTGGATGTCGTCGCCGGTGATCGTCGGTGATCTAGGCCGCGACAGGGCTCGAGCTCGTCGGGAACAGGTACGGGAAGGTATTGGGACCTTTCTCGTGAGGTTCGATCGAAGGATCAACCTCAGATCTGGGCGGATTGGAGGAGGCCGGAACAGGGCCTTTTGCCGGAGTTGGTTTCCGGCAATCCGAGCCTCTATCGTCGTCGTGGTTGGCCACGGAGGCTTAGGTGAGGGACGCCGGTGCTTCCTCGATGGATGGATGGGGAGGAAGACGCCGGAGGACGGCCTTGAAGTGACGGCTCGGAGATAAGCCGATGAAACCGTGGATGAGCCGGGACGAAGGGGTCCTGGCCTGGAAGTGAGCCGGGCGCGTGTGAGGGTGGTGAGCTGATGGCGAGCCGCGGTTGAGCCAGGGACGAGCCGATTCCAAGGAGGAGAGAGAAAACCAGGGGAAATTTCGGAAAAATATGGAAAAATAGGTAAAAATCCAGAAAAATCATTGGAAGGTAGAAGGAAGGTTTCACCCGGGTCTGATAGAGGTTGCAACAGCAGGTGCTCTGGTTCGATCTGAGAATCGGACGGTTGTTGCTCCTCGATTAGCTCCTGGACCTTTTCTCTCTTACTGATTGCTGGTCTCTCATTCGGACTCGCAATTACAACCGGAGTCATAATCTGAGTTGGCTCATGGTCAGGTTCCGCAATCTGGGTTGCAGTTGGAATAGGGGTCTGACTCAAAACCTGAATCCCTATGGGAGTTGTTTGAGTCACAGTTGACCATCTACTAGTAATCTGCTCCCACTTCCTACTGGTGCGCTCCAAGGTTCTACTTTGGCGTTCCATCAAAGTTGAACAGAGCTTCAACTGGGACTGCAGAATCTTGAATTGCTGCTCCAAACTTTCCTGGGGTACTCCGTACATGGTGGCGAAGTTTCCAGTAGGTTCTGAACCGCACAGTCAGTGGAACGGAGCTCTGATACCAAGTTGTTACAAGCGGTCTACTCGTGATCCTCTCGTAATGGGTCTCTACTGCTCCAATCGACCAGAATCGGCCTTATCGGACTTGATTTGAGTCCAATTGGCTGATTTGGCTAGCTGGATCGGATCTGGCTGAAGCTGGATCGAATCTGGCTAAGCCTGATTGGATGGGACTTGACTGGGTCAAGTCTGAAGTAATCTGGATCAAGCTGATCAAGTTGGATTGGGCTGGATCCAGACTAAGTGGCTCGCCTGAACCAATTAAGTGGGCTAAGTGGCTGAATCAACTGGCTGGCTGAACCGGGTTGGATCCAAGAGCTGTGGTTCGCCGGAGTAGATCGCCGGCGTAGGGACGGCGGCGGCGGTCGGGATACTTTCAGGAAGGATCGCCTGGAGGTGGGGATGAGATCTACCGGCTTGGATCGGTGAGGTAGGTGGCGGATCGGCCGGATCTGGGAGATGGACGGCGGGGGTTTGGGTTCACCGGCGTCGGGGACGATGAGGGAGCTCGGCTGGGGCTTGGGACGTCGGGAAGATGGTCGGGAAAGGGTCGTGGAGAGACGATGAAGGTTTTAGGAGGGTTTAGGGGTGAAATCGGGGACGGGCGTGGGGTTGACGGCGAAGGGGACGGAGGTCGGTTGCCGAGGAAGGCGCAGGAGGCGGTGAAGGGCGACGGGAAGGGTATGGCCGGAGTCGTGAGGCTTAGGGGAAGACGTTGGTGACCTTGGTTGGCGACGGGGGTGGCCGGAAAGGGAACGGCGGTGAGGCTAGGGTTAGGGCACGGGAGAGAGAGGAAGGAGATGATGAACAGTAGCGGGTGACGTGGCGCTGATGTGGCGGTGGGGTCGCTGACGTGGCGGAGAGAGAAAGTGACGGGGGAAAGAGAAACACTGTGATGTCGCTCAAATGTGTCACGCACAGCGGTCGCGGTGCAGTACAGCATAAGAGAGGTCGAATCCCACAGAGAGACAAGCAGGAAAGATCCAGAAATACAAATAACAATAAATTGAAAACAATCAAGAGCGTAAAAAGTTAAGAAAATAGATCGGAGATGTAATGGTAAGATAAAGGTAACGAAAGAAATCAGGATTTGAATGAGGCTAGGCTTCAGGAATCACGTCACTCGGATTTAGGTTCTTCTCTTCTCAATGGTTCATATAATACTCAGTTAAGGGATTCACATCCCAATCGCCTTAACCGGAAGATATAGAATTATGAATCTGATAAAATATAAATGTCTCTTTCTATGATTGGTTCCTCCTTTTTATAGTTCTAACTTCATCCAACCAAACCTAAGAATACACGATACCGGCTGTCACTACAGGCAACGCGCAGCAAAAGTTCATCGGGACAAAGCCCTAACTCTAATCGGATCTCTAAGAATACACAATACCAACTCTCACAATCGGCAATGCATAGCAAAGATCTCACGGTATAGAGCCCCAACCTTATCTAACCAGATCCCTAAGAATATACAATACCAGCTGTCACTACGGGCAATGTATAGCAAACGTTTCACGAGACTCGGTAGGAGAATTGAAGGAGATAACTATGGGATCACAATATCATAAAAGAAGCATGACTGGATTTATAATAATGTTTAACCACAAATCAATCTGTGAAGATCCAATACATAAGAAGAGTTTAACAATAAAGATTAAAAACATGAACCATCGTTGGAGAAGAAACCCTAATCCTCGCTAGATCATCCGTCCGCCATGCCCGTGGATTACTCGGCCATAGATGGAGATGTCTCCATCTTTTTCCTCTTGAAAAACTCCTGAAAAGAGCCTCCAAAAACGTCCAAGAAGTCCCCCTTTGAGTAACCCTAAGTTTCCTATTTATAGGGTCCAAGAATTAGCAAACTCGGGTTAAGTTTAAACCCGTTATACGCCCCTGGCTGATCTGGCGGTCGACCGTGAGACCCTGACGGTCGACCGGCAACTGTTCATAATAATTCGAAAGAGCGACGGTCGATCTTCGCATCGACCCTGCGAAGTATTTCCCTTGACAGAGGCTGACGGTCAATGCCACGGTCGATGCGACGGTTGACCGTGGCATCTTACGGTCGATCTTGAGGATTTTTGAGCTCCACGGTCGATCCTGAGGGTTTGACGGTCGACCGTGAAGGTCTCACGGTCGACCGTGATGATTTTCGGGAGCGACGGTCGATGCCGCGGATGATGCGACGGTCGACCGTCACTATTCACTCAGCAATGCGCACTGGTACGAAAAATATTGTAACTTCCTCTCGAAAACTCGGAATCACGAACCGTAAAATTCTCCAAAATCTAGACTTCAAGAGCTTTCCAATAATATATGGTACATCATCTGATTCTTCATGAGCAGGTACAGATTAATTTTTGAAGTTGATCCATATACTCTTTTCAGCTTCTTTTAACCCCAATTTCCTGCATTTTCCAAACAACCATGTGAAGCAACATATAGATATAAAAATAGTAATAAAGATGCTGATTAAGGATAATAATCTAGCAATTGAGATGGTTTTAAAGTTGTTCAGAGTGCACTTTCATGCACTCATCACACCCCCCAACCAGCTTATTGCTAGTCTCTAGCAATTCAAAGCGCATAAAATATAATTAAGCACACTAACGGTTCAAGGATGTAGACATGCATGATAAAAATTCTACCTTATCAAGTCGATAGTGTTTTATGCAGTACAGAGCATGGAAACTTCTTATACTCATACACATACTACCAACACATGAAATCAACTTCTACACATCAAAACATGCTAATCACCATCCAGAATAATACATGTGATGTGACAAATAAGTGTTACGTGCAGAAGCAACTTCTACCCACCATTAGTCCAAACACAGTACTATCTTCATGACCAATCATCCAACCCTCGCACTTTAAGTACAACATGCTCTTTCTCTATTTTTTTTCTTTTCAACTATCAGACATTTTGCCTTTTTACGCGAGCACTCTCCGCTTCTTGAGGCGCAGAGACCCGGTTACTTAGCGAAACACTTAGTAGTTTTTTTTTTTTTTATAGCTATAAGTGGTTCTACCTTTTTACGCGAGCTCCCCGCTTCCTGAGGCAAGAACACCCGGTTACTCAGTAGATCACTTAATAGTTGTTTAGGCACAGCTTGATCAAGCTCCAGAACTTTTTCTCTCTTTTTTTTCTTTTCTGCATGCAATACTCAACACTAGCTAATGTTGAAATCATGGTCTCGATTGACAATAGCATGCTCATTCCTCTAGTGAGTATAATTACCACTGCACATAAAGTGTTCGTGTGTGGATCACATGATGTTATACGTTCAGGTTATCACGCATGCAATCAATGTATTGGTCAATCCATATGAAAGCAACATGTAGAATAAGCATAAAAATTTCAGCTCATGTACAATTTCTACTAATATAATCAAGTCAACACTGTTAAACTCAATAAGGTAGCATGCACAAGGTCATGCATGCCTACACCCCCCAACCTGAAATCCACATTGTCCTCAATGTGTGCTAATCATGTAAATAAGCAGAAGGGTGTTGGCTGAATTTTCATATATGACAGAAATAAAAATAGGAAATCGAAATAAGAGCGAGGCCACCTGACAGAATATCGATTATCTCCTCAAGGCTCCTCATGGTGGCCGAATTTCTCATCTCCAGAATAGTGGTCGAATTCCTCAAGCAAGGCAAACGGTGGTCCAACATCCTAAGAAATAAGAGAGCAAACAAAAACAAATGAAAACAAAAGCAAACAAACTAAAACAAACTATCCTAATCAAAAAGGGAAATGATAGATAGGAGAAAGATCATCCCTCGTAGACAGGGTCTACGAGAGAAACGGTGTGCTCCTCAGGGTCCGCTTTCTCTGGAATCTGTTTCAAACGCTGTCCATTAACCTTAAACAGCCTCCCATCCTTTGGGTCTTCAACTTCCACAGCCCCATTCTCAAATATTCTGCTAATGGTGAAGGGGCCTGCCCAGCGTGATCTCAGCTTCCCAGGATGAAGATGCAGTCGTGCGTCATACAGATAAGCTTGCTGTCCTACTTGAAACGTCTTCCGCAAGATCTTATTGTCATGGTAGGCCTTTGTCTTTGCCTTGAAGATTCTAGAACTCTCATAAGCATCATTTCTGAGTTCCTCCAACTCAGACAGCTGGAGTTTCCGTTCCTGACCAGGGCAGCCGTGCAACTGAAAAGAGTTGCTCATCAAGGAAATCATCCATAATTGGTGGCTCATTTTCTGCTACTTCCACCATCAACCTTGATAGGTGATCAGCGACAACATTCTCCAAGGGAAAGCGGGGACTGCTCAAGCACCTAAAAACAAAAGCAAAACAAACCAAAAACACAAGCAAACATGCAAGCACACAGCATAAAAATAACTCAAGCATTCTCATGCATACAAGAAAGTGAATCAAGGAAACTAAACTACTAAATACAAGACAAGGATTTTTAATCGCGCCCTTGGCGGCCGTGCCCTAGCACGATGATATGCAAAATCAGTAAGTCCCATGGCCTGGAAGGTTAACGATAGTAATATCACCAAGAGTAGTTTACCATGTGAATCCAAGTGACATATGACAAGTAGGAGAGCTAACTTTTGCATTCTAACTCCAATAAACAAGATACTTGGATCTCTCAAATCGAAATGTGTGTCATCATTATGCTCAAGTGTCAATGACTTATCCAATGACCTATCAATAATGTCATCATGCTCGTGGTCAAGGATGGTAAGATCACAAAATCTGAAGTAAGTCCGTCGAAGTTTAAAAATATCTATCAAGGTCATGTTCTTCCTGACTATCCAAGGAGATGAAATAAACACTGGAAATATACCTTGCGGCTTAGAAGCATTGACTTGAAGTTCAGCCGATGGAGGTTCAACAAATACCTGGTCGTGGTGGTCTTGGAAATCTTCCAGATCTTCCTCATTGCTGGCCGGCCCGTACTGGAGTACTTCGTCTTCTTCCATATGATGTGTCCATCCGAGTTCGTGCACGCTAAAAGATGTGATTACCTCGCATAGTTGGCGTGCTTTCTCCTCGTCCTTCATAAGTAACTGCAGAAGGAAAGAATCAAAATGAGGCTTGGTTTTAGCCTCCTTAAATAAGTCCAAAATCTCTGTCATAGAAAGTTGAGCTTGAGCAGAAACATGTGCATCTTCAGCATCAGAAGCATAAACATGTGCATTACTAACATTGGAATCATGATCATAGGCATAGTGAATGTTAGTATCATGAACATGCGTATGAGCGCTAAAATCATGTGCATATGCATCACATACATTAGAATCAATAGCTTGTGCATCAATAGGACTAGAATTTTGAACATGCACACTAGCACTACAATCATGAGCATATGCATCATCAACATGAGCATCTTGAGCATGTGCACCATAAGCATTAAAATCATGGACGTATGCATCACAAGCACTAAAGTCATCGACACATGCATCATACGTGTTAGGCTCATCAACATCCACATCATGGGAAGTAGCAACATAAGTATCATGCACATAATCATCATAAGCACTAGGATAAGAGTAGAAAGGCTCATTGTGTTGCTAATAGCTGCTGGACGTTAAGGCGACATTGGAATGCTTGTAGGATTTGGCATTGGAATGATCATGATAACCATCCCAGCGCCCCAGAACCGTCTGTGTATAAGTCGTCTCCACAAGCTCATCCAAATACCTCATAGCTTCATCAGAATCAATCTGCAAAAACTCACCCCTGCATTTTGTTTCAAGAATTTGACGTTCATGCTTAGTTAATCCATAATAAAAATAGCTAACTAAACGCCAATTAGGATAACCATGTTGAGGGCATGAAGCTATTAAACTGGTAAATCGCTGCCATGCATCACATAATGACTCATTATCCTTTTGTGCAAAGGATGAAATTTTTGTTTTCAATGCATTACTCATATAAGTAGAACGATACTCATTGACAGAAACATGACTCGCTCTATTCTCCTCTCTCAATTCGTATATGCTTTTCTTACGAACTGTTGTTTGAGACATTCCATCTCTCGACTTCATAGAACATGATCTCAAATAGTATTGATATAATCCATTTTCCATCTTTTCTTATTTTTCAGTTTTTTTTTTTTTGGTCAGTTTTTTTTTACCAAGTAAAAATAAAACGAAAATTCAAAACAAAACTAAAAAGAAAATAAAGAAAACTAAGGAAAAAGAAATAAAAATCCAAAGAAAAGGGGAAAAAAAAGTTACCGCCTTCGATGTCTTCAATCATCATGATCTGTTGATTCTGGCGCTTTTCTGAACCGTCTCCCCGGCAACGGCGCCAATTTTTGATGTCGCTCAAATGTGTCACGCACAGCGGTCGCGGTGCAGTACAGCATAAGAGAGGTCGAATCCCACAGAGAGACAAGCAGGAAAGATCCAGAAACACAGATAACAATGAATTGAAAACAATCAAGAGCGATGAAAGTTAAGAAAATAGATCGAAGATGTAATGGTAAGATAAAGTTAACGAAAGAAATCAAGATTTGAATGAGGCTAGGCTTCAGGAATCACGTCACTCGGATTTAGGTTCTTCTCTTCTCAATGGATCATATGATACTCAGTTAAGGGATTCACATCCCAATCACCTTAACCGGAAGATATAGAATTATGAATCTAATAAAATATATAAATGTCTCTTCCTACGATTGGTTCTTCCTTTTTATAGTTCTAACTTCATCCAACCAAACCTAAGAATACACGATACCGGCTGTCACTACAGGCAACGCGCAGCAAAAGTTCATCGGGACAAAGCCCTAACTCTAATCGGATCTCTAAGAATACACAATACCAACTCTCACAATCGGCAATGCATAGCAAAGATCTCACGGTATAGAGCCCCAACCTTATCTAACCAGATCCCTAAGAATATACAATACCAGCTGTCACTACGGGCAATGTATAGCAAAGGTTTCACGAGACTCGGTAGGAGAATTGAAGGAGATAACTATGGGATCACAATATCATAAAAGAAGCATGACTGGATTTATAATAATGTTTAACCACAAATCAATCTGTGAAGATCCAATACATAAGAAGAGTTTAACAATAAAGATTAAAAACATGAACCATCATTGGAGAAGAAACCCTAATCCTCGCTAGATCATCCGTCCGCCATGCCCGTGGATTACTCGGCCATAGATGGAGATGTCTCCATCTTTTTTCCTCTTGAAAAACTCATGAAAAGAACACCCAAAAACGTCCAAGAAGTCCCCCTTTGAGTAACCCTAAGTTTCCTATTTATAGGGTCCAAGAATTAGCAAACTCGGGTTAAGTTTAAACCCGTTATACGCCCCTGGCTGATCTGGCGGTCGACCGTGAGACCCTGACGGTCGACCGGCAACTGTTCATAATAATTCGAAAGAGCGACGGTCGATCTTCGCATTGACCCTGCGAAGTATTTCCCTTGACAGAGGCTGACGGTCGATGCCACGGTCGATGCGACGGTCGACCGTGGCATCTTACGGTCGATCTTGAGGATTTTTGAGCTCCACGGTCGATCCTGAGGGTTTGACGGTCGACCGTGAAGGTCTCACGGTCGACTGTGATGATTTTCGGGAGCGACGGTCGATGCCGCGGATGATACGACGGTCGACCGTCACTATTCACTCAGCAATGCGCACTGGTACGAAAAATATTGTAACTTCCTCTCGAAAACTCGGAATCACGAACCGTAAAATTCTCCAGAATCTAGACTTCAAGAGCTTTCCAATCATATATGTTACATCATCTGATTCTTCATGAGCAGGTACAGATTAATTTTTGAAGTTGATCCATATACTCTTTTCAGCTTCTTTTAACCCCAATTTCCTGCATTTTCCAAACAACCATGTGAAGCAACATATAGATATAAAAATAGTAATAAAGATGCTGATTAAGGATAATAATCTAGCAATTGAGATGGTTTTAAAGTTGTTCAGAGTGCACTTTCATGCACTCATCACACTGGTGGAGGCGGTGCCGGCTGCGGGGAAGATGACCGACGGGGAAGAAAGGTGGATCTATGGTGGATTTCGGGTGGAATCTACTTTACTTCCTATGATATTCTACTAATTACTCTTAAATCATTCATCATCATGCATTCTTACCTAATACAAACTACTAAGGTCCTTTTATAGAGACCTTGACAGAGTCCTAATCCACTAGAAAAACCCCCTTGCTTGATTAGCAAGTAATAAGGTTCCTGACTCAACTCAACTTCCTAACTCAAAGGGACTCTTAATTAATTCCTAACAATCAACTAGGACTCAATAAAAGACTAATGATAAATACTAATTAAATACTCTAGTTTGAACTAGGGAAGTCCAAGTCAAACTAGGAAAGAGGTTGAACCAGCTTGGTTCCTCTTCTGGGTTCGGGTCCAGTTGGTCGAGTCGAGTCGGATCGACTCGTATCATAATTAAACCTCTTAATTTACCTTTGTTAGGCCTAGAGTAGTTGTATTTAATTGTTTGTTAGTTGATTTCAGATTTAATCATGATTTGGGAAGAAATACAAGAAATTCGGCTAAAAGGATGAATTTATGTGATAAAGAATGCTCCGTCACCTGTCAGGAGAATATTCGCTATAAATTCTATATAAGTCCAACTATTCTAGACATTTAGTACGTGGTAGAAGACTTCAAGAGCTACAACTTTTATGTTGGACATTTGCGAGTCTCCTGATGGATTAATATCAGTTTTGAAGAAGATAAAGATATATAGCTGCTGGAAAACTGGTCGGTCGATGTTCAGAAGAATATTCGCCAAATATTCCATATAAGTCCGAATATTATGAAATATTCGACGTATGACATAGGACTTCTTAATCTACAACTTTTGTGTTGGACAAGGTTTCCAATTCCGGCTTGATTGGACTCAGAGTAAGACTGCCAAAATTAAATCAGGAAATCCGAGTTGTAATTGAAGTCAAACTCAACTCAAACTCTAATTTCAGGTGTTCTCCTATAAAAATAGAGTTATTGATCCGAAAATAATCATCTTTTTTACATCTTTGGAGAGGATGTGGATGGTGACAGCTTCGCCGATGGCGTTCATCCAAAAAATGAGTTGCTAATTATTGTACTTAGGATTATTCATGAAACCCTAGTGTAGTTTTGGTTTTTCTTTAGTTGGATTCTTGTGAACTTCTCGATGCATGATCTCATGAATATGGTTTTATTGTTAATAGAGTTGAAGGAACAAAGTTCCCTTGACGTACTTTCAGTCCTATATGATTTATGTGATTGATTGTAGAGATTTATGAGATGGTTTTTATGAAGTTATTGGTTTGTCTTTGAGATAAGCTATGCTAAGCGAAGATAGGTTGTGCCAAGGTCATTAGGAGTAGCATAATTTAAGGTAATCGTAGGACCAAAGATAATTTATGCCAAGAAAAGATAGGTTATGTCATTGGGAACATTGACTTTCTTTTAGGGATTCATGTGAGCTTGTAGCCATATGATCCATAATGTTGAGAGAAGGGAACAATATGATAACTAGAGAAGACTAATAAGGAAACTAGGGCGGATTGAGTAATTCCTAAGTAACTACTCCATTGATTCGAATTGATCAACCTTTTATTTCTTTTCTTTATTAGTTTAGATATCTTTGATTCTTTTCCTTAGTTTTAGGGTTTCGAGAATTGATTTCAGTTTCCAATGTTTTCCCTGTGGATCGACTCCCGACTTTACCGCTATCCTACCTAGTAATGTAGTGATTGAATAAGGATTATAAATTTAATATTTGATTGGGTTTGCAACGTTTTAACGACTATGTTCGCGAGCGATCAGCCGCCCACTAAGGAAACCCCTTCCTAGTTTGAGTTAGTTTCCTGTTAGTGGAGTTAATTAAGGCGTTTGATTCTTAGTTGAGTTTTCTATTTATTTGATTTCTAGTTGTTATGAGAGTTCTAGTTTGTCATTGCCTCATCAGTTGTAGGAGTTTGAGTATAGTTTGAGTCTAAGTAGGAGAATCATATTACTTGCTCATTAAGCAAGGGGATATCTGAGTAGGAACTAAAGTAGAACTAGTACTATATGAGGCCTCTATATAAGGACCTCCATACCTTTGTATTTTGATATGCTTTTGATGAATGAAGTAGAGAGTAGTTTATGAGTAGCTTCTTAGAGTAATGGCTTAATCCTCTAGGTAGGATTATTCAAGGATTAGTTCTCCATCATGAACTATCCAAAGGTTGAGATCTCTTCCCCAAGAGTTCTCTTCAACCGACATCCACCGATCCACCTTCTTCCTCGCCAGTCACTCCTCCGCAACCAGCATCGCCTCCGCCCATCAGTATTCCCCTCACCTTCTGTGAGGACCTGCCCCTCCATCCCTGTGGCTTGCTGTTTGCCCCAAGGGCAATTTGGGAAATTGCGCCTTGGTGGTCGTTTCGCACTGGCTGTGCACACACAGACCTTGGTTGATGCTTGTTTTTGCTTAGAAAGGTTAGGTGGACCCTGGTTCGGTAGTCCTGGGCTTGGGCTTGTGTCTCGGCCCAAGGTTTCCGTTTTGGGCAAGGGAGATCGATCTCCATGGGGGTGAAGATCGATCTCTCTGTGCCTAATGGTCGCCGTTCTGGGCGAGGAAGATCGATCTCCATGTCCATGAAGATCGATCTCCCTGTGCCTGGAAGTCTCTATCGGTGGCTTCCGAAGGACGGCCACCGCGGTGGCCGTCGCTTCCCCTGTCAGGGGAGGGAAGACTTTCCCTCCCCTCCCCCAGCTTTTCCCCGCTTTAGCCGGCTTTCCCCCGGCCTTACCCGCCCCTTCCCCCTTCCTTCCTTCCCCCTCTTCTCTTCTTCTTCCTCGCGGCTCTGCTTTCCCCTGTTCCGGCTGAGAGCTTTCGCTCGCCGTTCTTCCTCCTCCGGCCACCTCTCCGGGAGCTTGAAGGCTCGTTGGGTTCGTGGCAAGGCGAGGAAGGTCCTGGGGTAGGACTTGTGGATCGAAGCTGCGTTGAAGAGGTAGGGTTCTTCTTCTAAAACTCCGGCTGTTTGAGGGTTTTGAATTCAGGTTTTGTTTTGCTTAGATCTCCTTGTGGAGTTGTTCTTTCCCGGTTTTGAAGCCATGAGTAGCTTCGTGGCACTGAGATCTGCCAGCCCACCTAGTTTGGTGAGGTTTGGCGGCGGTTTCCGACGGTGTTCCTCGCCGTCCGGCCGCCGGCGCGACCCAATCATGATCGATCTCTTGGGAAGAGATCAATCTTGGATGATACGAGTCGATCCGACTCGACCAACTGGACCCGAACCCAGAAGAGGAACCAAACTGGTTCAACCTCTTTCCTAGTTTGACTTGGACTTCCCTAGTTCAAACTAGAGTATTTAATTAGTATTTATCATTAGTCTTTTATTGAGTCCTAGTTGATTGTTAGGAATTAATTAAGAGTCCCTTTGAGTTAGGAAGTTGAGTTTAGTCAGAAACCTTATTACTTGCTAATTAAGCAAGGGGGTTTTCTAGTGGATTAGGACTCTGTCAAGGTCTCTATAAAAGGACCTTAGTAGTTTGTATTAGGTTATACATGAGATGAATGATTAAGAGTAGTTGATAAGTTATCATAGGAGTAGAATATCATAGGAGTAGAAGTAAAGTAGATTCCACCAAATATCCACCATAGATCCACCTTCTTCCCCGTCGGTCATCTTCACCGCAGCCGGCACCGCCTCCACCAGTGTTTCTCTCTCTCCCGTCACTTTCTCTCTCCTCCACGTCAGCGTGACGTCAGCCCTCTCTCCCAGTCACCTGCCACGTCAGCATCTCCTTCCTCCCTCTTCTCTCCCGTGTCAAACCCTAAGCTCCACCGCCGGCATCCTTCCCTACCTCCTCTCCGGCCGTCCCCGTCGCCAACCAAGACCACCAAAGCCTTCCCCCTATCTCCCACGACTCCGGCCAACCCTTTTCCGCCGTCCCTAGCCACCATCACCGTCTCCGGTGAAATCCACAGCCAACCCGACCTCCATCCCCATCGCCGTCATCCCGTGCCCAACCCAGATTTCACTCCCAGATCCAAAGTAGCCCGCAGACCTTCCTAGACCATATCTGTTACGAGCGGTCTACTCGTGATCCTCTCGTAATGGGTCTCTACTGCTCCAATCGATCAGAATCGGCCTGATCGGACTTGATTTGAGTCCAATGGGCTGAAGCTGGATCGAATCTGGTTCAGATCTGGCTCAGATTGGGGTAGGACTCGACTGGGTCAAGTCTGGATTGGTTGATTGGCTCTTGGAATTGAATCTGGCTCGGATTGGGCTAAGTGGCTTGGCTGAAACGGCTAGGAGTGGGTTAAGTGGCTGAACCAAATCAAGTTGACTGGATCCAGTTGACCAAGTCAATCAACAGTGGCTGAGGGAGAGGCTAAGGTTGATCCGAGGGCTGACGGCCGCCGTAGGTGGATCGCCGACGTAGGGGCGGCGGCGGCGGTCGGGATAGTGTCAGGAGGGGTCGTGGGACGTAGGGGATGAGATCTACCGGCTCGGATCTGGGAGATGGATGGAGGATCGGCCGGATCTAGGGGAGACGGCGGTTGGGGTTTGGGTTCACCGGCGTCGGGGACGACGGGGAGCTCGGCTGGGGCTTGGGACGTCGAGAAGATGGTCGGGAAAGGGTCGTGGAGAGACAAGGAAGGTTTTAGGAGGGTTTAGGGGTGAAGTCGGGGACGGACGCGGGTGATGGCAGTGAGGATGAAGGTCGGGTTTGCCGGGGAAGGCGCCGGAGACGGTGAAGGAGGCGGTAAGGGTGCTGTCCGGAGTCGTGAGGCTTAGGAGAAGACGATGGAGGGTTTAGGTGGCGACGGGGGTGGCTGGAGAGGGAACGGCGGTGAGGCTAGGGTTAGGGCACGGGAGAGAGAGAGGAAGGAGATGATGAACAGTAGCGGGTGACGTGGCGCTGACGTGGCGGTGGGGTCGCTGACGTGGCGGAGAGAGAAAGTGACGGAGAGAAGGAAATTGAAGGTGAAGGCGATGCCGGCTGCGGAGAAGATGACCGACGGGGAAGAAGGTGAATCTATGGTAGATATCTGGTGGAATCTACTTTACTTCTACTCCTATGATATTCTACTCCTATGATAACTTATCAACAACTCTTAATCATTCATCTCATGCATAACCTAATACAAACTACTAAGGTCCTTTTATAGAGACCTTGACAGAGTCCTAATCCACTAGGAAAACCCCCTTGCTTGATTAGCAAGTAATAAGGTTTCTGACTCAACTCAACTTCCTAACTCAAAGAGACTCTTAATTAATTCCTAACAATCAACTAGGACTCAATAAAAGACTAATGATAAATACTAATTAAATACTCTAGTTTGAACTAGGGAAGTCCAAGTCAAACTAGGAAAGAGGTTGAACCAGCTTGGTTCCTCTTCTTGGTTCGGGTCCAGTTGGTCGAGTCGGATCGACTCGTATCAATATCCCGACGTCCTAAGCCATCCCTGAGCCTTCCCGTCGTCCCCGACGCCGGTGAACCCAAATCCTACCGCCGTCGACCTCTTGATCCCGTCGATCTAGCCATCTATCGACCGATCCGAGCCGGTAGATCTCATCTCCACCTCTAGGCGACCCTTTCTGGAAGTGTCCCGACCACCGTCGCCGTCCCTACGCCGGCGATCCACTCCGGCGAACGTCAGCCTTCAGATCCAGTCAGTCCGGTTCAGCCCAACCAAGTTGGCTCAACCAAGCAAGCTTGAATCAGACTCAGCCAACCAACTGACTCAGCCACATCCAGCCAATTGAACCTGGTCAACCTGATCCAGATCAATTCAGACTTGACCCAGTCAAGTCCCATCCAATCAGGCTCAGCCAGATCCGATCCAGCTCAAGCCAGATCCGATCCAGCTAGCCAAATCAGCCCATTGGACTCAAATCAAGTCCGATCAGGCCGATTCTGATTGATTGGAGCAGTAGAGACCCATTACGAGAGGCTCACGAGTAGACCGCTCGTAACAACTTGGTATCAGAGCTCCGTTCCACCGACTGTGCGGTTCAGAACCTACTGGAAACTTCGCCACCATGTACGGAGTACCCCAGGAAAGTTTGGAGCAGCAATTCAAGATTCTGCAGTCCCAGTTGAAGCTCTGTTCAACTTTGATGGAACGCCAAAGCAGAACCTTGGAGCGCACCAGTAGGAAGTGGGAGCAGATTACTAGTAGATGGTCAACTGTGACTCAAACAAGTCTCACAGGGATTCAGATTTCGAGTCAAACCCCTACTCTAGCTGCAACCCAAATTCCAGAACCTGACCCTGAGCCAACTCAGATTATGACTCCGATTGTAATTGCGAGTCCGAATGAGAGACCAGCAATCAGTAAGAGAGAAAAGGTCCAGGAGCTAATCGAGGAGCAACAACCGTCCGATTTTCAGATCGAACCAGAGCACTTGCTGTTGCAACCTCTGTCAGACCCGGGTGAAACCTTCCTTCTATCTTCCCATGATTTTTCCGGAATTTTCTCTATTTTTTCATATTTTTCCGTAATTTCTCCTGGTTTTCTCTCTCTTCCCGGTTCGGCTCACTCTCGGCTTAGCCACGTGGCTCATCCCCCACCTCGAGCCGCGGCTCATCTCCTTCCCCGCGCACGGCTCGACCCCGAGCCGACCCTTCGTTGTCCTGGCTCATCACCCGCGCCGACGGCTCGTCCCCGAGCCGCCACCCCATCGCCACTCTCCGACGCCGTCCTCTCAACCTGCACACCGGGGAAGCATCGGCATCCTTCCCGGAAGCCACCGTGGCCGACCACGACCATGATTGAGGCCCGGATCGCCGACGTCCAATTCCGGCGAACTCCCATGTTCCGGCCTCCTCAACTCCACCATATCCAGAGGTTGATCCCAAGATCAGATCTCACGAGAAAGGTCCCAAGACCTTCCCGTACCTATTCCCGACGAGATCAAGCCCCGTCGCGGACTACAACACCGGCGATCACCGGCCACGAACTCCCCCGCGCCGCCACCTTCAGATCCGGCGTGTTCGAAGCCCCATCCAGCGATCAAACCGTACGGATGGCATCGCAAGGTTCCTGTGCCGTTGCCACACTCCGGCGACCTCGTTTCGCCGTTGATCCAGCTCCGACAGCTTCTCAGCCGTCCGATCAAGACTGCAACTTGATCCAGACGTTTGATCAGCCTGATCTTCGATCCAGTGGTTCCGATCTTCGATCTGAACCTGATCCAAGAGTCCCCAGCAATCAGGACCATCCAGATCAACTCCATGTGATCAAGATGCATCCTCAGCCGTTGATCAAGCATTCAAAGGTTGAGATGAGTCATGAAAGGAGCTACCCTCCTTATCGAGATTTCATCTACAATCTGATCAGATCTGATTATGATGGTAACACCGGTTTGGCTCAACTGATTCAAGTCCAGATTGACACCGGTAGAGCCAACCAAGTCAGACAGGTTTGGACCAGAGTACGACTCAGCACAGCCGAAGATTCAACTTGGTTCAACCAATTTCAAGCCCAGACAAGTGCAGCAGAAGCATGGTCCAGCAATCTTCAATTCAGATTGGATCAAAGCCAGCTTGACCAAGATTCAAGCCAAGTCCCTGCACAGCTGATCAGACCATGGACATCAGATCCCATCCTATGGTCATGGGCAACACTACTGATGGGACATGATGAGGATGATCTAGGAGAGCCATTGAAGATCATATTCCTGGAGCTACCTGAGCCGTCAGATCGACCGCCAGATGCTCATCCATCACTGCCACTGCAACCACTGGACCCGACATGGGATCGACCTGGTTTCTCCCCCACCGAGTCCAGAACTACAGCAGCAAGTTGATTCGGTCCAGCCACATGGAGCCATCCTACCTGACCTGACTCTGGCCTTGAGGACAAGGCCAATTTTGAAGGAAGGGGGGATGATACGAGTCGATCCGACTCGACCAACTGGACCCGAACCCAGAAGAGGAACCAAACTGGTTCAACCTCTTTCCTAGTTTGACTTGGACTTCCCTAGTTCAAACTAGAGTATTTAATTAGTATTTATCATTAGTCTTTTATTGAGTCCTAGTTGATTGTTAGGAATTAATTAAGAGTCCCTTTGAATTAGGAAGTTGAGTTTAGTCAGAAACCTTATTACTTGCTAATTAAGCAAGGGGGTTTTCTAGTGGATTAGGACTCTGTCAAGGTCTCTATAAAAGGACCTTAGTAGTTTGTATTAGGTTATGCATGAGATGAATGATTAAGAGTAGTTGATAAGTTATCATAGGAGTAGAATATCATAGGAGTAGAAGTAAAGTAGATTCCACCAAATATCCACCATAGATCCACCTTCTTCCCCGTCGGTCATCTTCCCCGCAGCCGGCACCGCCTCCACCAGTGTTTCTCTCTCTCCCGTCACTTTCTCTCTCCTCCACGTCAGCGCCACGTCAGCCCTCTCTCCCAGTCACCTGCCACGTCAGCATCTCCTTCCTCCCTCTTCTCTCCCGTGCCAAACCCTAAGCTCCACCGCCGGCATCCTTCCCTACCTCCTCTCCGGCCGTCCCCGTCGCCAACCAAGACCACCAAAGCCTTCCCCTATCTCCCACGACTCCGGCCAACCCTTTCCCGCCGTCCCTAGCCACCATCACCGTCTCCGGTGATATCCACAGCCAACCCGACCTCCATCCCCATCGCCGTCATCCCGTGCCCAACCCAGATCTCACTCCCAGATCCCTCCAAAGTAGCCCGCAGACCTTCCTAGACCATATCCCGACGTCCTAAGCCATCCCTGAGCCTTCCCGTCGTCCCCGACGCCGGTGAACCCAAATCCTACCGCCGTCGACCTCTTGATCCCGCCGATCTAGCCATCTATCGACCGATCCGAGCCGGTAGATCTCATCTCCACCTCTAGGCGACCCTTTCTGGAAGTGTCCCGACCACCGCCGCCGTCCCTACGCCGGTGATCCACTCCGGCGAACGTCAGCCTTCAGATCCAATCAGTCCGGTTCAGCCCAACCAAGTTGGCTCAACCAAGCCAGCTTGAATCAGACTCAGCCAACCAACTGACACAGCCACATCCAGCCAATTGAACCTGGTCAACCTGATCCAGATCAATTCAGACTTGACCCACTCAAGTCCCATCCAATCAGGCTCAGCCAGATCCGATCAGGCTCAGCCAGATCCTATCCAGCTCAAGCCAGATCCGATCCAGCTAGCCAAATCAGCCCATTGGACTCAAATCAAGTCCGATCAGGCCGATTCTGATCGATTGGAGCAGTAGAGACCCATTACGAGAGGCTCACGAGTAGACCGCTCGTAACAGTTGGGGTGGCCCAGCCCGCCC
Organism: Narthecium ossifragum; assembly: GCA_963920575.1. Taxonomy (NCBI): domain Eukaryota; kingdom Viridiplantae; phylum Streptophyta; class Magnoliopsida; order Dioscoreales; family Nartheciaceae; genus Narthecium; species Narthecium ossifragum. The sequence goes on along the minus strand of OY986967.1, from coordinate 13,288,044 downwards.
GAGCGAGAGCGATCTCCCTGGGAGGGAGATCGATCTCTTGGCGGCTGGTGCCTGTGCGGTTTGCGTCCACGTCACCTACAAGATCGATCTTCATATGGGTGGAGATCGATCTCGTTGGGGTGACCAGACCGGATGCTCCTAGCCTCGAGGAAGATCGATCTCCATGCTATAGGAGATCAATCTCTTTCGGTGCAGAGAGGGTTTTTCTTGCTTTAAGTGCTGTTTTGCCCGCGGGGCTTCGCATGCAAGTGGTTTTCTTTGGTTTTACCCTCGGGGTTTATCCTGTAACGAGCTTTGCATGTATGCTTATCGCTTTATGGTTGAACCGAGAGAGTGATGCATCTCGGGTTGTGTAGAATAAATGGGCTGACAGTATGCCCTTACTGCTTTGTGGTGAACCGAGGGAGTCATGACCCTCGGGAGTGTTTAGTATAAATGGGCCGAAGGTGTGCCCTTGCTGTGTTGGTTGTTTACAGCTTTATCATATCTATCCTGCCATGTTTTCATGTGCATTAGACATGCTAGGGTAGGTTGGGTGGGTGTTGACTCTGCTGCTTAGAGTACTGAGTGATGGTAGTCTTAACCTCGGTTGTTCCGCCAAGTGCGGAGATCCCGCTTGGAGAAGGGGGTCCTACTGGTTGCGTCGTACCCACCCTGTGTCAGGGAATGTCGGAGTTGCCCACCCCTGAGCAGTGGCGTTATCGGAGATACGCACCTAGGACAGGAACCCTTCGGGTTATTGATGGGATTGTGGGATCCTTGGCAAGCCTCGGTACTTGGCATCAGAGGGTGTCTGGTTGCTTTACCCTTGTTTGTGGGAGTTGTAGAGTAGGACCCTGCTGAGCTGTTGCTCATGCCTACCAGGACTGTGTTTGTTACAGATGCAGGTGGCCGCTCTGTCCCAGTGTTACCCCCTCGGTCGTCTCGAGGCAGCGCTCCGGATCCTGGCCATGTCTGAGGGTCAGGATGGGTTCGTCTGTGCGTTCGCGGAGACCCCGGTGGGTGTTGTGGTTTCTTTTTGGGGATTGTGATCCCTTGTAGCTGTTGTACTATGATACGAGTCGATCCGACTCGACCAACTGGACCCGAACCCAGAAGAGGAACCAAGCTGGTTCAACCTCTTTCCTAGTTTGACTTGGACTTCCCTAGTTCAAACTAGAGTATTAATTAGTATTTATCATTAGTGTTTTATTGAGTCCTAGTTGATTGTTAGGAATTAATTAAGAGTCCCTTTGAGTTAGGAAGTTGAGTTGAGTCAGAAACCTTATTACTTGCTAATCAAGCACGGGGGTTTTTCTTGTGGATTAGGACTCTGTTAAGGTCTCTATAAAAGGACCTTAGTAGTTTGTATTAGGTAATGATGCATGAGATGAATGAAGAGTTATGAATTATTAGGAGTAGTTGATAAATTATCATAGGAGTAGAAGTAAAGTAGATTCCACCAGATATCCACCATAGATCCACCTTCTTCCCCGTCGGTCATCTTCTCCGCAGCCGGCACCGCCTCCACCAGTGTTTCTTTCTCCCCGTCACTTTCTCTCTCCGCCACGTCAGCGACCCCACCGCCACATCAGCGCCACGTCACCTGCACTATTCATCGTCTCCCTCCTCAAGTCATACCCTACCTTCCCGCCGATCTCCTTCCCTACCTCCTCTCCGGCCGTCCCCGTCGCCAACAAAGACCGCCAAAGCCTTCCCCTATCTCCCACGACTCCGGCCAACCCTTTCCCGCCGTCCCTAGCCACCATCACCGTCTCCGGTGATATCCACAGCCAACCCGACCTCCATCCCCATCGCCGTCATCCCGTGCCCAACCCAGATCTCACTCCCAGATCCCTCCAAAGTAGCCCGCAGACCTTCCTAGACCATATCCCGACGTCCTAAGCCATCCCTGAGCCTTCCCGTCGTCCCCGACGCCGGTGAACCCAAATCCTACCGCCGTCGACCTCTAGATCCCGCCGATCTAGCCCACCTCAGACCAATCCACTCCGGTGGATCTCTTCCCCAACAACCCGCGATCTTCCCTACCACTATCCCGACCGCCGCCGCCGCTCCAACGCCGGCGATCCACTCCGGCGATTCTCAGCCGTCGGATATTCCCAGCCACCTTTGGCCAAATTGGCTCAGCCACTTAATCCGGATCCAGCCCAATCCACTTGGTCTGCTTGATCCAGATCAACTCAGACTTGACCCAGTCAAGTCCCATCCAATCAGGCTCAGCCATATCCGATCCAGCTCAAGCCAGATCCGATCTAGCTAGCCAAATCAGCCCATTGGACTCAAATCAAGTCCGATTAGGCCGATTCTGATCGATTGGAGCAGTAGAGACCCATTACGAGAGGATCACGAGTAGACCGCTCGTAACATACTAAACCCTGTTAACTTTTTATTGCTGGTTTGTAATAAATGTTAATAGTTGTTTAGTTAGCTTGCTTCCGCTCTTTCTCTGTGCCGTCCAGCTGTTTCCGCCAGCTGGGCTTTAGTCTCAACTGTTTCCTCCAGTTGAGGCTGTAGTTGTAGGTTTCTCCCCCTCGCGCTCTGCGGGTCGGGGCGCGACACCTTCAACTTCATCTTCTCTCCCTCCATGACCTTTTCTCTCTCCTCCAGTTTAGCCCTTCTTTGTTGAATACCTAGGGTACTTCTCCTAAAACCCTAAAGGTATTTCTCGATTTACACATAGGTAAAGTTAAGTAAGAGTCTAAGTTAGGGTTGAGACCCCCCAAGAGACCAGGAACAAGAGGCTACTAGAAGGCTTGCTGTATCAACTTGGTATCAGAGCTTTGTTACGTCGACTGTGCCGCCCAGAACATTCCAGAAGTTGTGCCCATAGCAGGAGCTACCCCTGTGAATGCTTCCAGGGAGCGGGATACCCCCCCGTAACCCGAGAGGCGATCGAGGGCATCCAAGGGACGTTGTTGACCCTCCATACATCGCAGCACGAGACACATGCCCTAATCCGAGGAATCTCTGAGCGAGTCGCTTCATAGCGTTACAGATGCAGAGACAAGGAACTACAGGAGAGCAAGGTGGAAACTCTACCTCTAACTAGCTTCCAACTACATATCCTATTTCCTCTAAAACTCTACATGAAGTTGTCCCCAACCAAGGAGAAGTTGGCCCTATCCGTGTGGGAATCGGACCTACCCGTCATGTCAATTCAGGATTCACAAGCTAACCACTCGTACCAAAACTCCGGAGTGATAGTAGGGGCACCCATATTACCTTTACAATACAGCCATGATCGACCCCCATAGATCGATCGTGGCACCACATAGCAGCGTGGAACCCCGCACTAAGCGGCGGGTGGACATGAGGGTCTGCGCTACGTGGGCGTCGTAGGCGGATCCGTTAGGAGCCCACACCCTGCCCTGGGCACCCAGCCCAGCACCAACATGGGTGAATCACAGGGAGTTGCTGCCTGGGTGATACGAGTCGATTCGACTCGACCAACTGGATCCGAACCCAGAAGAGGAACCAAACTGGTTCAACCTCTTTCCTAGTTTGATTTGGATTTCCCTGATTCAAACTAGAGTATTTAATTAGGATTTATTATTATTTTTTATATTTAATTGAGTCCTAGTTGATATTTGAGTTAGTAAGTTGAGTTGAGTCAGAAACCTTATTACTTGCTAATTAAGTAAGGGGGTTTTCTAGTTGAATTAGGACTCTGTCAAGGTTTTTATAAAAAGACCTCATTAGTTTGTATTAGGTTATGCAAGAGATGAATGATGAATGATGAATTATGAATTATTAGGAGTAGTTGATAAATTATCATAGGAGTAGAATATCATAGGAGTAGAGATAAGATAGCTTCGACCAAATCATCCACCATTGATCCACGTCTTCCCCGTCGGTCATCTTCTCCGCAGCCGGCATCGCCTCCACGGACTTTCTCTCTCCGCCACGTCAGCAACCCCACGCCCAGTCACCTGCCACGTCACCTCCTTCTTCTTCCTCTCCAAATCCTAGCTTCACCGCCGACCTCCTTTCCGTACCCTCTCCAGCCACCCCCATCGCCATTCAAGACCTCCAACGCCTTCCCCTAAGCCCCATGACTCCAGCTAACCCTTTCCCGCCGTCTTCCATCCCCTCCGGCGCTGTCCCCGACAAGCCTACCTTCGTCCCCAACCTCAGCTCCAAACCATCCGAAATCCCTTGTTGATCGACCCTAACTCCATTCCGACCATCCACGACCCTTCCCGACGTCCCCAGAGCCCTCGCCGTCGTCTCCGACGCCGGTCAACCCAAGCCGCTGCCGTCGACCTCTAGATCCCGCCGATATAGACCTTCCCCGGCCAATCCACTCCGGTGGATTTCATCCCCATCTCCAGGTGACCCTTCCTGGAAGTATCCTAACCGACGCCGACGTCCCTACGCCGGCGATCTACTCCGGAGACTCCTCAGCCGTCAGATCTTCCCAGCCATATCTTGACCAACTCAGCCAAGTCTAATTGGTTCAGCTCAGCCACCAAATCCGGATTCAGCCACGTACCTCAATCTGAGCCAGAACTGAACCAGATTCGATCCAGATTCAGCCAATTGGACTCAATCAGGTCCGATCAGGTCGATTTTGATCGATTGGAGCAGTAGAGACCCGATACGAGAGGATTACGAGTAGACCGCTCGTATCAACTTGGTATCAGAGCTCCGTTCCACCGACTGTGCGGTTCAGACCCTACTGAAAACTTCGCCACAATGTACGGAGTACCCCAGGAAAGTTTGGAGCATCAATTCAAGATTCTGCAGTCCCAGTTGAAGCTTTGTTCAACTTTGATGGAACGCCAAAGCAGAAACTTGGAGCGCACCAGTAGGGAGTTGGGGCAGATCTGCAATAGGTGGTCAACGATAACTCCGATTCAGGCCCCTACTCCAGCTGCAACCCAGATTACGGAACCTGACCCCCAGCCAACTCGGATTAGGACTCCGACTGAGACTCCTACTGCAACTCCGAGAGCAAATCCAATTGTTACTCTGAGTTCAAGTCCTGCCCCGGGTGAGACCTTTCTTCTACCTTCCCATGATTTTTCTGGAATTTTACCTATGTTTCCAGATTTTTCCCGGGATATTCTCTCTCCTCCCGGATTGGCTCAAGCCGTGGCTCCTCTCCTACCTCAAGCCGCGGCTAACCCTCACCCACGCCCGGCTCACCTCGAGCCGACCCTTCGTCGTCCCGGCTCGTCCTCCGCGCCGTCAGCTCATCTCCGAGCCGCCACTCCAAGGCCGCCGTCCGATGTCCTCCTCCCCACCCATCCACCGAGGAAGCACCGGCGTCCCTCACCGACGCCGCCGTGGTCAACCACGACCACGATTGAGGCCTCGATCGCCGAGATCCAAATCCGGCGAACTCCTCTGTTCCGGCCTCCATCACTCCGCCATTTTCCGAGGTTGATCCCAAGATCAAACCTCACGAGAAAGGTCCCAAGACCTTCCCGTGCCTGTTCCCGACGATCTCAAGCACCGTCGCGGCCTACATCACCGACGATCATCGACGACGACATCCACCGCGCCGTCACCTTCAGATCCGGTGCATCAGAGGCGCAATCCGACGATCAGATCATACGGATGGAACCCCCACGTCCCGGAGAAGCTTCCTGTGCCGTTGCCACACTCCGCCGACCATGTTTCGCCGTTGATCCAGCTCCGGCAGCTTCTCAGCCGTCCGATCAAGACTGCAACTTGATCCAGCCGTTTGATCAGCCTGATCTTCGATCCAGTGCTTCCGATCTTCGATCTGAACCTGATCAAAGAGTCCTAAGCAATCAGGACCATCCAGATCATGTCCAAGTGATCACGATGCATCCTCAGCCATTGATCAAGCATCCGATGGTTGATATGAGTCATCAAAGGAGCTACCCTCCTTATTCAGATGCCATATTCAATCTGATTAGATCTGATTATGATGGTACCACCGGTTTAGCTCAACTGACTCAAGTCCAGATTGACACCGGTAGACCCAACCAAGTCAGACAGGTTTGGACCAGAGTAAGACTCAGCACAGCTGAAGATTCAACTTGGTTCAACCAACTTCTAGCCCCGACTAGTGCAAGAGAAGCATGGTCCAACAATCTTCACTTCAGATTAGACCAAAGCCAGCTTGACCCAGATTCAAGCCAAGTTCCTGCACAGCTGATCAGACCATGGAGATCAGATCCCATCCTATGGTCATGGGCAACACTACTAATGGGACATGATGAGGATGATTCAGGAGAGCCATTGAAGATCATATTCCTAGAGCTACCTGAGCCGTCAGAACGACCTCCAGATGCTCCATCCTCTGCACGATCCATCAGATGCTTGGTACTGCTACCACTGGACCCGCCATGGGATCGACCTGGTTTCTCGCCACCGAGTCCAGAGCAACAGAAGCAAGTTGATTCGGTCCTGCCACATGGAGCCATCCTACCTGACTTGACTCAGGCCTTGAGGACAAGGCCAATTCTGAAGGAAGGGGGGATGATATGAGTCGATTCGACTCGACAAACTAGATCTGAACCCAGAAGAGGAACCAAACTGGTTCAATCTCTTTCCTAGTTTGATTTGAATTTCCCTGATTCAAACTAGAGTATTTAATTAGGATTTATTATTATTCTTTTATATTTAATTGAGTCCTAGTTGATATTTGAGTTAGTAAGTTGAGTTGAGTCAGAAACCTTATTACTTGTTAATTAAGCAAGGGGATTTTCTAGTTGGATTAGGACTCTGTCAAGGTCTCTATAAAAAGACCTCATTAGTTTGTATTAGGTTATGCAAGAGATGAATGATGAATTATGAATTAATAGGAGTAGTTGATAAATTATCATAGGAGTAGAGATAAGATAGCTTCGACCAGATCATCCACCATTGATCCACGTCTTCCCCGTCGGTCATCTTCTCCGCAGCCGACATCGCCTCCACGGACTTTCTCTCTCCGCCACGTCAGTGACCCCACGCCCAGTCACCTGCCACGTCACCTCCTTCTTCTTCCTCTCCAAATCCTAGCTTCACCGCCGACCTCCTTTCAGTACCCTCTCCGGCCACCCCCGTCGCCATCTAAGACCTCCAACGCCTTCCCCTAAGCCCCACGACTCTGGCTAACCCTTTCCCGCCGTCTTCCATCCCCTCCGGCGCCGTCCCCGACAAGCCTACCTCCGTCCCCTCCGCTGTCAACCCACATCCATCCCCAACCTCAGCTCCAAACCATCTGAAATCCCTTGTTGATCGTCCCTAACTTGATACGATGCACCTTCTCAAGGGCTTTCGTACCGGGTCTCTTGCCTTATCTCAGATCCTCTTTAGCCAAATCTATGGCTAGGTCGAGAGATACCTTTAGGGTTTTAGGAGAAGGACCCTAGGTATTCGACGAGGAAGGCGAAGACTAGAGGAGGAGATGGATGAGAAGAGGGATACCTTGCAGCTCCTCTAGGGTTGGCTGGCTTCTCTTGGAGATCCAAGCCTTGGAGAACGTGGTGGAGGGAAGCACGGCAGCCAAGGGGACGCCGGGGACTTGGGGTTGGACGGCAGAGGTGGTTGGTAGCGGCGGTGATGATGGTGGCGAAGGAGTGGACTGCAGCGGAGAAGGAGACCGGTGATGGAGAAGAACCGGCTGTAGAGAGAGATGAAGGTGGCTGGTGGATTATGAGGAAACTAGGTTACAGCTACTCCTATATTACTTCTACTCCTAGGATTTATCTCTACTAAATAATAACTCTCATAAATTCGTCCATGCATAATTACAAGCTATGGAGGTCCTTTTATAGAGGCCTCAAGAGAGTTCTAATAAGACTCAATCTTATCTCAACTTCCTAATAACAAGGACTCATAATAGGAACTGATTTAAGCAAATCATAAACTGAACTCAATCTAGGAAACTGACTCAATCAAGATAACTACTAACTAGGAAATCATCTAAGTAAGCAAACCAGCTAGGAATAGGATTCCTTTGGCCGGCTGAGCTTAGAACGCCCAAAGGGACTTGGGTGCAGCCAACTGCTTGGCGTGGGCCCATCCAAGCAAGGACGTGGGTCCCTTCTTGGAATGGCTCGGTTCGACCTCGTATCATCTCTCCTCCCTTCGAAATTGGCCTTGTCCTCAAGGCCTGAATGTGATGAGGAAAGAGGGCTCTTCTCTTCTCGAACCGGAGTGATGTGGCTGGACCGCAACTGTTGCTCTGTACTCGGCGGTGAGAATCCCGGTCTGGCCCATGGTGGATCTAATGGTATCCGAAGCGGCGAGTCAGGGAGCCATGCTGCCGGTCTGGAAGAAGGGAACTGAAGCGCTGGTGGATCTGGGGGTCGCTGGAACTCTAAGAAGTAGATGGCAGCTACAGATAGGTGGTTGTGCATAGTCATTGTCGGTCGTCCGGGATCGAAGACTAGATCAACTCGAATCGAGTCCTTCCAAGGTCGAAGTAGACCCAATAGGGCAGCTGAATACAATCGAGTGCAGTTGAGCTTGGATATTTCTCTGATTTTCTCGAAGGGGATCATCAGGGCTCTGGCTTCAACATCAATCCTCACGGTCAGAGTCGACAAAGTCGTTCTGAAACTTCGAGTGGTGGATGGATGCTGGGCGATGCTCTTGGATCTGATCAGTTGGAAGATGGCAACCGAATAAGGAGGGTAGCACCTTGGATAGCTCAGATCAGTTGGGGGATGCCTGATCAACTGAAGATGCGTAGGAAACATTTGGATCTGATCTGGTGGAAGTCTGAAATCAAGCTTGATCAAGTCGGATTGGCTGAGCTTGCTTGAACTTGGTGGGCATCAGATCTGACTTGGTCGGATTTGACTGAATCCAATTGATCCGGACTTAGCTTGAACTGGTATGGATCTGGGCTTGATCGGATTTGGTTGGTGTAGCCAAATCTGGTTGTGCCTAGATTGAATCTGTCCAAGTATTGTAAGCTGGAGCCTGACTCGATCGAGTGTGGAAGATGGAGTCGGACGTTCAGGTTCAAACGGTGGTGATTTGATCTGATCTGATCTGATGGTTGAGATCTGTCCAGTGCTTGAAGAAGCTTGGGATTGGATTGAGATCTGGCAGCTGGAGGTGGCCGGAACTCAATTGCTTGTGAGGGAAGCTCGTCGGAGTTTACATCCCATGGGGAAGAGGTAGTGAGAGGATGGGGGTTTGATACGGTTGGCGGATCTGGAGGGGGTTTGGGGTCGGCCTCGGTAAGGATACGGGAAGGGTCAGGAGGTTTTGGGGACGGTCTTTGGTGGCTTGAGAGATCCTTCAGTGGGCCATGGAAGGAGGTTATGGTAGGATCAGGGGTAGGTAGGCAGCGATTACCTTGGGGGTTGCTGCCGGAGTTGAAGGAGATGGATTTGGGAGCCGGCTGATTTGGGGATGGAACGGGGTAGTAATGAGGAGGGCCTTGGTGGGGGTTACATGGTACGGGGAGGGCATGAACTGAGGTAAGGTCAGTGGCTGCAGTTTTGTGGACTTCGGGTAGATTGCCGGAGATGACAATCGGCTGTAGGACTGGAGAACGGGGGGCCGTGGGTTGGTAGGGGGAAAGAGGGTGGCCTTGATTAGTGGTGGGGGCTGCCGGGGAGGAGTAGGGAGAGTTGCTGGTCGTGGGATGTGGTGTGGTTGGGTGAGAGGGCAGCGGGTGTTGTTCATGGTTTTGGCCATGGGGCAGCCAAGGGAACGCCGGGGACTTGGGGTTGGACGGCGGAGGTGGTTGGTAGCGGCGGTGATGATAGTGGCTAAGGAGTGGACGACAGCGGAGAAGGAGACCGGTGATGGAGGAGGACCGGCTGTAGAGAGAGATGAAGGTGGCTGGTGGATTATGAGGAAACTAAGTTACAGCTACTCCTATATTACTTCTACTCCTAAGATTTATCTCTACTAAATAATTACTCTCATAAATTCGTCCATGCATAATTACAAGCTATGGAGGTCCTTTTATAGAGGCCTCAAGAGAGTTCTACTACAACCTGAATACTACCTTGCTTTAATCAGCAAGTAACCAGACTTTTCTAATAAGACTTCTTATCTCAACTTCCTAATAACAAGGACTCATAATAGGAACTAATTTAAGCAAATCATAAACTGAACTCAATCTAGGAAACTGACTCAATCAAGATAACTACTAACTAGGAAATCATCTAAGTAAGCAAACCAGCTAGGAATAGGATTCCTTTGGCCGGCTGAGCTTAGAACGCCCAAAGGGACTTGGGTGCAGCCAACTCCTTAGCGTGGGCCCATCCAAGCAAGGACATGGGTCCCTTCTTGGAATGGCTCGGTTCAACCTCGTATCAGTAATTAAGCTAAGCAAGAGGCACACAAAACCACCAAGAACACCTAGATCTATTGGCTAGATTAAGAGAAAACCCCTAGACCAACTCAAGTAGATAGAAACCTACCGAAAACGCAAACCTCGGCTGAATCCCCGCGGTACGAGCAACAAACCGGCTTCAAACCAAGCCAAGGATCTTCCTCTCGCTGCCACAAATCTAACAAGCCCACAATTACTCAAAAAGATGGCCGGAGGAGGGAGAACGGAGGCGAAGAAGGAGAAGGGAAGCAAACCGGAAAAACAGAGGAGGTCTCGGGTTACTTATAGGCTTGAGTCCGATCAATCGGTCCAGGGACCGATCGGTTGGACTGAGCCGGGTTAAGTCGGTTCGCGTCCTTATCCGGACACGACGGCTGCGCCGACCACCGACACAGGTCCGATCGGTCTCTCCCAGGAGTGACTGATCGCACACGGTCAGCTGCCCTAAAAACAGGTTTCTGCGTGCCCGAGCTTGGATTTTTCGATCCCAAGCCCACCTAGGGTTCTAGCAAACACATAAATCAAACATAGGAGCTGTGTGTGTGTTACGAGCGGTCTACTCGTGATCCTCTCGTAATGGGTCTCTACTGCTCCAATCGATCAGAATCGGCCTGATCGGACTTGATTTTAGTCCAATTGGCTGATTTGGCTAGCTGGATCGGATCTGGCTTGAGCTGGATCGGATCTGGCTGAAGCTGGATCGAATCTGGCTAAGCCTGATTGGATGGGACTTGACTGGGTCAAGTCTGAAGTGATCTGGATCAAGCTGATCGGCTAAGATTGGGCTTGATCCGGATTAACTGGCTCAGCTGAATCAATTAGACTTGGCTGAGTCTGATTCAAGTTGGCTGGATGAACCAGCCTGGATCCGAGGGCTGAGAAGCCTTCGGAGTGGATCGCCGTTGTAGGGACGGCGGCGATCCCTCCGGTGACCCCTTAGCCCTTAGATCCGATCCCCCTGACTCAGCCCAATCCAACCCACTTAATTCAACCCAGCCTAATCCGGTTCAGCCAGCCAGTTGATTCAGACTCAGCCCACTCTGATTTGGTTCAGCCACTTAACCCACTCCTAGCCGTTTCAGCCAAGCCACTTAGCCCAATCCGAGCCAGATTCAATTCCAAGAGCCAATCAACCAATCCAGACTTGACCCAGTCGAGTCCTACCCCAATCTGAGCCAGATCTGAACCAGATTCGATCCAGCTTCAGCCCATTGGACTCAAATCAAGTCCGATCAGGCCGATTCTGATCGATTGGAGCAGTAGAGACCCATTACGAGAGGATCACGAGTAGACCGCTCGTAACAACTTGGTATCAGAGCTCCGTTCCACCGACTGTGCGGTTCAGACCCTACTGGAAACTTCGCCATCATGTACGGATTATCCCAGGAGTGGTGGGAACATCAAATTAAGAGTTTGCAAGCCGAGGTAAATCTTGTTTCAACTTTGATGGAACGCCAAAGCAGAAATATGGAGCAGATCTCTCGTAGGTGGTCAACTATAGCACCGAGGATAATGATTGCAGAACCTGAGCCTGAGTCAACTCAGATTATGACTCCGGTTGTAATTTCGAGTCTGACTGAGACACCAGCAATCAGTAAGGGAGAAGAGATCCAGAAGCTAGTCGAGGAGCAACAACCGTCCGATTCTCAGATCGAACGAAAGCACCTGTTGTTGCAACCTCTGCCAGACCAGGGTGAACACTATCTACCACATTCTCCTGATTTTTCCGGAATTTTCCCTATTTTTCCATATTTTCCCGGAATTTCCCCTGGTTTTCTCTCCCCTCCTTGGACTCGGCCCGTCTCTGGCTCAAGCCGTGGCTCGCCAGCGGCTCATCTCCTTCCCCGCGCCCGGCTCACTCCGAGCCGACCCATCGTCGTCCCGGCTCAAAACAAGAGCCCATCGGCTCGCCCCCGAGCCGCCACCCCAACGCCGCCCTGCGACGCCGTCCTCTCCACCTATACACCGGGGAAGCATAGGCGGCCTTCCCCGAAGCCACCGTGGCCGACCACGACCACGTTCGAAGCTCGGATCGACGGAACCCAACTCCGGCGAAAGCCCCTGTTCCGCCGTCCTTCACTCCACCATATCCAGAGGTTGATCCCAAGATCAGATCTCAAGAGAAAGGTCCCAAGACCTTCCCGTACCTGTTCCCGACGAGCTCAAGCCCCGTCGCGGCCTAGAACACCGGCGAACACCGGCGACGAACTCCACCGCGCCGCCACCTTCAGATCCGGCGTGATCAAAGCCCCATCCAGCGATCAAACCGTACGGATGGAATCACCAGGTCCCTGCGAAGCGTCCTGTGCCGTTGCCGCTCTCCGACGACCTCGTTTCACCGTTGATCCAGCTCCGGCAGCTTCTCAGCCGTCCGATCAAGACTGCAACTTGATCCAGCCGTTTGACCAGCGTGATCTTCGATCCAGTGGTTTCGATCTTCGATCTGAACCTGATCCAAGAGTCCCCAGCAATCAGGACCATCCAGATCAACTCCAGGTGATCAAGATGCATCCTCGATCGTTGATCAAGCATCCGAAGGGTGATATGACTCATCAAAGGAGCTACCCTCCATATTCAGATGCCATATTCAATCTGATCAGATCTGACTATGATGGTACCACCGGTTTGACTCAACTGACCCAAGTCCAGATTGACACCGGTAGACCTAACCATGTCAAACAGGTTTGGACCAGAGTACGACTCAGCACAACTGAAGATTCAACTTGGTTCAACCAACTTCTAGCCCAGACTAGTGCAGCAGAAACATGGTCCAACCATCTTCACTTCAGATTGGACCAAAGCCAGCTTGACCCAGATTCAAGCCAAGTCCCTACACAGTTGATCAGACCATGGAGATCAGATCCCATCCTATGGTCATGGGCAACTCTACTGATGGAACATGATGAGGATGATCCAGGAGAGCCATTGAAGATCATATTTCTGGAGCTACCTGAGCCGTCAGATCGACCGCCAGATGATCATCCATCACTGCCACTGCTACCACTGGACCCGACATGGGATCGACCTGGTTTCTCCCCCACCGAGTCCAGAACTACAGCAGCAAGTTGATTCGGTCCAGCCACATAGAGCCATCCTACCTGACCTAACTTTTGCCTTGAGGACAAGGCCAATTTTGAAGGAAGGGGGGGTGATACGAGTCGATTCGACTCGACCAACTGGACCCGAACCAAGAAGAGGAACCAAGCTGGTTAAGCCTCTTTCCTAGTTTGACTTGGACTTCCCTAGTTCAAACTAGAGTATTTAATTAGTATTTATCATTAGTCTTTTATTGAGTCCTAGTTGATTGTTAGGAATTAATTAAGAGTCCCTTTGAGTTAGGAAGTTGAGTTGAGTCAGAAACCTTATTACTTGCTAATCAAGCAAGGGGGTTTTTCTAGTGGATTAGGACTCTGTCAAGGTCTCTATAAAAGGACCTTAGTAGTTTGTATTAGGTTATGGATGAGATGAATGATTAAGAGTAATTAGTAGAATATCATAGGAGTAGAATATCATTGGAGTAGAAGTAAAGTAGATTCTACCCGAAATCCACCATAGATCCACCGTCTTCCCCGTCGGTCATCTTCTCCGCAGCCGGCATCGCCTTCACCTTCATCTTCTTTCTCCACGTCACTTTCTCTCTCCGCCACGTCAGCGACCCCACCGCCACGTCAGCGCCACGTCAGCACTGTTCATCGTCTTCCTCCAGCCGAACCCGAGCTTCACCGCCGATCTCCTCCGTCAAGCCCTCTCCGGCCAGCCCCGTCGCCATCCAAGACCTCCATTCTCTTCCCCGAGCCACCAGGACCCCGGTCATCACTTTTCCGTCGCCCCACTCCATCTTCTCCGGTGATCCCCACGGCAACCCAACAACCGACCCCCGTCCCCTTCGCCGTCCACCCACTTCCGATCCCCGAACTCACCCCCAAACCACGCTAAATCCATTGCCTATCTCCTCCGACCCTCTTTCCGACGTCCTCAGCCACTCCCGGAGCCTCCCTCGTCGTCCTCGACGCCGGCCGACCCTACCTTCACCGCCGTCTTCACCAGATCCGGCCGATCCGCCACCCATCTTCCAGATCCGAGCCGGTAGATCCCATCCCCACCTCCAGGCGACCCTTCCTGGACGTATCCCGACGGCCGCCGCCGTCCCTATCGCCGGCGATCCCTCCGGTGACCCCTCAGCCCTTAGATCCGATCCCCCTGACTCAGCCCAATCCAACCCACTTGATTCAACCCAGCCTAATCCGGTTCAGCCAGTCAGTTGATTCAGACTCAGCCCACTCTGACTTGGTTCAGCCACTTAACCCACACCTAGCCGTTTCAGCCAAGCCACTTAGCCCAATCCGAGCTAGATTCAATTCCAAGAGCCAATCAACCAATCCAGACTTGACCCAGTCGAGTCCTACCCCAATCTGAGCCAGATCTGAACCAGATTCGATCCAGCTTCAGCCCATTGGACTCAAATCAAGTCCGATCAGGCCGATTCTGATCGATTGGAGCAGTAGAGACCCATTACGAGAGGATCACGAGTAGACCGCTCGTAACAGTTGCTCTCGGAGTTGTAATAGGAGTTGCAGCCGAAGTTGCAGTCGGAGTCATAACCCGAGTTGGCTCGGGGTCAGATTCCGTAATCTAGATTGCAGCTGGAGTTGGGGTCTGGCTCGGAGTCTGAGTTACCGTTAACCACCTATTGGAGATATGCTCCCACTTCAGGCTGGTGCGCTCCAAGTTTCTGCTTTGGCGTTCCATCAAAGTTGAACATAGCTTCAACTGGGCCTGCATAATCTTGAATTGCTGCTCCAAACTTCGCTGGGGTACTCCGTACATGGTGGCGAAGTTTCCAGTAGGTTCTGAACCGCACAGTCGGTGGAATGGAGCTCTGATACCAAGTTGTTACGAGCGGTCTACTCGTGATCCTCTCGTAATGGGTCTCTACTGCTCCAATCGATCAGAATCGGCCTTCTAAGACTTGATTTGAGTCCAATTGGCTGATTTGGCTAGCTGGATCGGATCTGGCTGAACTGGATCGAATCTGGCTAAGCCTGATTGGATGCAACTTGACTGGGTCAAGTCTGAAGTGATCTGGATCAAGCTGATCGGCTTAGATTGGGCTGGATCCGGATTAACTGGCTCGGCTGAATCAATTAGACTTGGCTGAGTCTGATTCAAGTTGGATGGCTGAACCAGCCTGGATCCGAGGGCTGAGAAGTCGCCGGA
Organism: Narthecium ossifragum; assembly: GCA_963920575.1. Lineage (NCBI taxonomy): Eukaryota > Viridiplantae > Streptophyta > Magnoliopsida > Dioscoreales > Nartheciaceae > Narthecium > Narthecium ossifragum. The sequence goes on along the minus strand of OY986967.1, from coordinate 13,272,566 downwards.
GTGGATCGCCGGCGTAGGGACGGCGGCGGTGGTCGGGATACTTCCAGAAAGGGTCGCCTGGAGGTGGGGATGAGATCTACAGGCACGGATCGGTGAGGTAAGTGGCAGATCAGTCGGATCTGGGAGATGGACGGCGGGGGTTTGGGTTCACCGGCGTCGGGGACGATGAGGGAGCTCGGCTGGGGCTTGGGACGTCGGGAAGATGGTCGGGAAAGGGTCGTGGGGAGACGAGGAAGGCTTTAGGGATGTTTTGGAGGTGGAATAGGGATCGGGCGTGGTTGATGGCGGTGAGGACGAGGGTCGGGTTGCCGGGGGAAGAGGCCGGAGACGACGACGCGGGCGATGGAGGGTATGGCCGGAGTCGTGGTGCCAAGGGGAAGAGGATGGCGGGTTTAGGTGGCGACGGGGGTGGCCTGAAAGGGGAGAACGGCGGTGAGCTAGGGTTTCGGGATAGAGGAGAGAGGAGGAAGAAGATGAACAGTAGCGGGTGACGTGGCGGTGGGGTCGCTGACGTGGCGGAGAGAGAAAGTGACTGGAAGAAGGAAATTGAAGGTGAAGGCGATGCCGGCTGCGGAGAAGATGACCGACGGGGAAGAAGATGGATCTATGGTGGATTTCGGGTGGAATCTACTTTACTTCTACTCCTATGATATTCTACTCCTATGATATCTTATCAACTACTCTTAATACAAACTACTAAGGTCCTTTTATAGAGACCTTGACAGAGTCCTAATCCACTAGAAAAACCCCCTTGCTTGATTAGCAAGTAATAAGGTTTTTGACTCAACTCAACTTCCTAACTCAAAGGGACTCTTAATTAATTCCTAACAATCAACTAGGACTCAATAAAAGACTAATGATAAATACTAATTAAATACTCTAGTTTGAACTATGGAAGTCCAAGTCAAACTAGGAAAGAGGTTGAACCAGCTTGGTTCCTCTTCTTGGTTCGGGTCCAGTTGGTCGAGTCGGATCGACTCGTATCAGCAGGTGACGGGGAGAGAGAGTGCTGACGTGGAGGAGAGAGAAACTGCGTGGAGAGAGATACATTGATGGAGACGGTGCCGGCTGCGGATAAGATGAACGACGGGGAAGAAGATGGATCTATGGTAGATATCGGGTGGAGCTATATTATCTCTACTCCTATAATATTCTACTCCTATGATAATTTATCAATTACTCTTAATCATTCATCTCTTGCTTTCATCGTAACCTAATACAAACTACTAAGGTCCTTTTATAGAGACATGACAGAGTCTTAATCCAACTAAAAAACCCCCTTGCTTAATTAGCAAGTAATAAAGGCTTTCAAACTCAACTCAACTTCCTAACTCAAATGGACTCTTAATTAATTCCTAACAATCAAATATCAACTAGGACTCAATAAAAGACTAATGATAAATACTAATTAAATACTCTAGTTTGAACTAGGGAAGTCCAAGTCAAACTAGGAAAGAGGTTGAACCAGCTTGGTTCCTCTTCTGGGTTCGGATCCAGTTGGTCGAGTCGAATCGACTCGTTTCATCCCCCCTTCCTTCAAAATTGGCCTTGTCCTCAAGGCCAGAGTTAAGTCAGGTAGGATGGCTCTATGTGGTTGGACCGAATCAACTTGTTGATGTAGCTCTGGACTCGATGGGGAGAAACCAGGTCTATCCCATGATGGGTCCTGTGGTAGCAGGGGCAATGTTGAAGGAGCATCTGGAGGTCGATCTGACGGCTCAGGTAACTCCAGAAATATGATCTTCAATGGCTCTCCTGGATCATCCTCATCATGTCCGATCAGTAGTGTTGCCCATGACCATAGGATGGGATCTGATGTCCATGGTCTGATCAACTGTGCAGGGACTTGGCTTGAATCTGAGTCAAGCTGGCTTTGGTCCAATCTGAAGTGAGGATGGCTGGACCACGCTTCTGCTGCACTTGTCTGGACTAAAAGTTGGTTGAACCAAGTTGAATCTTCAACTGTGCTGAGTCGTACTCTGGTCCAAACCTGTCTGACTTGGTTGGCTCTACCGGTGTCAATCTGGAATTGAGTCAATTGAGCCAAACCGGTGTTACCATAATAATCAGATCTGATCAGATTGAAGGAGACATTGGAATAAGGAGGGTAGCTCCTTTGATGGCTCATATCAACCTTTGAATGCTTGATCAACGGCTGAGGATGCATCTGGATCACTTGGAGTTGATCTGGATGGTCATGATTGCTGGGGACTCTTGGATCAGGTTCAGATCGAAGATCGGAACCACTGGATCGAAGATCAGGCTGTTCAAACGGCTGGATCAAGTTACAGTCTTGATCGGACGGCTGAGAAGCTGCCGGAGCTGGATCAACGGCGAAACAAGGTCGTCGGAGAGCGGCAACGGCACAGGAAGCTTCACAGGGACCTGGCGATTCCATCCGTACGGTTTGATCGCTGGATGGGGCTTTGAACATGCCGGATCTGAAGGTGGCGGCGCGGGGGAGTTCGTGGCCGGTGATCGCCGGTGTTGTAGTCCGCGACGGGGCTTGAGCTCGTCGGGATAAGGTACGGGAAGGTCTTGGGACCTTTCTCGTGAGGTTTGATCTTGGGATCAACCTCGGATCTTGGTGGAGTGGAGGAGGCCGGAACAGGGGATTTCGCCGGCGTTGGATGTCGGCGAACCAGGCCTCAATCGTCGACGTGGTTGGCCACGGTGGCTTCGGGGAAGGTCGCCGATGATTCCCCGATGGATGGGCGAAGAGGAAGACACCGGAGAGCGGCCTGGGGGTGGCAGCTCGGGGACGAGCCGATGGGTGTCGGTTGTGAGCCGGAACGATGAGCCGATCCCAAGGTAGGGGATGAGCCGATGGTGAGCCGCGGCTAGAGCCAGGGGCGAGCCGATTCCGTGGAGGAGAGAGAAAACCAGGGGAAATTCCGGAAAAATAGGAAAAATTCCGGAAAAAACATGAGAATGTGGTAGAAAGTGTTCACCCTGATCTAGAAGAGGAGGTTGCAACAGCAGGTGTTCCAGTTCGATCTGAGAATCGGACGGTTGCCGCTCCTCAACTAGCTTCTGGATCTCTTCTCCCTTACTGATTGCTGGTGTCTCAGTCAAACTCTAAATTACAACCGGAGTCATAATCTGAGTTGGCTCAGGCTCAGGTTCTGCAATCATTATCCTCGGTGCTATAGTTGACCACATACGAGAGATCTGCTCCATGTTTCTGCTTTGGCGTTCCATCAAAGTTGAAACAAGATTTACCTCGGCCTGCAGACTCTTAATTTGATGTTCCCACCACTCCTGGGATACTCCGTACATGATGGCGAAGTTTCCAGGAGGGTCTGAACCGCACAGTCGGTGGAACGGAGCTCTGATACCAAGTTGTTACGAGCGGTCTACTCGTGATCCTCTCGTAATGGGTCTCTACAGCTCCAATCGATCAGAATCGCCCTGATCGGACTTGATTGAGTCCAATTGGCTGATCTAGCTGAATCTGGATCGAATTTGGCTCAAGGAATTGGATCAGGCTTGACTGGATTGGGCTGGATTGAGTCTGATCAAAATTAGACTTGATTGGATCAAGTCTGATTGGGTTAAGTGGTTGGAGGGCTAAGTGGCTGGTTGAACCGGATTGGATCCAAGGGCTGTGGTTCGCCGGAGTGGATCGCCGGCGTAGGGACGGCGGCGGCGGTCGGAATATGTCCAGGAAGGGTCGCCTGGAGGTGGGGGTGAGATCTACCGGCTCGGATCGGTGAGGTAGGTGGCGGATCGGCCGGATCTGGAAGATGGACGGCGGGGGTTTGGGTTCACCGGCGTCGGGGACGACGGGGAGGCTTCTGCGGGGCTTTGGGACGTCGTAGAAGACCGGGATCTGGCCTAGGGAGGTCGGCGGCGTACTTTGGAGGTAAGATATGGGTCGGACGCGGCTTGCCGGTGATGGGGACGGAGATCGGGTTCGCCGAGGACGGCGCCGAAGGCGATGGAAGACGGCGGGGAAGGGCTGGCCGGAGTCGTGGGAGGTAGGGGAAGAGATTGGAGGTCTTAGGTGGGAACGGGGGTGGCCGGAGAGGCTAGACGGAGGTATGGCCAGCGGTAGGTAGGGTTGGGTCACGGGAGAGAAGTGGAGAAGATGATGCTGAGGTGGCAGGTGACGGGGAGAGAGAGTGCTGACGTGGAGGAGAGAGAAACTGCGTGGAGAGAGAAACACTGATGGAGACGGTGCCGGCTGCGGAGAAGATGACCGACGGGGAAGAAGATGGATCTATGGTAGATATCGGGTGGAAGCTATGTTATCTCTACTCCTATGATATTCTACTCCTATGATAATTTATCAACTACTCTTAATCATTCATCTCATGCTTTCATCATAACCTAATACAAACTACTAAGGTCCTTTTATAGAGACCTGACAGAGTCTTAATCCAACTAAAAAACCCCTTGCTTAATTAGCAAGTAATAAGGCTTTCAAACTCAACTCAACTTCCTAACTCAAAGGGACTCTTAATTAATTCCTAACAATCAAATATCAACTAGGACTCAATAAAAGACTAATGATAAATACTAATGGGGTGGTGCAGGAGCTGGGTTGTAGGGGACATGTGGAGGGGGGCGCATGCTGCTGGTATAGAGGGAGGTGATAGGTTGGATATAGAGGCTGGTATGGTGGGGGTGGAAGGACAGTGGAGCCAGGTGGTGGTGGTAAGGTGGTGGGGCCGGCCAGGGGTGTGGTGTGGGCTGGTTGAGCCGGTTGGGTGGGATTGGTAGGACCTGGTCCAACCAAGATGTAGTTGGGACTAGGGCCGAATCCTTCCTGGATGGGGACCGGTTCATGAGGAGTCCTAAGGGGACTAGGAGTTGTGGTAGGAGGAGGCTGGTTAGGATTAGGGTTAGGGTTAACTTGCTCTCCCGCCGTTCCTGGACTCTCTCTGCATCTACAAGGCCATGAACGCCATCCTCTCCGAGAGCCCGAGGATCAAGGCGTGCGTCTCATGCTGCACAGTATGAAGGGACAGCAGTGATCCCTTGATATCGTCGATCTCTTCTCTGGTTACGGAAAGGTCCCGCTCCTTGGAACCACTCACGGCGGTATCTCCGGCCATCGACGCAGCTTTTGGAAGGCTTTGGGCGGCACAGCCGACGGATCGGAGCTCTGATGCCAAGTTGTTACGCCGAGCCTTCTCGTAGGCATGGGTACCTGGTCTCTTCCCTGGTCTCAGTTCTTCCTTAGCCAAATCTATGGCTAGGTCGAGAGATACCTTTAGGGTTTTAGGAGAAGGACCCTAGGTATTCGACGAGGAAGATGAAGACTGGAGGTAGGAGATGGTAGAGAAGAGGTTACCTTGCAGATCATCTTGTGGTTGGCTGGTTACTCTTGGAGATCCACGCCAAGAGAGGTGGAAGAAGAGGGGCGGCGGCCAAGGAGGACGCCGGGATTGGAGCGGTGGCTGGTAGCGGTGGACGGCGGTGGTGATGGTGGTAGCCGGCGGGTGGAGAAGGCCAGCAAGAGAGAGAAACGTGGGAGGGGCTGGTGGTGGTGGAATATTAATTTAGAGCTACTCCTAAGATATCCTACTTTAACTACTAACTTTATTCTTCAATGCATAAAACCTAATACAAGCTATGGAGGTCCTTTTATAGAGGCCTCAAGAGAGTCCTACTTCAACTAGAGAACTACCTTGCTTTAATCAGCAAGTAACCATACTTTCCTACTAAGACTCAATCATAACTCAAACTCCCTAACAAACTGGACTCAAAATAGGAACTAATAAAACAAAGCATAAACTGGACTCAAACTAGGAAATCAACTAGGAAAGCAATTAAGAACTAACTAAGGAAGTAACCAGCTAAGGATTAGGATCCCTAAGGCCGGCTTTGGCTTGAGACCTGGTCCAAGGTCGGGTCCTACCAAGGGGTGGGGCCTGACCTGCATGGGTCCCAACTGGATCTAGCCCATGTGTGGGCCCTGCCCCATAATTGGGCGTGGGTTGGTCTAGCCCAGGTGGAGCTGGACTTCCAACCGTATCAAACCCTTTTTCTCTCTCTCCTCTCATGCGGCAGCTTTCCCCCTTCTCATCCCTCGCTCGCGATCCAGCCGGCCTCTCCTCTCTCCGGAGCTTCTTTGCTACCGTCGCCGGCTACCACTCCTCCCCGACCTCCTCCTCACCTCTATCGAGTTCCCCAGCCTCCTCTATCCTTAGATCCGACCCTCTCTCCTCCTTCCCTTTCTCCCGAGCTCGACAGCAGCCCTCTTCCTTGCCGATCGATGATCTCTGCCGACCACCTAGCGTCGCCTCTCCACCGCCGCCAAACTTCAGCGCCTGGAACAACGTTGGGGACGAAGACCAAGCCGGATCTCCTGTTCCCCGTCTTCTCAGGTAGGGTTTCCTATCCTAGAACTGAATCAACGATTCAATTAGAGACCTATCTGCACTCAAACAATGAAGGGATCTCATGAAGCATTAGAGACCTATCCTAGATTAGAGAGATCTAATGTGATTGTTTGAATGCAGATTCATGCTATTCATGCTAGATTGGTTGCTGGTTTTGGATTCATAGATTTCGGATTTGATTGCTTGGATTTCATCTAACCTAGGTCTAATCGTGTGTTGATGGGATTTAATTAGAGTTTATCAAGTTGTTCTTCTCGGATTTGGTTTTCAGCCCCTGGATCTATGCATCCAGCCAGCTTCTGCTCGAAGCTAGTGCTATTACGTGAGGGATCTCATGAAGTATTCATCATGAATGTTGTAGATCTTCGGATCTACTTTCAATTACCGCTGATTTCATAATTTTCAGATTTTCCTATGATTTATGATGAATTGTTCCCTGATCTGCGACGAAACTGAATCTTTGATAAAGTTTGGGTTTTTGGCCGAATTCTGAGTTTATCTTGATTTCTTGCTTTGGATCTTTCACGATTAATAAGAATGCTAGATAACATGTATTAATCCCAGTGGGATTTTGATGGATTTGTGCTTGCTTAGTTCTATGTCATGTTTATGGAGGTTCCATCCTTTTATGCAAATTGATATAGTTTATGTGATGAATACTAGTATGCTAGTAGGCGACTTTTAGATGGATTTCCTATGAATTTAACGTGGATTACTCGAGGAAATAGGCTTGGGTTTTCTATTTACGAAAATGCTATCCTAGATGAATTTCCTCGATTCCCCTTAACCACTATGTTAGCATTTCTTTTCATGTTATAGATATGTGTATTTGTAATTCGGATCATGCTAGTATATTTAAATGCCATCATGCTAATGGATTGGTTTTTATTTATTGTTATACCACATGTATTCCTTCGTCGATTTCATGTACTTAGAAGTTTACTTCAAATTATAGCATGTTATCTATATGAATATATATATATATAGACACACACACATATATATAGGCCCTATGTGTGTGGCCCAGCCCTACGTAAGGCTTGTGGTTGAACCAATGGAGTCTTGCCCCTTAAGATGTTTAGATAATTAAATGGGCCGAGGATGTGCCATAGTTAGTGTATCTTATAACTATTGTGTGTTGGTTGGCCGGGGTTGTATCCCCGTTGTACCAAACTACGGTTGACAGCTGTGGACACCATTGTAATGCCGGGTTTTGATATGTTGCATGTTTGTTACATTTGCTGATACGATGCACCTTCTCAAGGGCTTTCGTATCGGGTCTCTTGCCTTATCTCAGATTCTCTTTAGCCAAATCTATGGCTAGGTCGAGAGATACCTTTAGGGTTTTAGGAGAAGGACCCTGGGTATTCGACGAGAAAGACAAAGACTAGAGGAGGAGACGGATGAGAAAAGGGATACCTTGCAGCTCCTCTAGGGTTGGCTGGCTTCTCTTGGAGATCCAAGCCTTGGAGAACGTGGTGGAGGGAAGCACGGCAGCCAAGGGGACGCCGGGGACTTGGGGTTGGACAGCGGAGGTGGTTGGTAGCGACGGTGGTGGTGGTGAAGGAGTGGACGGCAGCGGAGAAGGAGACCGGTGATTACTTCTACTCCTAGGATTTATGTCTACTAAATAATAACTCTCATAAATTCGTCCATGCATAATTACAAGCTATGGAGGTCCTTTTATAGAGGCCTCGAGAGAGTTCTACTACAACCTGAATACTACCTTGCTTTAATCAGCAAGTAACCAGACTTTCCTAATAAGACTCAATCTTATCTCAACTTCCTAATAACAAGGACTCATAATAGGAACTGATTTAAGCAAACCATAAACTGAACTCAATTTAGGAAACTGACTCAATCAAGATAACTACTAACTAGGAAATCAACTAACTAAGCAAACCAGCTAGGGAATAAGAATCCTTTTGGCTGGTTGGGCTTAGGACGCCCAAAGTGACCAGGTTGCAGCCAACTCCTTGGCGTGGGCCCATCCAAGCAAGGACGTGGGTCCCTTCTTGGAATGGCTCGGTTCGACCTCGTATCATTTGCTTTGCTAGATAGATCCTTATTGCCTTGGACCATTGCTATGTTTACTCTCTAGCAAGCTTGATGTTACGAGCGGTCTACTCGTGATCCTCTCGTAATGGGTCTCTACTGCTTCAATCGATCAGAATCGCCCTGATCGGACTTGATTTGAGTCCAATTGGCTGAATCTGGATCGAATCTAGTTCAGATCTGGCTCAGATTGGGGTAGGACTCGACTGGGTCAAGTCTGGATTGGTTGATTGGCTCTTGGAATTGAATCTGGCTCGTATTGGGCTAAGTGGCTTGGCTGAAACGGCTAGGAGTGGGTTAAGTGGCTGAGCCAAATCAGAGTGGGCTGAGTCTGAATCAACTGGCTGGCTGAACCAAGTTAGAGTTGGCTGAGCCAACTTGGTTGGGCTGAACCGGAGTTGATCCAAGGGCTGTGGTTCGCCGGAGTAGATCGCCGGCGTAGGGACGGCGGCGGCGGTCGGAGTAGTGGCAGGGAAGGTCGCGGGGTGATGGGGAAGAGATCCACCGGAGTGGATTGGTCGGAGAGTGGCTAGATCGACGGGATCTGGAGGTCGACGGCGGGAGGATTTGGGTTTGCCGGCGTCGGGGACGACGGAGAGCTCGGCTGGGGTCCTTGGGACGTCGGTAAGGATCGTGGGGAGACGAGGAACGGATCTGGGAGGTTTGGAGGCGGGATAGGGGTAGGACGTGGGGTGCCGGAGATGAGGACGAAGGTCGGGCTTGCCGGGGAAGGCGCCGGAGAGGACGGAGGAGGCGGAGGAGCGGCTTGGCGAGGTCGTGGGATCTTGGGGAAGTCGGTGGTGACCTTGGTTGGCGATGGGGGCGGCCAGAGAGGGGAGAACGGAGGTATGGCCGGCGGTAGTAAGGGTTGGGTCACGGGAGAGAAGTGGAGAAGGAGACGATGACGTGGCAGGTGACGAGGAGAGAGAGTGGTGACGTGGCGCTGACGTGGAGGAGAGAGAAAGTGACGGGAGAGAGAGAAACACTGGTGGAGGCGGTGCCGGCTGCGGAGAAGATGACCGACGGGGAAGAAGATGGATCTATGGTGGATTTCGGGTGGAATCTACTTTACTTCTACTTCTATGATATTCTACTAATTACTCTTAATCATTCATCTCATGCATCATAACCTAATACAAACTACTAAGGTTCTTTTATAGAGACCTTGACAGAGTCCTAATCCACTAGAAAAACCCCCTTGCTTGATTAGCAAGTAATAAGGTTTCTGACTCAACTCAACTTCCTAACTCAAAGGGACTCTTAATTAATTCCTAACAATCAACTAGGACTCAATAAAAGACTAATGATAAATACTAATTAAATACTCTAGTTTGAACTAGGGAAGTCCAAGTCAAACTAGGAAAGAGGTTGAACCAGCTTGGTTCCTCTTCTTGGTTCGGGTCTAGTTGGTCGAGTCGGATCGACTCGTATCACTTGAGGCTATGCCTAGCCCTGTATGATGTATGACATACTATTGCATGTCCTGATCTATTAAATATGCGCATGAGCATTGCATGCATTGTTTGCATTGGAAGCATTAAGGCTGGATGGTAGGCGATGGATTCGATCGCCGATCCGGGGTTCTCGGGTAGCCCGGATCTATTTCTAGGTCCCGGGTTTGGTTAGATTAGGATTTAGGTGATATTGTGTTGATGTGATCTTGTATTGTATTCGAGGACATTAAATAGTTGACTTGATCTCCATTATTTGAGGAATAGAGGTCGTATTGTCTCTTTGTCCTAAGGGTCTAAGTGTGGATGTCAATGTCCATGACGTGTGTCCCCGTACAAGAGGTGGTGTATGGTGAGTGCAGCAGCGATGCACCGACCCTGGGTCCGGGCTCGTGTTGGCCATCCTCCTTGTTTCGCTGCTTGGCTGAGGGTGACCCTATTTAAGGGTCCATTCTGGATCGACGAGGTGTGATGCCTCCAGTGCAACTTAGACTTTGGATGAAGGACAATACAGTTGCAGTTTACCCTTTCCTTTAGAGTTCCATAGAGTAGAACCCTACTGGACATTGTTGCTCACCCTACCTGGGCTGCATCGGCGATGCAGGTCGATGTAGTTCCTTCTTTCAAGTGTTCTTCTAGAAGATGACGTGATATTGTTGATGAGTCACTAAATATTCATAATTAAACCTCTTAATTTACCTTTGTTAGGCCTAGAGTAGTATTTAATTGTTTGTTAGTTGATTTCAGATTTAATCATGATTTGAGAAGAAATACAAGAAATTTGGCTAAAAGGATGAATTTATGTGATAAGACTGCTTCGTCGCCTGCCAGGAATACTCTATAAATTCTGTATAAGTCCAAATATTCTGAAAATTTAGTATGTCGTAGAAGACGTCCAGAGCTACAACTTGTATGTTGGAATTTTGCAAGACTCCTAATAATACCAGTTGTGAAGAAGCTAAAGATATATAGCTGTTGGAAAACTGGTCCGTCGATGTTTAGAAGAATATTCGCCAAATATTCCATATAAGTCTGAATATTATGAAATATTTGGTGTATGACAGACAACTTCCTAATCTACAACATTCGTGTTAGACTTGATTTCCAATTCTAGCTTGATTGGACTCGGTTGCGCTCGGAATAAGACTGCCAGAATTAAATCAGGAAATCCAAGTTGTAATTGAAGTCAAGCTCAACTCAAACTCTAATTTCACGAGTTCTCCTATAAATAGGGTTATTGATTCGAAAATAATAATCTTTTTGACAATCTTTGGAGGAGGAAGAAGAAGACGGAGAGGATGCGGATGGGGACAGCTTATTCCAACCCGATGGCTTTCATCTAAAAGATGAGTTGCTAATTATTGTACTTAGGATAATTCATGAAACCCTAGTGTAGTTTTGGTTTTTCTTAAGTTTGATTCTTGTAAACTTCTCGATATATGATCTCATAAATACGGTTTTATTGTTAATAGAGTTGAAGGAACAGAGTTCCCTTGACGTACTTTCAGTCCTACATGATTTCTGTGATTGATTGTAGAGATTTATGAGATGGTTTTCATGAAGTTATTGGTTTGCCTTTAAGATAAGCTATGCTACGCGATGATAGGTTGTGCCACGGTCATTAGGAGTAGTATAATTTAAAGTAATCGTAGGACCAAAGACAATCTATGCCAAGCAAAGATAGGTTATGCCGTTGGGAACATTAACTTTCTTTTAGGGATTCATGTGAGCTTGTTACGAGCGGTCTACTCGTGATTCTCTCGTAATGGGTCTCTACTGCTCCAATCGATCAGAATCGGCCTGATCGGACTTGATTTGAGTCCAATTGGCTGAATCTGGATCGAATTTGGTTCAGATCTGGCTCAGATTGGGGTAGGACTCGACTGGGTCAAGTCTGGATTGGTTGATTGGCTCTTGGAATTGAATCTGGCTCGGATTGGGCTGAGTGGCTTGGCTGAAACGGCTAGGAGTGGGTTAAGTGGCTGAGCCAAATCAGAGTGGGCTGAGTCTGAATCAACTGGCTGGCTGAACCAAGTTAGAGTTGGCTGAGCCAACTTGGTTGGGCTGAACCGGAGTTGATCCAAGGGCTGTGGTTCGCCGGAGTAGATCACCGGCGTAGGGACGGCGGCGGCGGTCGGGATACTTCCAGGAAGGGTCGCCTGGAAGTGGGGATGAGATCTACCGGCTCGGATCTGGGAGATGGATGGAGGATCGGCCGGATCTGGGGGAGACGGCGGTAGGGGTTTGGGTTCACCGGCGTCGGGATCGACCTGGAGCTACCTGAGCCGTCAGATCGACCGCCAGATGCTCATCCATCACTGCCACTGCTACCATTGGACCCGACATGGGATCGACCTGGTTTCTCCCCCACCGAGTCCAGAACTACAGCAGCAAGTTGATTCGGTCCAGCCACATAGAGCCATCCTACCTGACCTGACTCTGGCCTTGAGGACAAGACCAATTTTGAAGGGGGGATGATACGAGTCGATCCGACTCGACTAACTGGACCCGAACCCAGAAGAGGAACCAAGCTGGTTCAACCTCTTTCCTAGTTTGACTTGGACTTCCCTAGTTCAAACTAGAGTATTTAATTAGTATTTATCATTAGTCTTTTATTGAATCCTAGTTGATATTTGATTGTTACGAATTAATTAAGAGTCCCTTTGAGTTAGGAAGTTGAGTTGAGTTTGAAAGCCTTATTACTTGCTAATTAAGCAAGGGGGTTTTTTAGTTGGATTAAGGCTCTGTCAGGTCTCTATAAAAGGACCTTAGTAGTTTGTATTAGGATGATGATGAAGAGTTATGAATTATTAGGAGTAGTTGATAAATTATCATAGGAGTAGAGATAATATAGCTTCCACCAAATATCCACCATAGATAGATCCATCTTCTTCCCCATCGGTCATCTTCTCCGCAGCCGGCACCGCCTCTACCAGTGTTTCTCTCTCTCCCGTCACTTTCTCTCTCCTCCACGTCAGCGCCACGTCAGCCCTCTCTCCCAGTCACCTGCCACGTCAGCATCTCCTTCCTCCCTCTTTTCTCCCGTGCCAAACCCTAAGCTCCACCGCCGGCATCCTTCCCTACCTCCTCTCCGGCCACCCCCGTCGCCAACCAAGGTCACCAACCACTTCCCCAAGATCCCACGACCTCGCCAAGCCGCTCCTCCGCCTCCTCCGTCCTCTCCGGCGCCTTCTCCGGCAAGCCCGACCTTCGTCCTCATCTCCGGAACCCCACGTCCTACCCCTATCCCGCCTCCAAACCTCCCAGATCCGTTCCTCGTCTCCCCACGATCCTTACCGACGTCCCAAGGACCCCAGCCGAGCTCTCCGTCATTCCCGACGCCGGCAAACCCAAATCCTCCCACCGTCGACCTCCAGATCCCGTTGATCTAGCCACTCTCCGACCAATCCACTCCGGTGGATCTCTTCCCCATCACCCCGCGACCTTTCCTGCCACTACCCCGACCGCCGCCGCCGTCCCTACGCCGGCGAACCACAGCCCTTGGATCAACTCCGGTTCAGCCCAACCAAGTTGGCTCAACTAACTCTAATTGATTCAGCCGAGCCAGTCAGTCCAATCCAGCCCAATTGAACCTGGTCAACCTGATCCAGATCAATTCAGACTTGAACCAGTCAAGTCCCATCCAATCAGGCTCAGCCAGATCAGATCCCGCTCAAGCCAGATCCGATCCAGCTAGCCAAATCAGCCAATTGGACTCAAATCAAGTCCGATCAGGCCGATTCTGATCGATTGGAGCAGTAGAGACCCATTACGAGAGGATCACGAGTAGACCGCTCGTAACATCTACGCTATTCTACGTCACACTGAAGGGAGGAAAACAACAACTGTGGAGGCGGTGCCGGCTGCGGAGAAGATGACCGACGGGGAAGAAGATGGATCTATGGTGGATTTCGGGTGGAATCTACTTTACTTCTACTCCTATGATATTCTACTCCTATGATAATTTATCAACTACTCTTAATCATTCATCTCATGCATCATCATAACCTAATACAAACTACTAAGGTCCTTTTATAGAGACCTTGACAGAGTCCTAATCCACTAGAAAACCCCCTTGCTTAATTAGCAAGTAATAAGGTTTCTGACTCAACTCAACTTCCTAACTCAAAGGGACTCTTAATTAATTCCTAACAATCAACTAGGACTCAATAAAAGACTAATGATAAATACTAATTAAATAATCTAGTTTGAACTAGGGAAGTCCAAGTCAAACTAGGAAAGAGGTTGAACCAGTTTGGTTCCTCTTCTGGGTTCGGATCCAGTTGGTCGAGTCGGATCGACTCGTATCAGAGCTTGTAGCCATATGATCCATAATACTGAGAGAAGGGAACAAGATGATAACTAGAGAAGACTAATAATAAAACTAGGGTGGATTGAATAATTCCTAAGTAACTACTCTATTGATTCAAATTGATCAACCTTTTATCTATTTTATTTATATTAGTTTAGATAACTCTAGTAGAAATCTTTGATTCTTTTCTTTAGTTAGTGTTTCGAGAATTGATTTCAGTTTCCAACGTTTTCCTTGTGGATCGACCCCCGACTTCCCCTCTATTTCTACCTAGTAGTTTAGTGATTGAATAAGGATTATAAATTTAATATTTGATTCAGTTTGTAACGTTTTAACGACACGTTCGCGAGCGATCAATTGTCTAGGCGATCGAGGACTTTGAGCTTCGAGGAGTCTTTTACATCTTCCTTACAGTTTTATATTGTGATGTATATTTTGATGTATAATCTGATGTATTTGAGGACATAGTTATATGATTCTTAATCCAGTTGTATTCGAGAAAATTTGTTATATTCTTTAATTTAGACATTTGAGAAATGTAATAATTAGTTATTTATAATGGTGCCATTGTTCAAGTTGAAATTGTAAAATGATCAGGTTTCTTGTGATGTAATTATAAAGGAGACTCTACCAATTTTTTTATGAACAGGTTGATCATATTGTTCAAATTACATATGGAAATTATTATATAAATGTGCCTGAGATGATTGAATAGGTTTAGATCCCTCACGTCCCGGGCCGGATGGATTTTCTGAGTCGGGGTGTGACAGTTGATGTGGATGAATTGTAGGTTGTGGAGAAATTGGATTGTAGGCTGCATATGGTGGAGGTAGAGGATGATATGGCGATAGATTGGAGGTAGGGATAGGAGGTTGTTGTGGGAGGGGTCTAGTTGGCGGCGGTGTAGGATGGGGTGGTACGGCAAATGTCGGGTGAGTAGGAAGTGGGGTAGGAGAAGTTGGTCCTGATCCAACTAAGACATAGTTGGGAATAGGGCTGGATTCTCCTTGGCTGGGGACAGCTTCCGGGAGAGTCCTAGGGGAAATAGGATTTGTGGTTGGAGGCGGATTAGGGTTAGGGATAGGGTTACATCCAGGTTCTCTAATGGCTCCCTAATTCTGTCCCTGCATCTGTATTGTCATGAAGGCAAGCACACTTAACCTTGGTGTTTTTTGGTGGATCACTACATCACGGCTTTAAAACACGTTGTGTCTTATAGGTTATTAGTATACTTATTGTCCACGTGGGGTTGCTTACTCAGTTATCTGGTTCGGCCACATGCCCTCCAGGCGAACACCGACACCCAGCTACCCCGGGTTTCACATCTCGGCTCCTCCTTAGCCAAACCTATGGTTAGGTCAAGAGATACCTTTAGGGTTTGAGGAGAAGCACCCTAGGTATTCTGATACGAGTCAATCCGACTCGACCAACTAGACCTGAACCCAGAAGAGGAACCAAACTGGTTCAGTCTCTTTCCTAGCTTGACTTGGACTTCCATAGTTCAAACTAGAGTATTTGATTATGATTTATCATTAGCCTTTTATATTTTATTGAGTCCTAGTTAATATTTGATTGTTATGAATTAATTAAGAGTCCATTTGAGTTAGGAAGTTGAGTTGAGTTTGAAGCCTTATTACTTGCTAATTAAGCAAGGGGGTTTTCTAGTTGGATTAGGACTTTGTCAAGGTCTCTATAAAAGGACCTCAGTAGTTTGTATGATAATGGATGAATGATGAAGAATAGTTGATAGAATATCATAGGAGTAGAGGTAATGTAGCTTCCACCAGAAAATCTACCATTGATCCACCTTTTTCCCCGTCGGTCATCTTCTCTGCAGCCGGCATCACCTCCACCAGAATTTCTCTCTCCCCGCCACGTTCTCTCTCCGCCACGTCAGCGACCCCCACGCCACGTCACCGTCTTCCTCCTCCTTCCTTCTCTCTTCCGTGCCCAAACCCTAAGCTACTGCCGACCATCCCCGTCGCCATCCAAGACCCCGGCCATCTCTTTCCGGTCGCTCTTCACCGTCTTTGGTGATCTCCACGGCAACCCAACCTCCCGAGCTCCATCGCCCCTGCCATGTCCGACCGCTATCAACCCTCCCAAATCCCTCCTAAGTTCCAGGCCTACCTCCCTAGACCCGATCCCGACCGTTCCAGGCCCCGCCGAGCTCCCCGTCGTCGTCCCCGACGCCGGCCTCCTCTAAACCCGCCGTCCACCTCCCAGATCCGGCCAATCCGCCACCTACCTCCCAGATCCGAGCCGTTGGATCGCTTCCCCACCGTCCTACGACCTTCCCTGCCAAGATCCCGACCATCGCTGCCGCGCCTACGCCGGCGATCCACTCCGGTGACCTCTCAACCATCGGATCTTCCCAGCCAACTCTTGACCCACTCAGCCAACCTTAACCAGTTCAGCCAAACAACTTAAGCCGGATCCAGCCCAATCCAACCCGGTCAGCCTGATCTAGATCAACTCAGACTTGACCCAGTCAAGTCCTATCCTATCAGGCTCAGCCAGATCTGAACCAGCTCGAGCCAGATCTGATCCAGCTAACCAGATTAAGCCAATTGGACTCAAATCAAGTCCGATCAGGCCAATTCTAATCGATTGGAGCAGTAAAGACCCGATACGAGAGGATGACGAGTAGACCGTTCGTATCATATTCGATGAGGAAGAGATTAAACCGGAGGAAAGAGATGAAGTGGTGAAGAGGAATACGTTGCAGCTTGTCTAGGTATGGCCAGCTGCACATGGGAACTCGGCCAAGGAAGGTGGAGGAAGAGAGGCAGTGGCCAAGGAAGGTCACTGGGGTTGGAGACGTGGACGGTGGCTGGTAGCGGCGGACGACAATTGGTGGTGGCCGGCTAGTGGAGAAGGGGCCGGTTGTAGAGAGAGAAGGGTGGAGTGGCTGGTGGATTTTTGGTGGAACTATATTATACTACTCCTAGGGTTTACTCTACTAACTACTACTTTATTCATCTACTCAAGCATAAGAAAATACAAAGGTATGGATGTCCTTGTATAGAAGCCTCACACAGTCCTAGTTCTACTTCAGTTCCTACTCAGATATCCCCTTGCTTAATGAGAAAGTAATAAGACTCTACGATAACAACTCAAACTTCCCCAATTAATGAGGCTATATAACCAATTAGGACTCTAACAACTTTTCCTAATATCCAAATCTCATGATAACTAGAACTCAAATTAACAACTCTTAATTAACTCTACCAAGACCAGAAAACTAACTCAAACTTGGAAACTAAGATCAGGAAAGACTAACTAAGATTGGATCTCCTACTGGCCGGTTGGGCTCAACCTACCCAAGTGGGCCCGGATGCAGCCAGCTCCTTGGTGTGGGTCCGCTCAAGCAAGGGTGTGGGTCTCTTCTGGGAATGGTTCGGTTCGACCTCGTATCATCGACCTACGAGAAGGAGATGTGGGCATTGGCGCTAGCCGTCAAGAACTGGAGACCCTACCTACTTGGTTCCAAGTTCATTGTCAGGACTGATCATCAGAGTCTCAAGCTGATATGAGGACGAACTGAGCCAATCCAAGAAGGGACCCTAATACGAGTCAATCCGACTCGACCAACTGGATCCGAACCCAGAAGAGGAACCAAACTGGTTCAGCCTCTTTCCTAGTTTGACTTGGTCTTCCTTAGTTCAAACTAGAGTATTTAATTAGTATTTATCATTAGTCTTTTATATTTAATTGAGTCCTAGTTGATATTTGAGTTAGAAAGTTGAGTTGAGTTTGAAACCTTATTACTTGCTAATTAAGCAAGGGGGTTTTCTTGTTGGATTAGGACTATGTCAAGGTCTCTATAAAAGGACCTCATTAGTTTGTATTAGGGAATGCATGAGATGAATGATTAAGAATAGTTGATAGATTATCATAGAAGTAGAATATCATAGGAGTAGAGATAATATAGCTTCCACCAAATATCTACCATAGATCCACCTTCTTCCTCGTCGGTCATCTTCTCCGCAGCCGGCACCGCCTCCACCGGAATTTCTCTCTCCCCGTCACTTTCTCTCTCCTCCACGTCACCGCCACGTCATCGTCACTGTTCATCTTCTTCCTCTCTCCCGTACCCTAGCTACCGCCGGCATCCTTCCCGTTCTCTCTCCGGCCACCCCCGCTACCACCTAAACCCGCCATCGTCTTCCCCTACCTCCCACGACTCCGGTCATACCCTTCCCGTCATCCTTCACCGTCTCCGGTGATATCCACAGCCAACCCGACCTCC
This sequence comes from Narthecium ossifragum, assembly GCA_963920575.1. Lineage (NCBI taxonomy): Eukaryota > Viridiplantae > Streptophyta > Magnoliopsida > Dioscoreales > Nartheciaceae > Narthecium > Narthecium ossifragum. Next base: position 13,254,146 of record OY986967.1, on the reverse strand, counting down.
GTCCCCATCCCGTCATCCCGTGCCCAACCCAGATCTCACTCCCAGATCCCTCCAAAGTAGCCGCAGACCTTCCTAGACCATATCCCGACGTCCTAAGCCATCCCTGAGCCTCCCCGTCGTCTTCGACGCCGGTGAACCCAAATCCTACCACCGTCGACCTCTAGATCCCGCCGATCTAGCCATCTCTCGACCGATCCGAGCCGGTAGATCTCATCCCCACCTCCAGGCGACCCTTCCTGGAAGTATCCCGACCGCCGCCGCCGCTCCTACGCCGGCGATCCTCAGCCGTCGGATCCAGGCTGGTTCAGCCCAATCTAATTAGGTTCAGCCACTTAACCCACTCCTAGCCGTTTCAGCCAAGTCCTACCCCAATCTGACCTAGATCTGAACCAGATTCGATCCAGATTTAGCCAATTGGACTCAATCAGGTCCGATCACGGCGATTCTGATCGATTGGAGCAGTAGAGACCCATTACGAGAGGATCACGAGTAGACCGCTCGTAATAGACCCACGTCCTTGCTTGGGTGGGCCCACGCCAAGGAGCTGGCTGCAACCAGGTCACTTTGGGCGTCCTAACTCAACCAGCCAAAAGGATTCTTATTCCCTAGCTGGTTTGCTTACTTAGTTGATTTCCTAGTTAGTAGTTATCTTGATTGAATCAGTTTCCTAGATTGAGTTCAGTTTATGATTTGCTTAAATCAGTTCCCATTATGAGTCCTTGTTATTAGGAAGTTGAGATAAGATTGAGTCTTATTAGGAAAGTCTGGTTACTTGCTGATTAAAGCAAGGTAGTATTCAGGTTGTAGTAGAACTCTCTTGAGGCCTCTATAAAAGGACCTCCATAGCTTGTAATTATGGATGACGAATTATGAGAATAAAATAGAGTTATTAGTAGGATAATTTAGGAGTAGCTGTAAACCTAGGAGTAGCTGTAACCTAGTTTCCTCATAATCCACCAGCCACCTTCATCTCTCCCTACAGTCGGTCCTTCTCCATCACCGGTCTCCTTCTCCGCTGCCGTCCACTCCTTCGCCACCATCATACGAAAGCCCTAGAGAAGGTGCATCGTATCACAAGCACTTTTCGGAGCAGACCGTGTTGATAGAGTCCCAGTGAAAGTGGCTTGTAAAACTGCTGGGATATGATTTCGACATTGAGTATAAGAAGAGTTCAGAAAAGTCAGTTGCAGATGCCCTCCCCCGAGTACCACTCCCATAGTCTTGAGGCCAAGACTCATTCCGGAGGGAGAGGGGATGATACGAGCCTAGTTCCAACTGCTCCAGCCAAGATTGGGCCTGGACGGACCCACGACCAAGGTCAGGTGGGACCCAATTCCTTAGGGGCAGGTTGATTGGAGGCTGGCCACTAAGGAAACCCCTTCCTAGTTTGAGTTAGTTTCCTGGTCTTAGTGGAGTTAATTAAGGCGTTTGATTCTTAGTTGAGTTTTCTATTTATTTGAGTCATAGTTGTTATGAGAGTCTTAGTTGGTCATTGCCTCATTAGTTGCAGGAGTTTGATGAGTATAGTTTGAGTGTAGGAGAATCCTATTAGTTGCTCATTAAGCAAGGGGATATCTGAGTAGGAACTAAAGTAGAACTAGTACTATATGAGACCTCTATATAAGGACCTCCATACCTTTGTATTTTGATATGCTTTTGATAAATGAAGTAGAGAGTAGTTTATGAGTAGCTTCTCATAGAGTAATGGTTTAATCCTCTAGGGTTAGTTCTTCATCAGGAACTATCCAAAGGCTGAGATCTTTTCCCCAATCCACCGATCTACCTTCTTCCTCACCGGTCACTCCTCCGCAGCCGGCATCGCCTCCGTCCATCAGTATTCCCCTCACATTCACCTTCATTTTCTCTTTCACCACGTCCTTTTTGTCTCTCCTCCACGGTTTAGCCCTTCCTCGTCGGATACCTATGGTCTTGTCCTAAAACCCTAAAAGTATTTCTCGATCTACCCATAGATAAGGTTAAGGAAGAGTCTAAGTTAGGGCTGAGACCCGGCAAGAGACCAGGTACGAGAGTCAATGAGAAGGCTTGTCGAATCAGTGAGCTTTGGAGGGGTCGTGGTTCTACCACCGTCGAGCACATGGTGCAAGCCCCTGATCGACCACATTGACTGTGAGGACCTGCCCCTCCATCCCTGTGGCTTGTTGTTTACCCCAAAGGGCAATTTGGGAAATTGAGCATTAGCGGTCGTTTCACACTGGGTGTGTACACACAGACCTTGTCTGATGCTTGTGGTTGTTAGAAAGGTTAGGTGGGACCTAGTTGGGAGTTCTGGGCTTGGGCCCGTTTTCTAGCCCAAGTTTGCACTTCTGGGCAGGGAGGATCGATCCTTTGGTCGTGGAGGATCGATCCTACCTGTGCCTGGAAGTCTTTGGCGGTGGCTTTCGAAGGACGGCCACGGCGATGGCCGTCGCTTCCCCTGTCAGGGGAGGGAAGACTTTCCCTCCCCTCCCCCAGCTTTTCCCCGCCTTCGCCGGCTTTCCCCGGCCTTACCCCGCCCCTTCCCCTCCTCCTTTTCTCCTCTCTCTTCTTCCTTCTTCCCCGGCTCTGCTTCCTCCCCTGTTCAGGCCGCCCCTTCCCCTCCTCCGTTCTCCCTCCTCCGGCCACCGTTCTTGGAGCTTGAAGGCTCGTTGGAACCGTGACGGCGTGAGGAAGATCCGTAGCTAGACTGATACGAGTCGATCCGACTCGACCAACTGGACCCGAACCCAGAAGAGGAACCAAGCTGGTTCAACCTCTTTCCTAGTTTGACTTGGACTTCCCTAGTTCAAACTAGAGTATTTAATTAGTCTTTATCATTAGTCTTTTATTGAGTCCTAGTTGAGTGTTAGGAATTAATTAAGAGTCCCTTTGAGTTAGGAAGTTGAGTTGAGTCAGAAACCTTATTACTTGCTAATCAAGCAAGGGGGTTTTTCTAGTGGATTAGGACTCTGTCAAGGTCTCTATAAAAGGACCTTAGTAGTTTGTATTAGGGAATGATGCATGAGAAGAATGATTAAGAGTAGTTGATAAGTTATCATAGGAGTAGAATATCATAGGAGTAGAAGTAAAGTAGATTCCACCCGAAATCCACCATAGATCCACCTTTCTTCCCCGTCGGTCATCTTCCCCGCAGCCGGCACCGCCTCCACCAGTGTTTCTCTCTCTTCCCGTCACTTTCTCTCTCCGCCACGTCAGCGACCCCCCACCGCCACGTCAGCGCCACGTCACCCGCTACTGTTCATCTTCTTCCTCCTCTCTCCTCTATCCCGAAACCCTAGCTCACCGCCGTTCTCCCCTCTCCGGCCACCCCCGTCGCCACCTAAACCCGCCATCCTCTTCCCGTTGGCACCACGACTCCGGCCATACCCTCCATCGCCCTTGTCGTCGTCTCCGGCCTCTTCCGCCGGCAACCCGACCCTCGTCCTCACCGCCATCAACCACGCCCGATCCTTATTCCACCTCCAAAACATCCCTAAAGCCTTCCTCGTCTCCCCACGACCCTTTCCCGACCATCTTCCCGACGTCCTAAGCCCCAGCCGAGCTCCCCGTCGTCCCCGACGCCGGTGAACCCAACCCCGCCGCCGTCGACCTCCAGATCCCGTCGATCTAGCCACTCTCCGACCAATCCACTCCGGTGGATCTCTTCCCCATCACCCCGCGACCTTCCCTGCCACTACCCCGACCGCCACCGCCGTCCCTACGCCGGCGATCTACTCCGGCGAACCACAGCCCTTGGATCAACTCCGGTTCAGCCCAACCAAGTTGGCTCAGCCAACTCTAACTTGGTTCAGCCAGCCAGTTGATTCAGACTCAGCCCACTCTGATTTGGCTCAGCCACTTAACCCACTCCTAGCCGGTTCAACCAAGCCATTAAACCCAATCCGAGCCAGATTCAATTCCAAGAGCCAATCAACCAATCCAGACTTGACCCAGTCGAGTCCTACCCCAATCTGAGCCAGATCTGAACCAGATTCGATCCAGCTTCAGCCCATTGGACTCAAATCAAGTCCGATCAGGCCGATTCTGATCGATTGGAGCAGTAGAGACCCATTACGAGAGGATCACGAGTAGACCGCTCGTAACATAGACCTTGGGGATCGAAGCTGCGTTGAAGAGGTAGGGTTCTTCCTCAAAACTCCGGCTTGCTTTTGAGGGTTTAAATCCGGTTTTGTTTTGCTTAGATCTCCTTGTGGAGTTGTTGGTTTCCGGTTTTGAAGCCTTGAGTAGCTTCGTGGTGCTTAGAGCTACCAGCCCACCAAGTTTGGTGAGGCTTGGTTGAGTCTTCCGGCGGTTTTCCCGGCCGGAAGTACGCCGGAACCCATCAGGATCGATCCTCCTGGGAGGAAGGATCGGTCCTCTTGTGTTGGCTTGCTGCGCCCAGCGCATGATCGATCTTCTTATGGGAGGAGATCGATCATGGGGCCTGTGTTTGCTTGGTTGCCCTTCGTCCCGAGAATGATCGATCTTCCTGGGAGGAAGGATCGATCTTCCTTGCTGCGACTGGAAGGGCGCCCTCTGTCATGAAAAAGATCGATCTTCCTGGGAGGAAGGATCGATCTTCTTTGTCTCGACAGTGAGGGACGCTCACTGTTACTTAAGTGATCGATCCTTCCCTTGGTGAGGATCGATCCTTCTGTAGCAGAGAGGGTTTTTAGGGGTTTTGCCCGCAGGGCTTCGCATGTAAGTGGGTTTTGTCGGTTTTGCCCTTGGGGCTTCTATGTTTTACATCATGCTTGAGTGTTTACTGCTTTGTGGTTAACCGAGGGAGTAATGAACCCTCGGGAATGCTTAGTGTAACTGGGCCATGGGTTATGCCCCTTTACCGCTTTATGGTGAACTGAGGGAAGTCATGATCCTCGGGAGTGCTTAGAATAAATGGGCCGAAGGTGTGCCTTTGCTGTGTTGCATGTTACTGCTTTATATTTATCCTGCCCTGCTTCCTGTGCATTAGACATGCTAGGCTAGACTGGGTGGGGTTGACCCGTGGACTCCGGTGATCTAGGACTAAGCGTGGGATGCCGTTACCCCGGTAAGGGTGTCCTACAAGTATCGTCCGGCCCACCCTGTGTCAGGGACCGTCGGAGGTAGCCCAGTCCTTGAGCAGTGGCTATCGGAGGGACGTAGGTTGGACAGGAACCCTGGGGGGGAGACGTCGATGGGATCGATGGCCTCCCTGGCTAGACTTAGTCTTGGGTCAGGAGTTAGAGGTCCTGTTGGCTCTGTGGCTTGGAGTACTGGGAGGTGGTAGTCTTAACCTCGGTCGTTCCGCCAAGTGTGGAGATCCCGCTTGGAGAAGGGTGTCTTACCAGTAGCGTCGTGTCCACCCTGTGTCAGGGATTGTCGGAGTTGCCCACCCCTGAGCAGTGGCTGTCGGAGGGGCGTACTGGGACAGGAGTCCTTCGGGTTAGTGACGGGATTTATGGGATCCTTGGCAAGCCTCAGTACTTGGCCTCAGGGTTGGTTCGTTGGGTTTGCCTTCTTAGCGAGAGTGGTAGAGTAGGACCCTGCTGAGCTGTTGCTCATTCCTACCTGGACTGTGTGTTTGCAGGTGCGGGTCCCCGTTCTCCTCCGGTGCTTCCCCGTCGGCAGTCTCGTGGCAGCGTGCCGGATCCTGACCATGTCTGAGGGTCAGGATGGGTTCGTTTGTGCGTTTGAGCAGACCCCGGTGGGTGGTGTAGCTTCTTTTTGGGGACTGTTGATCCCTTGTAGCTTGTTGTACTAAACTCTGTTTAACTTTATTACTAGTTTGTAATAAGTGTTATAGATGTTGTTTAGTAGCTTGCTTCCGCTTGTGCTTGCAGTCAGCTGTTTCCGCCAGCTGTGCGTTAGTCTCAGCTGTTTCCGTTAGTTGAGGCTAGTAGATGTAGGTTTTCCCCCTCGTGTCCCGGCCCGGTCTGGGCTCTGCGGGTCGGGGCGCGACATTGACTGTCCTCTATCTCACGTCGTTACCACCTCTTCCATCATACACAAGCACACACCCTTCGCATGCAGCTTGAAGGGCCCTCTAGGGACTCGATATGCATGTTTGGGATGGAGGAGTCGAGGGGTCCGGCGTATGTGATCGAGGCAGTGGTTCGGAGGGTTTGATGACGAGATCGAGCTGAGGCTCGGAGGCCTCGATGGTGTGATCGGGTAGCGGTCTTTGAGGCCGCGTATTTAGCGAAGAATCGACATTAATCCTTAGGCATTTCCGAAGAGAGGCAGGTTGGTGTTGTATTAATGAGGGCCAGCTGTCTCGCAAGGACGCATTGCCATCAGTAACTCCACCTCTGCACTCAAAGAGCCGACCCTTGCCATCTTCCGCTGTTCGGAGCCATGACTTGTACTTGACCCAATTAACCCACTGTGAATCAATTTTCATATCTGGTTGGCCTTGGTTTTGTCAAGCAAGATGCATGGCCTAGATGCATCGTCTTGGCTTGTATCCACCATCTCAACCATCCCGAACTCCTTCTCCTCTCCCACTTATGCCATCGCCGGTTCAACTCTCGAGGCCACCGTCGGAGCAGGTGCTTCTCAGGTGATCTCCTTGGATCTCGTTAGATGGGCTCGGGCGATCTCCTGCGAAGTGGCGTCAAGTAGATCAACATCAACTTGGATCTCGTCGGATGGGGCTTAGGCGATCTCCTGCGAAGCGGTGCCGAGTAGATCGGCATCGTCGAGGAGGTATGGAGGGACCCTTCACTTCGTATCTCGTCGGATGGGGCTCGAGTGATCTGTGAAGTTGATATGAGTCGATTCGACTCGACCACTTGGACCCGTGCTCAGAAGAGGACCCAAACGGGTTTAGCATCTTTCCAATTTTTTGAAGGTCCAAGAGGGGGGTGAATTGGACTCTTTTCGAAAAACTAGATTAATGGAAAAATCAGGTAGGAGAGGACAAACACGTTAAATGCTTGTAGATGAAATGAAACTAAAGTAAATAAGCATGCAAGAATTATATGAAAGCCGGATAGAGAGATAGCACCGATTTTTATAGTGGTTCGACCTAACTCTTGGTCTACGTCCACTTCTCTCAAGTCTCTCCTTGAAGTTCCACTACTTGTAAATATGTTACAAGCTTTTCCTCCAAGCTTCCTGGTGCTTGGTGACCTTACAATCACAACCACTTGCTGTTGGATAACTCTCAAAGTACTTCCTCACACTTGAAGAAGGTTTACAAAGATTGTAGCTCAAAAGAGAATAAGTAGAAACTCTTGCTAAGACTTGCTCAGATGATCTCAATAATGTGAGTAAATAGTTATGGCAAGTTTACAACACAGAACTACTTATATCTAGCCTTCAACCAGCTCAAAGATGACCTCCAACGGCTCTCTGCAACTCTCCAACGGCTAGTTTTTTTACTCTGCTCGTTGCTGGCAGTCGATCCATGCATCGTCCGTCAAGTGTCACGGTCGACCGTGACATCGACCGTCGTGTACAAAAACTCAGCCTTTGCGTCCCACGGTCGATCCACACATCGACCGTCGCATTGTCCGTCAGGTTCTGTTGTGAAAAAAGCTTCCCAGGGTCGATGCCCCGATCGACCGTCGCTTCTTTACTTTTCACCAACATCCTTCACGGTCGACCGTCGGATCGTCCGTGAGCCTACAACATATAAAAACACAAAGTCCAAACCTCGCGGTTAATCGGTCCATCGACCGTCACCTCGACCGCCAGGCTCTGTCAACAAAATGGCTTCGTATGGTCCATGCCACGATCGACCGCGAGCCAACATTTCATTTTGTCAAGTATGGTGCATTGTCCGCGGTCGATCCATGGATCGACCGTCGCATCCCCACGGTCGATCCATGCATCGACTGTCAGTACATAATCTCATTAAATATTGAATTTTTGACTTTGAAATAAAGGGATAATAAATATTAAACATATATTTTATCATATAATGATACGAGTCGATCCGACTCGACCAACTGGACCCGAACCCAGAAGAGGAACCAAACTGGTTCAACCTCTTTCCTAGTTTGACTTGGACTTCCCTAGTTCAAACTAGAGTATTTGATTAGAATTTATCATTAGTCTTTTATATTTAATTGAGTCCTAGTTAATATTTGATTGTTAGCAATTAATTAAGAGTCCATTTGAGTTACGAAGTTGAGTTGAGTCTGAAAGACTTATTACTTGCTAATTGAGCAAGGGGGTTTTCTAGTTGGATTAGGACTCTGTCAAGGTATCTATAAAAAGACCTTATTAGTTTGTATTATTAGGCCATGATGATGAATGAAGAAGAGAATTATTAAGAACTAGGGAATGCCCGTGCCTACGTCACAGTTATATAGAGTTTTTTCAAAAACTGTCCCTCACAAACTTTGTCCCCGGGGCAAACCTTATAAGTGCAACATTATCCCTCAAATACAACATTATCCCTCACAAACTTTGTCCCCGGGGCAAACCTTGTCCCCACAAACTTTACAAACCATAGTATCCTCAAATACAACATTATCCCTCACAAACCACAACTTCAAAGAAAAAACAAAAATACAGATATTCTGTTACGAGCGGTCTACTCGTGATCCTCTCGTAATGGGTCTCTACTGCTCCAATCGATCAGAATCGCCCTGATCGGACTTGATTTGAGTCCAATTGGCTGATTTGGCTAGCGAGATCGGATCTGGCTTGAGCGGGATCGGATCTGGTTGAGCCTGATTGGATGGGACTTGACTAGGTCAAGTCTGAAGTGATCTGGATCAAACAGACCAAGTTGGATTGGGCTGGATCCGGATTGACTGGCTTGGCTGAACCGGCTTGATTGGGCTGGACCTGATTGAAGTGGCTGAACCGGAGTGATCCAAGGGCTGGCGAGTCGCCGGAGTAGATCGCCGGCGTAGGGATGGCGGCGGCGGTCGGAATACTTCCAGGAAGGGTCGCCTGGAGGTGGGGATGAGATCTACCGGCTCGGATCGGTGAGGTAAGTGGCGGATCGGCCGGATCTGGGAGATGGACGGCGGGGGTTTGGGTTCACCGGCGTCGGGGACGATGAGGGAGCTCGGCTGGGGCCAAGAACGGTCAGGGATGGTCGGGATCGGGTCGTGAGGAGACGAGGAAGGGTTTAAGATGGTTTAGGGATGAGATCGGGTCGTATGGCGGACGGTGGCTGTGAGGTTGTGGTTGCCAGGGAACGGCGCCGGAGGGGACGAAGGGCGGAGGGAAGGGTATGGCCGGAGTCGTGGGAGGTAGGGGAAGTCGATTGGCGGTCTTAGGTGGCGACGAGGGTGGCCGGAGAGGGAACGGCGAAGAAGCTAGGGTTTCGGGATAGAGGAAGGAAGACGATGAACAGTAAGGGGTGACGTCGCGCTGACGTGGCGGCGTCGTGGAGGAGAGAGAAAGTGGCGTGGAGAAGGAAGATGAAGGTGAAGGCGATGCCGGCTGCGGAGAAGATGACCGACGGGGAAGAAGGTGGATCTATGGTAGATATCTGGTGGAATCTACTTTACTTCTACTCCTATCATATTCTACTCATATGATAATTTATCAACTGTTCTTAATAATTCATCTCATCATTCATCATTCATCATTCATCATCATAACCTAATACAAACTACTAAGGTCCTTTTATAGAGACCTTGACAGAGTCCTAATCCACTAGAAAACCCCCTTGCTTAATTAGCAAGTAATAAGGTTTCTGATTCAACTCAACTTCCTAACTCAAAGGGAATCTTAATTAATTCCTAACAATCAACTAGGACTCAATAAAAGACTAATGATAAATACTAATTAAATACTCTAGTTTGAACTAGGGAAGTCCAAGTCAAACTAGGAAAGAGGTTGAACCAGCTTGGTTCCTCTTCTGGGTTCGGGTCCAGTAGGTCGAGTCGGATCGACTCGTATCATATTCTAATTTCACAATAATCCAACTCCAGGGCTAGCAAAATCTAACCGTTGGTTTTTTCTCTTTTTAACTCTAGCAAAATCAGGGTCATAAATGTAAAGTTTAGAGTACATTGCTTCATGCCCTGGTTCTGATATCAATGATCTTGTTTGATGGCGCAATTCATCATGGATAATGAATGCTGTAGGACCTCTTCCAGTAAATACTCTTGAATCCAAAGCAGCACCGAGACTCGTAAAAGCATTAGCTGCATTATACTCTCGACTGTAACGACGAAAGGATTTTGACCCATCATCATTTTCGTCGTATAAAACCTTAAGCATTGGAGGCGGTGTAATAAGCAACGGTAACTGAATCTTTCCTTGAGAACAGCAAGTTCCAAAAAGAGGACTCACTACAGATGACCTTGTCAATTTTTCATCCATCCAATGTAAAGCTGAACAATACGGACATACAACATCCATTCGTCCAAGAAAATGTCGTCCAAGATCTATGTGTACCCGAGGAAGAACCTCTGCATTCAGAGCTACAACTTCTGATTCATCATCATCTGATTCGATCACTTGTTCTGTTTCAATTGGCCTACAAATATAAAATTTATTTTCATCTATAAAAGACTATATGACAATTTTTATTTATTTATCATAAATTAATAATAAATTACCAATTATTTTCACATTGCGTCGTTATGCATTCGTTTAGATTTGAAGGAATCGTCACCGGAGTTATTCCACGCATAGAATAATCCACCTGATTAGCTTCAGAAGATCCAACACATCCTCCTAATTTCTCACGTTCTCGTCGTGCACGTTGGGCCAAATGCCTATTCGAGATACCAGTAGACGAAGTCCCCGAGGCTTGTACAACCATTGCTCGCTTTGGTGCAGGTTCAGAAAATCCAACACATCCTCCTAATTTCTCACGTTCTCGCCGTGCACGTTGAGCTAACACAGCTTTTGATGGCTTATTATTTAAACTTTCAGCTTCTTTTTGTTGATTTTTTCCCGTTCTCGCCGTGCACGTTGAGCGAACGCAGCTTTTGATGGCTTAATATTATTATTAATAATACAAAAGAACATTAATAAATTTAGCACGCTCCGTAAGCCAAAATAAAATTAAATAAAATGTGACATAAAATAAATACTGTAGTAAAAGTCAAAAAACCAACATTCACATGCAAATGACTTACTATGCCAACGACAGTAAGTTGATCATTACTACCATCAGCCATCTGGGTGGATCTACAAATGAAAGAGATACAATCAATGATAACAGTCTGTCTACCTGGATTTCTTCAATTGAAAATGCACATGGCACAAAAGCTATTGTACTCAAGCGATGCTTTAGAAGAAACAATACAGAGCATTGCAGAGAAAAGCAAAGCTAGAAAGCAAAAAGTAAAAGTCAATCTCTCAAATTCTATAAATGTGCTTCATTACCAACTCGATCTAGCAATGAAGAGGCGAGAGAATACGTAAAAGTAGAAAGTATCATATCACAAAAGGCTGACCTTGATTCCAAGAATAAGGATTCAGAAATAGGCTCTTCCCAACTCGATCTAGCAACAGCACTGTGTTTGCAGGAGACATTGATCAACATCGTACAGAATCTAAAGTCAGTTGATGGCTAACATAAAGCTTACTACAACGCCATGTCATTTAAATACAAATGATCAACATCGTACATAGAAGACATCTAAACTTAAAAAAGCAACAAAAGTAGCATGATCATGAATGATCTGAGACAAACATATTGAGAGAGCAAGTGAGCTCATCTCATGGTAGTGATAGGAAATCTCTTGTAATGAAATTAAAGAAAATAGATGTAATACAACAAAAGTAGGTCAGATTAGCTTAGATGACCCAGTCTTGTAATCTTGGTGAATCCATGAAAATTTCAGAACATATGAAGAAGTTGGTGCATACCATCTATGACACGATGGTATCAATTACTATTAGTAGACTTCAAGATGGTGCAAATGTGTCTATGAAGAGGGATGCCTGCAAAAGTTAGGAACTTATTGTCAGCAACATCCCTCTATAAGTTAATTTCTTCCTATGAAAACTGAGGTTACAATTAAATGCTAAGGTTGTCAGCCAAAAATTAGAAAACAAATGTGTACTAAAGAAATTAGCTAATTAGCTGCCTCAATTAGGACATTTCCATCAAGCTTTGTCAAAAACACATACTTAGAATTCAGATGTGTATTAAAAGAGGGCTTAAAAAGGCAGAGCAACAAAAAAAGATTTGCATGAAAATGCAGAGATGATTGCTATATACCATGAAGATTAATAGACCAAGAAATTAGGTAATTAGCTACCTCAGTTAGGACATTTCCATCAAGCTTTGTCAAAAACACCTACTTAGAATTCAGATGTGTACTAAAAGAGAGCTTAAAAAGGCAGATAGCAAACCTATATAATAGGTTCTCAAGTGTATGAAAACTCGCTCCAAAGAAGCATGCTCATGAAAAGTCATAACTTAAGTGGATCTAACATAAAATGGGCATGTATTCTAACTGTCTTTAGGAAATTAATGAACAAAATCCATCATTTAGTACTCTGATGAAAATTATCCGAGTTCCATCATAGGCTGAATAGGGGACAAAAATAAACACACAAACACGCCAAACAGAAAAGTAAAACCATAGACTTATTGTATTTGCAACCAATTGAAATAACAGTTGCAATGAGTGGAATCAATTATGCTGTATTGCTGTGAGTTAGATGGGAAAATAATGGAAAATGTAGAGAGCACAAAAGGAACAAAGTGCATTGGTAGTATAAGAAAAGCAGAAGAAAGTAAGGAAATACTTCTTAAAGGTAGAAAATTACACTGTAATAAGGCAAACAAAAAAGATCAATTCCTGTGTCTATGAGAAAGAGTTCCAGAACAAATTATATAGCACATCAACCTTATACAAAGATATCCAAGAATAAATTAATACAGATGTTGGCTTCTAGGTAATCTACTACTAATCAGTTCAAACCATTACCCTCAATTGGATGTAAACATCCATAGGGGCGACCATCATTTCATTCTGTCAACATATATTATTTCATATTCAGGAAGAAAGATTCAGACAAAGAGTGTGCAGTCACATTTTTCAAAATGATATGCACACTCGAAAGTTGAACTCTGAGATTACATCTTCAAGAACAACGTAATGTTTTTGTTATCCTTAAGAAAAAAGGTTCGGAATTGAAACCTGAAAAGGTTACAGCCGCACTGAAACCGACCTCAATCAACATAAGCAGATATCAAATCTTTTCATCACATTTCAAAGTTCCACGTACTCTCAGCTACTAATTTTTGAAGTGGTTGTTGGTCCGCCGAATTCAGAGATGCAGAAATCTGGGGAAAAGGACCAGAGACAAATACGGACATCATTTAAAGCAACTATTAAACCAATGAGAAGTAACTAAAGGAGCTGAGTTAAAACTGCTTCTTGTTGCTTCTAGAAAGTACAAAAAAGAAAAATTGCAACAAAACTTGGAGCTTAGAGCACCAATATAATTTGGAATTAAACATTTATATAGAAAAAGACTCTGGTAACTACTACCAATAAGTGGTGTTCAAAAAGGTTTTTCGGAGTGTATTTGATTAGTTGCGCGCTAATAGAATTCACTCATCATAGTAATCACGGCATAAATGTGCAACCTAAGAAGACCTTGAAACACAAAATGTATCTACAACTGCACAAACACCTAGGTTGTATCACATGCATAATTCTAAAGATATAAATACATTCCTCCTACTTTAAACACCTAGGTTGTATAATTGATTGTATCTCTTTCATTCTAAAGCTGTATGTTTCAGCTGAGCTGTCACCTTAAGGGAAGAAAATCAGTTTCAACCATATAAAAGAGGAAGAAGAAAGGGAAATTGAAGCAAAAACTAGAAAAATTTAAGCAAAAAAGCATGCTCATGAAAAGTCATAACTTAAGTGGATCTAATCACAATGCAGCTAAGAGAGCTCTGGATTCCGGGTTTGGATGGTAAATTCCCATTTGATTAATTCTAACAATCTAAAATAACATAGTAATGTGATCAAAAGCGAGATTATAATTCTTGTGTGTTTTTCATGATCTAATTATATAGGTTCATGGATCCTTTAACCAGAGGAGATAAATCACGTGGAATCAGCGGAATAATAAGAATGAGTGGAATCCACCTTTTCTTATCCCGGCAAAGATTGTACTCAGTAGATAAATTTGATTAGATCAAACCTGCTTCCTTGTCGCAGTTATCAAGGCTCAATGTATATTCTTTCTGGTTTGAATTCTTTTTTCTCACTCCAAGGCTCCTATTGGGGTGGGGTATCATCAAAGATTTATGCACTTGCTATTTTGAACCTTCTCTGTGTAACTTAACATTTCAACACAATGGTTGTGTAGTTAGCTATTCCTCTGCATTCCACTTTTAAAAAAATGGTCTCCGATAGCTTCTTTGGTTACTATTGCAATAAGAATTTCACAATCATTTCAAAGTGTGCTGTTTTTAGGTGGTCAAGCCTACCCATTGCCCCCAAAACCCACCTATAACCTTCTTCATAAACTTTTCTGTGTCTAGGAGAAAAGCTTTCTCCCATATGCACCTAATCATCTGCTTTTTGCTGTATTTGTAAAAACATCGTTGTTAAATAGAACTGAATCAAATAAAAAAGGAAAATTGAGTAGCCAATGTGCATCATCCATCTGCGTCATCTAAAAGATAACCATCCTATCAAAAGGCATTAAAGGTGATATTCCAAGTTTTGGAAGCTTCTATGACAACAGTGGGCCATCCAGCTTCTTCTTTCTTTCCATTTCGTTTCCATCTTCTTCCCAGGAGATCCACTCTCCCTTTTACTCCTTTTAAAAGATGAAAATATAAGAACCCCTAACACTCTACAGTTGGTCAAAGCTCTCTCAATCTGCCTCAACCTTCTCAGGAATCCCTATAGCCACTTGATGTCTTGCTATTTTCATTAAACTGCAGGTATTAAGCAATCTCAGTATACACATGAGTCGGCAAACTAATGGCAGTAGCTATAGCAGAGTTTTACGTTTAACATTATTGATGGGTGATGATTATTGAGCATGTCGCAGAGATAAGTCTCAATATCACCACAAAGAACTAAGACATGGACTTTTAGCTTACTTGGAGCTAATGAGTGCGGTGGAAGTGCTTCAACAATGAGTGCGGTGGCAGTAGCTATATTTCCTTGTTCTAATGTAACAGTGGAGAAGAAAGGGATTCTAATTGGTCCACAGGTAAGTATATATTTCACGTTGCTTCTTAACTTGCATTTATTTATATCATATTACATTCTGAAAACATATCAAATATCACAAAACCCTCTACATTTATCTGACAATTTCGTGTAACCCCCACGAAAACAATGGGGTCATTTCAAAAATCCCTTTTGAGGGTTAGTTTGATGACCCTTATGTTTAAGGGGCTTTGTGCTAATTAGTATGTTTTCAGAGGGGTTATGTTGATATTAACCCTACTTCTAATCATGATGGTCTCTTAAATCCAAAATGGTATAACATTGTGCAGGCTGCTTCAAGTTGGCTATATGCTTCAAGTTGTTAAAGGGAAATTGAAGCAAAAACCAGAAAAATTTAAGCAAAAAAGGACAACAAATCGAAGCAGCTGAACAGATGAACAGAAGTGAAAAGAGGAGAGGAGAGGGAAAGCTCACCGTAGGTTTGGCACCGCTGGGTTCAGCGAGATGACAGCGGGGATGTCGAGATCAGCCGGTTCCGGCGACAGGGAGGAGACCAATAGCAACAGGGAAAAAAAGAATTGACACATGAGAGCCAGAAAACCCAAAACAGTATCTTTCACACATGAGAAAACTATAGTTGCATTTTGGGCTTGACTGTTTAGAACCCAAAATAGAGAGGGAAAAGAAACAGAGATCAATGGATCAAAATACATCTCCACTCTCCTCTCCTCCAGGATTGGATCAATGGAACAAAATAAGTTCATAATTCAATTGGAAAAGAATGCAGCAAAACCCAGCCAAGTTTCACCAAAAAATCAGTTTTAACCATACAAAAGAGGAAATGAAAAGGGAAATCGCAGCAAAACCCATCCAAGTTTCACCAAAAAATCAGTTTCAAACATACAAAAGAGGGGGAAAAGGGAAATTGCAGCAAAACCAAGCCAATACAAAAAATCAGTTTCAAACATACAAAATTGCAACAAATTGAAGCAACCACACCCAAATTTCAACGTATCGAAGAAATTGCAGCAAAACCCATCAATTAATCTAAGAAGTTGCACTCACAGGTAAGAAAGAGAGGCGACGTAGAGGTAGGTGAAGCTCAGGAGGTTCCCAGGGAATGGCCTCCGAGGTCGTCGAGTCCCCCCTGGTCGTCGAGGTCCAGGACGTGAGGACGCCGGGGTCGTGCTTCAAAGGCAGATCACAGGCTTTACCTCGAATGTCGAGGTCGTTCCCTCCGAGGTTGCCACGCCAAGGACGTCGTGCTTCTCTGAGGTGGGGCTTCGTCGAGATCGCCAAGTGCGTGGAGGGCGTCGAACGCGTTGAGCTCGCTTGGGTGTCGAGACCGAGCTTCGTCCAGACGTCGAGCTTCTCTGCGACCACCGGTCTTCTCCGGGGTGGCGATGATCGAGATGGGAGGGCGAGGTCTCCGATGAAGAGAGATGAGAGAGGTGGGGTTGGTGTGCGCGACGTGGTGGCTGTCTCCTCCCTTGCTCTCCTCTCCCACCTCTTGCACTTCGTCTACGTCCCCTTCTATGCAGCCGCCGGCGGAGGCTTGAGCGACGATCTCATACCCATCCGCGGGGAGCCGAGAAGAGAGGGAAGAGAGGGTGTGAGAGGAAAGGGAAGAGAGGGTTTGATAGGTAAGGTGAGCTGGGAGATGAGTAGAGGGGATAGGATGGCTGGTCGATGGCGGATTGGGAGAGGTCGACGGTGTTCGACAGCGGGTAGGGCGAGGTCGACGGCGGCGTGGGGCGTGGGGCATGGTTGATGGCGGCTTGGTCGAGGTCGGCGGGATGGGCGAGGTCGGCGTCGATGGCGGCTTTGGTGAGGTCGGCGGGTTGGAGATGAAGGGGAGGGATGGGTGAGGGATGGGAGAGGCAAAGAGAGCAGGTTGGAGATGAAGGGGAGGGATGGGTTATGGTCTCCATTCGCTCTCTCTGTCCTGAGCTGGAGAGGGGATGGCAGGTGGAGAGGGGACGGGGAGGGGACGGGGGAGAGAGGGAGAGAGGGAGAGGAGGCGGGGACGGGACGGGGGAGAGGAAGAGGGGGCGGGGATGGGGATGGGTAAAGGGCGACGGGACGGGGGAGAGAGGGACGGGACTCTCTCTCTCAGCTGCGGGTTAGTGGGTGAGAGAAGGAAATTTGGGCGGGAGTTTTTGATGGGGATGAATTTTTGGGGGGAATCTTAAAGCTGATCATGGAATCACAGCTATTGGATGTGTTTGTAGGCAAATCCTGACCACTCTTTATGTTTTATAGGGGGGACATTTCAAAAACCGTCCTTCCTTATATAATAGATAGTTGATAGAATATCATAGGAGTAGAGGTAATGTAGTTTCCACCCGAAAATCCACCATTGATCCACCTTCGTCCCCGTCGGTCATCTTCTCCGCAGCCGGCATCACCTCCACTGGAATTTCTCTCTCCTCCACGTCAGCCCCACGTCACCACCCCACGCCCAGTCACCTGCCACGTAAGCATCTCCTTCCTCCTCTTTGTCGTCTCCCGTGCCCGAGCCTCACGCCGACCACCGCCGTCTCGTCTCTCAGGCCACCCCCGTCCCCGTCCAAGACTTCCATCGACGTCCCCTTGGCACCACGACCCCGTCCAGCCGCCCCTCCGCCTCCGTTGTCTCCTCCGGCGTCTTCCCACGGCAACCCAACTTCTGTTACGAGCGGTCTACTCGTGATCCTCTCGTAATGGGTCTCTACTGCTCCAATTGATCAGAATCGGCCTGATCGGACTTGATTTGAGTCCAATGGGCTGATTTGGCTAGCTAGATCGGATCTGGCTTGAGCTGGATCGGATCTGGCTGAGCTTGATTGGATGGGACTTGACTGGGTCAAGTCTGAATTGATCTGGATCAGGTTGACCAGGTTCAATTGGCTGGATGTGGCTGAGTCAGTTGGTTGGCTGAGTCTGATTCAAGCTGGCTTGGTTGGGCTGAACCGGACTGACTGTATCTGAAGGCTGACGTTCACCGGAGTGGATCGCCGGCGTAGGGACGGCGGCGGTGGTCGGGACACTTCCAGGAAGGGTCGCCTGGAGGTGGGGAAGAGATCCACCGGTTCAGATCTGGGAGATGGGTGGAGAATCGGCCGGATCTAGAGGTTGACGGCGGCGGGTATGGGTTGACCGGCGTCGGGGACGACGGCGGGGGCTCTGGGGTCGTCAGGAAGGGCCGTAGATGGTCGTAAGGGATCGGCGATGGATTTAGGGTGGTTTTGGTGGTGATATCGGGGATGGACACGGAAGGGGCCTGCGGAGCTCGGGAGGTTGGATTGCCAGGGAAGACGCCGGAGAAGACGAACGGGGGAGGGAAGGGTATGGGCGGAGTCGTGGTGCCAAGGGGAAGAGGATGGCGGGTTTAGATGGCGACGGGGGTGGCCGGAGAGGGGAGAACGGCGGTGAGCTAGGGTTTGAGCACGGGAGAGAAGATGGGGAAGAAGATGAACAGTACTGGGGTGATGTGGCGGTGGGGTCGCTGATGTGGCGGAGAGAGAAAGTGACGGGGAGACGGAAATTGAAGGTGAAGGCGATGCCGGCTGCGGAGAAGATGACCGACGGGGAAGATGTTACGAGCGGTCTACTCGTGATCCTCTCGTAATGGGTCTCTACTGCTCCAATCGATCAGAATCGGCCTGATCGGACTTGATTTGAGTCCAATGGGCTGAAGCTGGATCGAATCTGGTTCAGATCTGGCTCAGATTGGGGTAGGACTCGACTGGGTCAAGTCTGGATTGGTTGATTGGCTTTTGGAATTGAATCTGGCTCGGATTGGGCTAAGTGGCTTGGCTGAAACGGCTAGGAGTGGGTTAAGTGGCTGAATCAGACTAAGCTGAATCTGATCTAGCTGGCTGAACCGGATTGGGCTGGGTTGAATCAAGTGGGTTGGATTGGGCTGAGTCAGGGAATCGGATCTAAGGGCTGAGGGGTCACCGGAGGGATCGCCGGCGATAGGGGCGGCGACGGCGGTTGGGATAGTGGCAGGAACGGTCACCTGGAGGTGGGGAAGAGATCCACCGGAGTGGATTGTCCTGAACGAGGCCGGAGCGACGAGATCTAGGGGAGACGGAGGAGAGGGTTGGGTCGGCCGACGTCGGGAACGACGGCGAGGCTTCGGGAGTGGCTTAGGGAGGTTTGGATCGGTTTAGGGAGGTCGGACGGAAACGGGGAAGAGATCTGGGAGGTTAATGGCGGAGGGAAGGGTAGAAGACGGCGGCGGCTGTGAAGGTGATGTTGCCGGGGAACTCACCGGAAATGGTGAAGGGCGACGGGGAATAGATGGCCGGAGTCGTGGGGCTTAGAGGAAGAGAATGGTGGCCTTGGTTGGCGACGGGGGTGGCCGGAGAGGGAACGGCGGTGGAGATCGGCGGGAGCGAGGGTTTGGCACGGGAGAGAAGAAAGGAAGGAGATGAGCTGACGTGGCGGTGGGGTCGCTGACGTGGCGGAGAGAGAAAGTGACGGGGAGAGAAAGAAACACTGGTGGAGGCGGTGCCGGCTGCGGGGAAGATGACCGACGGGGAAGAAAGGTGGATCTATGGTGGATTTCGGGTGGAATCTACTTTACTTCTACTCCTATGATATTCTACTTCTAAGATAATTTATCAACTACTCTTAATCATTCATCTCATGCATCCTTACCTAATACAAACTACTAAGGTCCTTTTATAGAGACCTTGACAGAGTCCTAATCCACTAGAAAAACCCTCTTGCTTGATTAGCAAGTAATAAGGTTTCTGACTCAACTCAACTTCCTAACTCAAAGGGACTCTTAATTAATTCCTAACAATCAACTAGGACTCAATAAAAGAGTAATGATAAATACTAAATAAATACTCTAGTTTGAAATAGGGAAGTCCAAGTCAAACTAGGAAAGAGGTCGAACCAGTTTGGTTCCTCTTCTGGGTTCGGGTCCAGTTGATCGAGTCGGATCGACTCGTATCAGAAGAAGATGGATCTATGGTGGATATCTGGTGAAAGCTATATTATCTCTACTCCTATGATAATTTATCAACTACTCTTAATCATTCATTCATGCCTTAACCTAATACAAACTACGAAGGTCCTTTTATAGAGACCTTGACACAGTCCTAATCCAACAAGAAAACCCCATTGCTTAATTAGCAACTAATAAGGTTTCAAACTCAACTCAACTTCCTAACTCACATGGACTCTTAATTAATTCCTAACAATCAAATATCAACTTGGACTCAATAAATGAATAATAATAAATCCTAATTAAATACTCTAGGATGAACTAGGGAAGTCCAAGTCAAACTAGGAAAGAGGCTGAACCTGTTTGGTTCCTCTTCTGGGTTCGGATTCAGTTGGTCGAGTCGGATCGACTCGTATCAACTTCACAGCCGCCGTCCGCCACACGACCCCGATCTCACCCCTAGGCCTCTAAAACCTTCGCCAACCGTCCTTAATACCCTTCCGACCATCCACGACCCTTCCCCGACATCCGCAAAACCCTCACCGTCGTCCCCGACGCCAGTCAACCCAAACCCGTCGCCTTTCTTCTCTAGATCCCCTTCCCTCGACGTCCATCCGACAGATCCATTCCGGTGGATATGTTCCCTGTTACGAGCGGTCTACTCGTGATCCTCTCGTAATGGGTCTTTACTGCTCCAATCGATCAGAATCGGCCTGATCGGACTTGATTTGAGTCCAATGGGCTGATTTGGCTAGCCAGATCGGATCTGGCTTGAGCTGGATCGGATCTGGTTGAGCCTGATTGGATGGGACTTGACTTGGTCAAGTTCGAAGTGATCTGGATCAAGTTGACCAGGTTCAATTGGGCTAAGTGGCTGGATTGGGCTGGATCTGATTTGAAGGGGCTGAACCGGGTTGATCCAAGGGCTGAGAATCGCCGGAGTAGATCGCCGGCGTAGGGACGGCGGCGGCGGTCGGGATACTTCCAGGAAGGGTCGCCTGGAGGTGGGGATGAGATCCAACGGCTTGGATCTGGATGGGTGGCGGATCGGCCGGATCTGGTGAAGACGGCGGTGAAGGTAGGGTCGGCCGGCGTCGAGGATGACAGCGGGGAGCTCGGCGGGGCTTGGGACAGTGGGGATCGGGTCTAGGGATGCCGGGGAAGGGTTTAGGAAGGGGTTGGGGTGAGATCGGGGTCGTGTCGTGGACGGCGGACGATGGCTGTGAAAATGAGGCTGCCGGGGAAGACGCCGGAGAAGACGAACGGGGCGGTGAAGGGTATGCCGGAGTCGTGGTGCCAAGGGGAAGAGGATGGCGGGTTTAGGTGGCGACGGGGGTGGCCGGAGAGGGGAGAACGGCGGTGAGCTAGGGTTTCGGGATAGAGGAGAGAGGAGGAAGAATATGAACAGTAGCGGGTGACGTGGCGGTGGGGGTCGCTGACGTGGCGGACAGAGAAAGTGACGGGAAGAAGGAAATTGAAGGTGAAGGCGATGCCGGCTGTAGAGAAGATGACCGACGGGGAAGAAGATGGATCTATGGTGGTTTTCGGGTGGAATCTACTTTACTTCTACTCCTATGATATTCTACTCCTATGATAATTTATCAACTACTCATAATCATTAATCTCATCATTCATCATCATGCATGTTACGGGCGGTCTACTCGTGATCCTCTCGTAATGGGTCTCTACTGCTCCAATCGATCAGAATCGCCCTGATCGGACTTGATTTGAGTCCAATTGGCTGAATCTGGATCGAATCTGGTTCAGATCTGGCTCAGATTCGGGTAGGACTCGACTGGGTCAAGTCTGGATTGGTTGATTGGCTCTTGGAATTGAATTTGGCTCGGATTGGGCTAAGTGGCTTGAGCCAGGTCAAGTTGGCTGGATCAATTAGGAAACTTGGCTGAACCGGCCCAAGTTGGTTGAGCCAAGTTGGCTGGGCTGAACCAGCCTGGATCCGAGGGCTGAGGCTCACCGGCGTAGATCGCCGGCGTAGGGGCGGCGGCGGTGGTCGGGATACTTCCAGGAAGGGTCGCCTGGAGGTGGGGATGAGATCTACCGGCTCGGATTGGTGAGGTAGGTGGCGGATCGGCCGGATCTGGGAGATGGACGGGTTTGGGTTCACCGGCGTCGGGGACGACGGGGAGCTCAGCTGGGGCTTGGGACGTCGGGAAGATGGTCGGGAAAGGGTCGTGGAGGGACGAGGAAGGTTTTAGGAGGGTTTAGGGGTGAAATCGGGGACGGGCGTGGGGTTGACGGCGAAGGGGACGGAGGTCGGTTGCCGAGGAAGGCGCCGGAGACGGTGAAGGGCGACGGGAAGGGTATGGCCGGAGTCGTGAGGCTTAGGGGAAGACGTTGGTGACCTTGGTTGGCGACGGGGGTGGCCGGAGAGGGAACGTCGGTGAGGCTAGGGTTAGGGCACGGGAGAGAGAGGAAGGAGATGATGAACAGTAGCGGGTGACGTGGCGCTGACGTGGCGGTGGGGTCGCTGACGTGGCGGAGAGAGAAAGTGACGGGGGAAAGAGAAACACTGGTGGAGGCGGTGCCGGCTGCGGGGAAGATGACCGACGGGGAAGAAGATGAATCTATGGTGGATTTCGGGTGAAATCTACTTTACTTCTACTCCTATGATATTCTACTCCTATGATATTCTACTAATTACTCTTAATCATTCATCTCATGCATCATTACCTAATACAAACTACTAAGGTCCTTTTATAGAGACCTTGACAGAGTCCTAATCCACTAGAAAAACCCTCTTGCTTGATTAGCAAGTAATAAGGTTTCTGACTCAACTCAACTTCCTAACTCAAAGGGACTCTTAATTAATTCCTAACAATCAACTAGGACTCAATAAAAGACTAATGATAAATACTAATTAAATACTCTAGTTTGAACTAGGGAAGTCCAAGTCAAACTAGGAAAGAGGTTGAACCAGCTTGGTTCCTCTTCTTGGTTCCGGTCCAGTTGGTCGAGTCGGATCGACTCGTATCAATGCATAACCTAATACAAACTACTAATGTTCTTTTATAGAGACCTTGACAGAGTCCTAATCTACTAGAAAAACCCCCTTGCTTGATTAGCAAGTAATAAGGATCCTGACTCAACTCAACTTCCTAACTCAAAGGGACTCTTAATTAATTCCTAACAATCAACTAGAACTCAATAAAAGACTAATGATAAATACTAATTAAATACTCTAGTTTGAACTAGGGAAGTCCAAGTCAAACTAGGAAAGAGGTTGAACCAGCTTGGTTCCTCTTCTGGGTTCAGGTCCAGTTGGTCGAGTTGGATCGACTCGTATCATTCCCCATCAACCCTCGACCCTTCCTGCCACTATCCCGACCGCCACCGCCGCCCCTACGCCGGCGATCCACTCCGGCGACTTCTCAGCCCTCGGATCTTGGCTGGTTCAGCCCAACCAAATTGACTCAGCCACTTTAGTCAAGTCCATTGCGGTTCAGCCAGTTCAAACCTAATCCAGACTCAGCCAATTAATCCAGACCCAACCCAATCCAATTCGTTGAGCCTGATCCGATCCAGCTGACCAGATTCAGCCAATTAGATTCAAATCAAGTCCGATCAGGCCAATTCTGATCGATTGGAGCAGTAGAGACCCGATACGAGAGGATTACGAGTAGACCGCTCGTATCAACTTGGTATTAGAGCTCCGTTCCACCAACTGTGCGGTTCAGAACCTTCTGGAAACTTCACCATCATAAGACAAGAAAGGTTAGCAAGTTCGTATCCCAAGCAACCACACAAGGCATCGGGCATCAACGCCCGCAACACAAACCACCGCGCACACAAGACAGAGAACCACTTGGTACAAACTGCACATGCGCCTCCAGCGCTCCCAAGTTACCTCTACAACACCTCTGTACCTCAAAGGTCTAACTCTGACGGAACCGTCCTGTCTCTCGTGACTGGTCTCTCCTGCCAATCATCTGAACTAATTGCCCTGTTATGCAATGTACCTGGCCCAAGCCCGGATCGTTGCGTCTGATGACGCATGACGTAACTATCGTTGGAAATGACACTCTGTCGCCAACTGTCTCCAACAGTCGTCGTTTCTGATTTGCACAAAGTCTTCTGTCAACTCTGACCTGATCTGCACTGATTTTCTGAAGATTTGGGTGACGATATCTAGATCAAAGGATGATGTCTGTCATCCACACTGGTACTGGAGAAGGACTACAACACCTCTGCTGCATGTCGGTATTCCGTCTCCGCCTCCTGACTGGTGAGGTAACAAAGAAAGAACTCTCTTTTCTGACCTCTGCACCAATGCCAACTAAGCTGATGACGAAGTCCATGATGTATCTTCGTAGGCTCTGTGTCATCGGCGCTCCACGTCGTCATGACTATGGTGCAAACTATCGGAGTAGGGCTGCCTCGGCCTCCTCTTCCGGTCTCTGCTCTCTGCAAACCCTGACTAACCCCCTGTGCAGATGAACCTCCAGAAACACTCTCACCAACTGAAAAAATTCCGAAGGTCATCGCCTCTAATCTGCATAGCTCTCGTCTGCTCTGCGCTGTCAGGAGTCTCTACCTGATCTATGCTAATCTCTCTGAGGGATGTCTGATGACGTCTGGAATGGTGGGTGATGCCTCATCAATCTCTGTTGAGCAATTGGAAGAACGGCACGAACTGCCGTACTATGCCTCGAATGGTACGTAAGTCTGGACTGACGACTGCTGAAGTAGACGGACTCCAGCAAAATCGACGTACTCCTCCCAGCTGCCTGCTACATCAAGGACATATGCGCTAAATATGTCCTTCGAGATCTAGATCGTCCCCTCTGAGTCCTCGGTGACCTGGCGACGACATCCGCCATGCTATGCTTCCACTTTCGCTGACACTGGGAAAAGCTGCAACGGGTCTGCTATCTGCGGATGCTCCGCCTTCACCTCCTGACAGGTGAAGTAGTGGGGACGAACTCTGCACCTCGTGCTACTAGCGCTAATGACGGTCACAATATATCACCATGGCTCCGAGGTGGCCAACAAGGGAAAGGAGTAGGACGTTTGAACGCCATTATTGCACGACTCAAGCCAGATCCGATCCAGCTAACCCGATTTAGCCAATTGGACTCAAATCAAGTCCGATCATGCCAATTCTGATCGATTGGAGTAGTAGAGACCCGATACGAGAGGATTACGAGTAGACCGCTCGTATCGCCCATGACCATAGAACGGGATTTGATCTCCATGGCCTTGTCGGATGTGCAGGGTCTTGGCTTGATGTTGAGTCAAGCTCGCTTTAGTCCAGTCTGAAGTGAAGTCGGCTGGGCCACGCTTTCTGCTGCACTATTTGGATCTTGATCAGGTTCAATTTGGCTGAGCTTGATGGAGCTTGGCTGGCTGCAATCAAATCTAGCCGGATTGATTCCGGCTGCATCCAATTGAGTCTGACTTAGCTTGGTCTGATCTGAGCTTGGTCGGATCTGGTTGGTGTAACCAAACCTGGTCCTGCTTGGATGGAATCTGACCAAGTCTTGTAAGCTGCAATCTGACTCGACCAATTGTAGTGGAGTCGGAGTTTGATCAGGTTCAAACCGTAGTGATTTGATTTGATCTGATGAGATAGCTGAAGGGCTCTGGCAACTGAGAGGGGACTGAACTTGGTCGCCGGTGAGGGATGTGGGTTTGGATCCCATGGAGAAGAGGGGATGAGAGGATGGGGGTTCGGTACCGGTGGCGGATCTGGAGGGAGTTTGGGGTCGGCCTCGGTAAGGTTACGGAAAGGGTCAGGAGGGTTAGGGGACGGTCTTCGGTGGCTTGAGAAATCCTTCAGTGGGCCATGGAAGGAGGTTATGGTAGGATCAGGGACAGGTAGGCAATGATTACCTTGGGGGTTACTGCCGGAGTTGAAGGAGAGGGATTTGGGATTGGGGTAGGAGTGAGGAGGGCCTTGGTTAGTAGTGACGGGGGCTGCCGAAGAGGAATTGCTGGTGGTGAGGATGTAGGGTTTGGATGAAGGGGATAATGAAGGAGATGATGGCAGGGTACTTTCTAGGCTTAGATGTGGGGCGGGATCTGGCTAAGGTGGTGAAGTTGGGTAAGGTGGCAGAGGGGGGTGCTCAAGCTGAAGATCTGATAGTTGTTGCTCCTCAACTATCTCCTTGATCTCTTCTTCCCTGATGGTTGTTGCCGCCCCACTTGGAATTGATCTCAGAATCTCATGTGGAGTCAGAGTCGGAGTCGTCTGTGGAGTCCTAATCCAGGAAGAGCTGGGTTTAGGTTCCGCAATCCAAGTCGCAGCTAGAATGGGATTTTGACTGGGAATCAGAACTCCGATAGGGCTTGACTGATTTAAAGGAGAATATCGTTGGATCATTGCTTCCCACTGTTCTACTGAAGGGTAAGGCAAAGGGATCCAACTCTGGATAGCTTCCTTCCTTTGTTTAGCTGTGGGGTAAGTCGTACTCCGAGTTTGACTAGGATTCCTAGTTGGAGTAGGATTTGCAATCCTAGTTCCAGTAGGATCTTGAGTCCAAATCGTACTATGAGTTTGACTCGAATTCCTAGTTGGAGTAGGATTTGTAATCCTAGTTCAAGTAGGATTTGGAGTCCAAGTTGTACTCAAATATCCGTTGGTGTTTGCAGGTTTGGGTTGGTTGTAGGGTGGAGGTAATAGCTGATAAAGAGGTGCTGGTTTGTAGGGAGGGATAGGGGGCTCATGGTTTGGATAATTGGTCGGTTCATAGCCTGGTGGGGTGTGAGGTGGGTAATAATAGGGTTGGGGAAGAATTCTGTTGTAGGGGACATATGGAGGGGGGGGTAGGCTGCTTGTATGAATGGGGGTGATAGGTTGGATTAGAGGCTGATGTAGGTGGCTGGGGGATTTGTGGAAGATTAAGTTACAGCCACTCCTAGGGTTACAACTACTCCTAAATTATCCTGCTAATAACTCTATTTTATTCTCATAATTCATCATGCTTCCCTAATACAAGCTATGGAGGTTCTTATATAGAGGCCTCAACAAGTCCTTCCTTGGCGTGGGTTGGGCTGGCCCAGGCTGAGCTTGGTTCGACCTCGTATCATCAGATCCCATCCTATGGTCATGGGTAACACTACTGATGGGACATGATGAGGATAATCCAGGAGAGCCATTGAAGATCTTATTCTTGGAGCTACCTGAGCCGTCAGATCGACCTCCATATGCTCCATCAGCACTGCCCCTGCAACCCCTGGGATCGACCTGGTTTCTCGCCACCGAGTCCAGAGCTACAGAAGCAAGATGATTCGGTCCAGCCACATAGAGCCATCCTACCTCACTTGACTCTACCCTTGAGGACAAGGCCAATTCTGAAGGAAGGGGCGATGATACGAGTCGATCTGACTCGACCAACTGGACCCGAACCCAGAAGAGGAACCAAACTGGTTCAGCCTATTTCCTAGTTTGAACACTTGGACTTCCATAGTTCAAACTAGAGTATTTGATTTAGGATTTATCATTAGTTTTTTATATTTAATTGAATCTTTATTAATATTTGATTGCTAGGAATTAATTAAGAGTCCATTTGAGTTAGGAAGTTGAGTTGAGTTTGAAAGCCTTATTACTTGCTAATTAAGCAAGGGGGTTTTCTAGTTGAATTAGGACTCTGTCAAGGTCTCTATAAAAAGATCTCAGTAGTTTGTATTATGATGATGAAGGATGAAGAATTAAGAATAGTTGATAGAATATCATAGGAGTAGAGGTAATGTAGCTTCCACCAGAAAATCCACCATTGTGATACCTTCTTCCCCGTCGATCATCTTCTCCACAGCCGACATTAGCTTCCCTGCCGGAATTTCTCTCTCCCCGTCACTTTCTCTCTCCTCCACGTCAGCGCCACGTTAGCTTCCCTGCCACGTCATCGTCATCTTCCTTCTCTCACCCGTGCCCGAGCCTCACACCGACCACCGCCGTCCAGCCTCTCCGGCCATCCCCGTTCCCATCCAAGACCGCCATCCTCTTCCCCGAGCGCCCACGACCTCGGCCAACCCCTTCACTTCTTCCGTCGTCGTCCCCGGCGCCTTCCCCGTCGTTTCCCACTTCACAGCCGCCTCCGTCTTCCACGACCCCGACCGCCATTAACCTCCCAGATTCCCCCCTATGTTCCCGGAAGACCTCCCTAAACCGTCCCCGACCTTCCTAAGCCACTCCCGAAGCCCACCGTCGTCCCCGACGTCGATCCCCTCTAAACCCACCGCTGGCCACCTCCTAGATCCCGTTGATCTAGCCATTCTCCGACCAATCCAACCCTTCGGATCTCATCCCCACCTCCAGGCGACCCTTCCTGCCAAGACCCAGATCGCCGCCACCGCCCCTACGCCGGCGATCCACTCCGGCAACCCCTCAGCCGTCGGATCTCCCTAGACCTTGATTGCCCAAATTGATTTAGCCACTTAACCCAATTCTACCCGGTTCAGCCAAGCCACTTAGCCCAATCCGAGCCAGATTCAATCCCTTGAGCCAATCAACCAATCGGACTTGACCCAGCCAAGTCCTACCCCAATCAGACTCAGCCAGATCTGAACCAGCTTAAGCCAGATCCGATCCAGCTAACCCGATTCAGCCAATTGGACTCAAATCAAGTCCGATCAGGCCAATTCTGATCGATTGGAGCAATAGAGACCTGATACGAGAGGATTACGAGTACACCGCTCGTATCATACTAACATCAGGAACACTATAGCCTAAGGCTCGCTTGGCGGAATTCATCCTTTTGAAGGAGGATTTACTGAATAGTTGAGATGTCACGCCCCGACCCGCGGAAGCCCAACTGGGCCGGGCAACGCGAACCGGAACCTAACTAAATGCGGAAAATAAAGGCGAGGGTGATACGAGTCGATCCGACTTGACCAATTGGACCCGAACCCAGAAGAGGAACCAAACTGGTTCAACCTCTTTCCTATTTTGACTTGGTCTTCCTTAGTTCAAACTAGAGTATTTAATTAGTATTTATCATTAGTCTTTTATATTTATTTGAGTCCTAGTTGATTGTTAGGAATTAATTAAGAGTCCCTTTGAGTTAGGAAGTTGAGTTGAGTAAGAAACCTTATTACTTGCTAATTAAGCAAGGGGGTTTCTAGTGGATTAGGACTCTCTGTCAAGGTCTCTATAAAAGGACCTTAGTAGTTTTGTATTAGGTAATGATGAATGATGAGATGAATGATTAAGAGTAGTTGATAAGTTATCATAGGAGTAGAATTTCATAGGAGTAGAATATCATAGGAGTAGAGATAATATAGCTTCCACCAGATATCTACCATAGATCCACCTTCTTCTCCGTCGGTCATCTTCTCCGCAGCCGGCATCGCCTTCACCACCTCCGGTGAGTTCCCCGGCAACATCACCTTCACAGCCGCCGCCGTCTTCCACGACCCCGACCGCCATTAACCTCCCAGATCCCTTCCCCGTTTCCATCCGACCTTCCTAAACCGATCCAAACCTCCCCTAAGCCACTCCCGAAGCCTCGCCGTCGTTCCCGACGTCGGCCGACCCAACCCTCTCCTCCGTCTCCCCTAGATCCCGTCGCTCCGGCCTCGTTCAGGACAATCCACTCCGGTGGATCTCTTCCCCACCTCCAGGCGACCCTTCCTGCCACTATCCCGATCGCCGCCGCCGCCCCTACGCCGGCGATCTACTCTGGCGAACCACAGCCCTTGGATCCAACCCGGTTCAGCAAGCCACTTAGCCCTCCAACCACTTAACCCAATCAGACTTGATCCAATCAAGTCTAATTTCGATCAGACTCAATCTAGCCCAATCCAGTCAAGCCTGATCCAATTCCTTGAGCCAAATTCGATCCAGATTCAACTAGATCAGCCAATTGGACTCAATCAAGTCCGATCAGGACGATTCTGATCGATTGGAGCAGTAGAGACCCATTACGAGAGGATAACGAGTAGACCGCTCGTAACAACTTGGTATCAGAGCTCCGTTCCACCGACTGTGCGGTTCAGAACGATACGAGGTCAAACCGAGCCATTCCAAGAAGGGACCCACGTCCTTGCATGGATGGGCCCACGCCAAGGAGTTGGCTGCAACCAGGTCACTTTGGGCTTCCTAAGCCCAACCAGCCAAAAGGATTCTTATTCCCTAGCTGGTTTGCTTACTTAGTTGATTTCCTAGTTAGTAGTTATCTTGATTGAGTCAGTTTCCTAGATTGAGTTCAGTTTATGATTTGCTTAAATCAGTTCCTATTATGAGTCCTTGTTATTAGGAAGTTGAGATAAGATTGAGTCTTATTAGGAAAGTCTGGTTACTTGCTGATTAAAGCAAGGTAGTATTCAGGTTGTAGTAGAACTCTCTTGAGGCCTCTATAAAAGGACCTCCATAGCTTGTAATTATGCATGGACGAATTTATGAGAGTTATTATTTAGTAGAGATAAATCTTAGGAGTAGGAGTAATATAGGAGTAGCCATAACTTAATACCCCCATAGCCACCAGCCACCTTCATCTCTCTCCTGCCGGATTCTTTCTCCACCAGCCGGCCACCATCCATTGCCGTCCACCGCTGCCATCTACAGTGCACGTCCCCATCACCGGCGTCCCCTTGGCTGCCGTGCTTCTCTCCACCACGTTCTCCAAGGCTTGGATCTCCAAGAGAAACCAGCCAACCCTAGAGGAGTTGCAAGGTATCCCTCTTCTCATCCGTCTCCTCCTCTAGTCTTCGTCTTCCTCGTCGAATACCTAGGGTCCTTCTCCTAAAACCCTAAAGGTATCTCTCGACCTAGCCATAGATTTGGCTAAAGAGGATCTGAGATAAGGCAAGAGACACGGTACGAAAGCCCTTGAGAAGGTGCATCGTATCAACTTGGCATCAGAGCTCTTTCCTCTTACCTGTGCCCTCCCGAATCCTTTCGAAGGAGTCCACATGGCAGAAAGAGTACCTGGCCAAAACCCTAGTTATACCGTGAATTGCTCAAACCCTACACGGATCACTGTTCATCCGACCAGACCTACTCCAATACCTGGTCGAATCCCTCTTCCACATCATCATCCCTTACCCCCATCATCATGCCTACAGAACCCTAACCAACCTCCACCCTATGCTGCCTACAACCCAATGCTTCCACAACCCTATTATTGTTCACCTCACACCTTACCTGCCTATACACCGACCCATTATCCAAACCGTGAGCCCCTATTCCCAGCCCATGCCCAGCCTCCATACCAGCAGCCTATGCCACCTCCCTACACACCGTACAACCCTAGTCTTCCCTACAATCCATCACCACCGTATCAGCCATTACCTACTCCCTACAACCAACCCAAACCTACAAACACCAATGGCTACTTGAGTACAACTTGGACTCCAAATCCTACTGGAACTAGGATTACAAATCCTACTCCAACTAGGAATTCGAGTCAAACTCATACGACTTGGACTCAAGATCCTACTGGAACTAGGATTGCAAATCCTACTCCAACTAGGAATCCTAGTCAAACTCGGAGTACGACTTACCCTACGGCTGAACAAAGGAAGGAAGCTGTCCAGAGTTGGATCCCTTTGCCTTACCCTTCAGTAGAACAATGGGAAGCAATGATCCAACGATATTCTCCTACAAATCAGTCAAGCCCTACCAGAGTTCAGATTTCCAAAGAAAATCCCATTCTAGCTGCAACTTGGATTGCAAAACATAAACCCAGCTCTACCGGGATTAGGACTCCTCATACTCCACCTACCCATAAGCTGCCCCATGACCAAAACCATGAACAACACCCGCTGCCCCCTCACCCAACCACACCACATCCCACGACCAGCAACTCTCCCTACTCCTCCCCGGCAGCCCCCACCACAAATCAAGGCCACCCTCTTTCCCCCTACAAACCCACGGCCCCCCGTTCTCCAGCCCTACAGCCGATTGTCATCTCCGGCAATCCACCTGAAGTCCACAAAACTGCAGCCACCGACTTTACCTCAGTTCATGCCCTCCCCGTACCATGTAACCCACCAAGGCCCTCCTCATTCCTGCACCTGCAAAACGCAGCCCGAGTAGCAGTGAGCATAAAGCTCAGTAGGGTTCTACAGTACGTCACACAGAAGGAAGGGGAACACAAAAGTGTCGCCCTCAAGTAAGACCTGGGCGTACACAGGGGTCCCATAACCCCACCGCGTGTCCCTGAGGCCCACAATCATGGTCTTCCAGCCGAGCTGGTCACATGTCTGGTCGCACTCAGTAGCAGGAAACAACACTGCTGGCCCACAAGCAGGTATCGGCACTGCAGGCGGGAAACTGCACCGCTAAGTAGGCAACCCCCTCTCCTCAAGGGTCAACACAGTGGAACATCGGCTACACCTCAGCATCCGACTTAAGGCCGACACGACCTCTATAATCACCAAGCAACATGTGTACCAGTCATCTAAGCCTATCACCAAGTTTGACTGGACATCACAATTCGAACCTGGACCAAGCTACCCAACCCCGGTCCTAGGGCTAAATCTGAGCTTCCAGCCTCGGGACGGCTATCCACAAATCACCTACGCCCTAACCATGCAACTAATGCACAACAGAGAATGCATGCAATGAACATACACAGATAAGAGAAATAAAGCATGCAACAGTATGATCAGGCAACATACAAGTCTAACAGGATCGCTGCAGCGGTACTACCAACCGCTGCCAGCAGATCCGCAGCGGGTCCCCGCATTACGACGGTACCACGACCGTCAACCGCGAACTCCTGCAATGGGAAACAACCCCGAAAACTTCGATGAACAGTAAAAATATAATATTATAATCCGAGCTTATAATATTATATTCAAAACACCAAAATGTTCTCTACAGGCAGCCAGTTGACCCCGTCGATCCGACATCCAAACGACGTCGGATTCAAGATCCAACTTAGACACAAGTAGATCTATATGCATGGATCAACATATCAACAATCCAGAATCATCCAACGGTTAGATTTACGGGAAAACGCTAATCAAAACCACTAATTAAACTAACTTACCAACTAATTAGATCCACCATGGGTGCGACAATTCCCTTCTTCCAGACCGGCAGCATGGCCCCCTGACTCGCCGCTTCGGATACCATTAGATCCACCATGGGTGCGACCAGGATTTTCACCGCCAAGTCAGAGCAACGATTGTGGTCTAGCAACGTCACTCCGGTCCGAGAAGAGCAGATCCCTTTTCCCTCAGCAAATTCAGGCCTTGAGGACAAGGCCCATTTCGAAGGGAGAGGGGATGATACGAGGACGAACTGAGCCAATCCAAGAAGGGACCAACGTCCTTGCTTGGGTGGGCCCACGCCAAGGAGCTGGCTGCAACCAGGTCACTTTGGGCGTCCTAAGCCCAACCAGCCAAAAGGATTCTTATTCCCTAGCTGGTTTGCTTACTTAGTTGATTTCCTAGTTAGTAGTTATCTTGATTGAGTCAGTTTCCTAGTTTGAGTTCAGTTTATGATTTGCTTAAATCAGTTATTATTATGAGTCCTTGTTATTAGGAAGTTGAGATAAGATTGAGTCTTATTAGGAAAGTCTGGTTACTTGCTGATTAAAGCAAGGTAGTATTCAGGTTGGAGTAGGACTCTCTTGAGGCCTCTATAAAAGGACCTCCCTAGCTTGTATTAGGTTTTATGCATTGAAGAATAAAGTTAAGAGATATTATAGGAGTAGCTGTAATCTAGGAGTAGCCATAACTTAATATTCCACCATCACGAGCCCTTCCCACGTTTCTCTCTCCTGCTGGCCTTCTCCACCAGCCAGCCACCACCATCATCACCGTCGTTTGCCGCCACCAGCCACGACTCCAATCCCCGGCGTCCTCCTTGGCCGCTGCCCCTCTTCTTCCACCTCCCTTGGCGTGGATCTTCAAGAGTAACCAGCCAACCACAAGAGGATCTACAAGGTATCCTCTTCTCTTCCGTCTCCTACCTCTAGTCTTCGCCTTCCTCGTCGAATACCTAGGGTCCTTCTCCTAAAACCCTAAAGGTATCTCTCGACCTAGCCATAGATTTGGCTAAAGAGGATCTGAGATAAGGCAAGAGACCCGGAACGAAAGCCCTTGAGAAGGTGCATCGTAACAACTTGGTATCAGAGCTCCGTTCCGCGGACTGTGCCGCCCAAAGCCTTCCGGAAGCTACTCTGATGGCAGGAGTACCAACCTATCCTATATCGCCACCTATGATACCTCTTCCACATCATCATCCCTTACCTCCATCATCATCCCTAAAGAACCCTAACCCTAACCAACCTCCTGTCCCTACCTATAATCCATCACCATATCATCCTCTACCTCCACCCTATGCAGCCTACAGCCCAATTCTTCCCCAACACTACTATTACCCACCTCACACTCCACCTGCCTATGAACCGACCCATTATCCAAAACGTGAGCCCTCTATCCATCCCTACAACCCATCACCTCTTTATCAGCCATTACCTCCATATCCACCCTACAACCAACCCAAACCTGCAAACACCAATGGATATTTGAGTATAACTTGGACTTTAAATCCTACTGGAACTAGGATTACAAATCCTACTCCAACTAGGAATCCGAGTCAAACTCGGAGTACGACTTCGCCTCCAAATCCTACTGGAACTAGGATTACAAATCCTACTCCAACTTGGAATCCTAGTCAAACTCAAATTATAGCAAGGATGTGTTCAGAAATTGTTGATGAGATCCGGACTTGGGCTTTGAAGCAGAATTCTACTACAACTCCGATTGTGACTCCAACTCTGACTCCGACTCCACATGTGATTCCGAGATCAACTCCATGTGAGGCGTCAGCAACCATCATGGAAGAAGAGATCAAAGAAGAAGAAGCAGATCTTGGAGAAGAGATCCAGGAGATAGTTGAGGAGCCAGAGCTATCAGATCCTGCCCTGGAGCACCCCCCACTGCCACCTTACCCAGCCTCGCCACCTCAGCCAAAACCCACCCCACATCTTAGCCTAGTCAACACCGTGCCATCATCTTCTTCCTCGTGGCCTTCATCAAAACCCTACCTACCCACCATCCATAAAACTGCAGCCACCGACCTTACCTTTGCTGAAACCTATCCCGTACCATGTAACCGCCACCGAGGTCTTCCTCATGCCTACCCCGACCATGCCTTCATCATTGACCCCGGCGGAAGCTCAAAACCCACCGGCGTTCTTGAAGCTCCTCACAGCCACCCAACCTTTCCTTCCATAGTCGTTTCATGTACAACCACGCCGGCTCCCAACTCCATCTTCCCCAACTCTGGCGGCAACCCTCATGGAAGTCACGGCCCACCTCTGCCCAACACTACCAGGACATCCTCTCACAGCCCACTGAAGGATCTCCAAAGGCATCAAAGGCCGTCCCCTAAACCTCCTGACCCTTTCCCAGACATTACCCAGCCCAGCTCCGAACCCCAACCAGCGGATCACCGTTTCCATCTCCTCACTCTTGACCGACGCGGACCCCCTACAGATCCATCACCGGAACTGACAGCCATCCGGATTCACTCTGTTGGATCGAACCCACATCCTCTCACTACGGCCTCTCCATGGGATTTGAACTCCGATGAGCTTCCCTCACCGGCGATTGAGTTCCGGCCTCTTTCAGCTACCAGATCT
Organism: Narthecium ossifragum; assembly: GCA_963920575.1. Lineage (NCBI taxonomy): Eukaryota > Viridiplantae > Streptophyta > Magnoliopsida > Dioscoreales > Nartheciaceae > Narthecium > Narthecium ossifragum. Next base: position 13,218,606 of record OY986967.1, on the reverse strand, counting down.
GTTCCCATTCCTAAGGTTCGTCGAGTACAGGACAGATGTCAACCATCAGATCAGATCAGCTCAAATCACCACCATCTGAACCTGATCAGACTTCGAGTCAATCTTCCACAATTGATCAAGTCACACTCCAGCCTACAAAACTTGGACAGATTCAAGCTAGGCTCAACCAGATTTGGCAACACCAACCAAATCCGATCAAGCCCAGATCCAGACCAGTTCAAGCTAAGTCAGGACCAATTGGATTCAACCAAATTCGGCTAGGTCAGATCTGATCCAAGCCCACCACCAAGTCCAATCAAGCTCAGCCAATCCGACTTGATCAAGCTTGATTTTAGACTTCCACCAGATCAGATCCAGATGTTCCCTACGCATCTTCAGATGATCAGGCATCCCCCAACTAATCTGAGCTATCCAAGGAGCTACCCTCCTTATTCGGTTGCCATCTTCCAGCTGACCAGATCCATGAGCATCGCCCAGCAACTGTCAACCACTCGATGTTTCAGAATGACTTTGTCGACTTTGACCATGAGGACTGATGTTGATGAAGCTAGAGCCTTGATGATTCCTTTCGAGCAAAGCAGAGAGATAAGCTCAACTGCACTCGACCGTATTCAGGTGCCATATGGCGTCTACTTCCACCTTGGAAGGACTTGATTCGAATTGATCTAGTCTTCGATCCCGGACGACCGACGATGACTATGCACAACCACCTATCTGTAGCTGCCATTTACTTCTTGGAGTTCCAGCTACCCCCAGATCCACCGGCGCTTCAATTCCCTTCTTCCAGACCGGCAGCATGGCCCCCTGACTCGCCGCTTCGGATACCATTAGATCCACCATGGGTGCGACCAGGATTTTCACCGCCAAGTCAGAGCAACGATTCCGGTCTAGCAACGTCACTCCGGTCCGAGAAGAGCAGATCCCTTTTTCCCTCAGCAAATTCAGGCCTTGAGGACAAGGCCCATTTCGAAGGGAGAGGGGATGATACGAGGACGAACTGAGCCAATCCAAGAAGGGACCCACGTCCTTGCTTGGGTGGGCCCACGCCAAGGAGCTGGCTGCAACCAGGTCACTTTGGGCGTCCTAAGCCCAACCAGCCTAAAGGATTCTTATTCCCTAGCTGGTTTGCTTACTTAGTTGATTTCCTAGTTAGTAGTTATCTTGATTGAGTCAGTTTCCTAGTTTGAGTTCAGTTTATGATTTGCTTAAATCAGTTCTTATTATGAGTCCTTGTTAGGAAGTTGAGATAAGATTGAGTCTTATTAGGAAAGTCTGGTTACTTGCTGATTAAAGCAAGGTAGTATTCAGGTTGGAGTAGGACTCTCTTGAGGCCTCTATAAAAGGACCTCCCTAGCTTGTATTAGGTTTTATGCATTGAGGAATAAAGTTAAGAGATATTATAGGAGTAGCTGTAATCTAGGAGTAGCCATAACTTAATATTCCACCATCACCAGCCCTTCCCACGTTTCTCTCTCCTGCTGGCCTTCTCCACCAGCCAGCCACCACCATCATCACCGCCGTTCGCCGCCACCAGCCACGACTCCAATCCCCGGCGTCCTCCTTGGCCGCTGCCCCTCTTCTTCCACCTCCCTTGGCGTGGATCTTCAAGAGTAACCAGCCAACCACAAGAGGATCTACAAGGTATCCTCTTCTCTTCCGTCTCCTACCTCTAGTCTTCGCCTTCCTCGTCGAATACCTAGGGACCTTCTCCTAAAACCCTAAAGGTATCTCTCGACCTAGCCATAGTGATACGAGTTTGAACCGAGCCATTCCAAGAAGGGACCCACGTCCTTGCTTGGATGGGCCCACGCCAAGGAGTTGGCTGCACCCAAGTCCCTTTGGGCGTTCTAAGCTCAGCCGGCCAAAGGAATCCTATTCCTAGCTGGTTTGCTTACTTAGTTGATTTCCTAGTTAGTAGTTATCTTGATTGAGTCAGTTTCCTAGATTGAGTTCAGTTTATGATTTGCTTAAATCAGTTCCTATTATGAGTCCTTGTTATTAGGAAGTTGAGATAAGATTGACTCTTATTAGGAAAGTCTGGTTACTTGCTGATTAAAGCAAGGTAGTTCTCTAGTTGTAGTAGAACTCTCTTGAGGCCTCTATAAAAGGACCTCCATAGCTTGTAATTATCCATGGACGAATTTATGAGAGTTATTATTTAGTAGAGATAAATCCTAGGAGTAGAAGTAATATAGGAGTAGCTGTAACCTAGTTTCCTCATAATCCACCAGCCACCTTCCTCTCTCTCTACAGCCGGTCCTTCTCCATCACCGGTCTCCTTCTCCGCTGCCGTCCACTCCTTCGCCACCATCATCACCACAACCAGCCATCACCCACGTTCTCCAAGGCTTGGATCTCCAAGAGAAGCCAGCCAACCCTAGAGGAGCTGCAAGGTATCCCTCTTCTCTTCCGTCTCCTCCTCTAGTCTTCGTCTTCCTCGTCGAATACCTAGGGTCCTTCTCCTAAAACCCTAAAGGTATCTCACGACCTAGCCATAGATTTGGCTAAAGAGGATCTGAGATAAGGCAAGAGACCTGGTACGAAAGCCCTTGAGAAGGTGCATCGTATCAACTTGGCATCAGAGCTCTTTCCTCTTACCTGTGCCCTCCCGAATCCTTCCAAAGGAGTCCACATGGCAGAAAGAGTACCTGGCCAAAACCCTAGTTATACCGTGAATTGCTCAAACCCTACACGGATCACTGTTCATCCGACCAGACCTACTCCTATACCTGGTTGAATCCCTCTTCCACATCATCATCCCTTACCCCCATCATCATCCCTACAGAACCCTAACCAACCTCCACCCTATGCTGCCTACAACTCAATGCTTCCACAACCCTATTATTGTTCACGTCACACCTTACCTGCCTATACACCGACCCATTATCCAAACCGTGAGCCCCTATACCCGGCCCATGCCCAGCCTCCATACCAGCAGCCTATGCCACCTCCCTACACACCGTACAACCCTAATCTACCCGACAATCCATCACCACCGTATCAGCCATTACCTACTCCTTACAACCAACCCAAACCTACAAACACCAATGGCTACTTGAGTACAACTTGGACTCCAAATCCTACTGGAACTAGGATTACAAATCCTACTCCAACTAGGAATTCGAGTCAAACTCAGAGTACGACTTGGACTCAAGATCCTACTGGAACTAGGATTACAAATCCTACTCCAACTAGGAATCCTAGTCAAACTTGGAGTACGACTTACCCTACGGCTGAACAAAGGAAGGAAGCTGTCCAGAGTTGGATCCCTTTGCCTTACCCTTCAGTAGAACAATGGGAAGCAATGATCCAACGATATTCTCCTACAAATCAGTCAAGCCCTACCAGAGTTCAGATTTCCACCCAAAATCCCATTCTAGCTACAACTTGGATTGCAGAACATAAACCCAGCTCCACCTGGATTAGGACTCCTTATCCACCTACCCCCGAGCTTCCCCTTGACCCAACCAATGAACAACACTCGCTGCCCCCTTACCCAACCACACCACATCCCAGCCCAGTCAACATCCATGAAGCTGCAGCCACCGACCTCACCTTTGTTGAAGAACTCCCCACACCATGTAACCTCCACCAAGGTCCCCCTCAAAGCCACCCAACCTCTCCACCCATAGCCATTCCATGTACCAACCTGCTGGCTCCCACCTCCATTTTTCCCCACTCCGGCGACAAACCTCAAGGAAGTCACGGTCTACCTCTGCCCAAGACTACTAACTACCCTAACCTCCTCCTACAGCCCATTGAAGGATCTTCTCGGGCAACAAAGGCCGTCCCCTAAACCTCCTGACACCTTCCTCGACATTACCAAGCCCGGCTCCAAACCCCAACCACCAGAACCGACACCCATCCAGATTCACCCCATTGGGTCGAACCCCCATCCTCTCATCCCCCCTTCTCCATGGGATCCAAACCTTGATGAACATCCCTTACCGGCGACCAAGTTCAGTTCCCTCTCAGTTGCCAGAGCCACTCAGCTATCTGATCAGATCAAATCAAATCACTACGGTTTGAACCTGATCAAACTCCGACTCCATCACCTACAATTGGTCGAGTCAGATTGCAGCTTACAAGACTTGGTCAGATTCCATCCAAGCACAACCAGGTTTGGTTACACCAACCAGATCCGACTAAGCTCAGATCAGACCAGGCTAAGTCAGACTCAATTGGATGCAGCCAGAATCAATCCGGCTAGATCTGATTGCAGCCAGCCAAGCTCCATCAAGCTCAGTCAAACTGAACCTGATCAAGATCCAAATAGTGCAGCAGAAGCGTGGCCCAGCCGACTTCACTTCAGACTGGACCAAAGCGAGCTTGACTCAATATCAAGCCAAGACCCTGCACATCCGACCAGGCCATGGAGATCAGATCCCGTCCTTTGGTCATGGGCGACACTACTCATGGGACGTGACGAGGATGATCCAAGAGAACCATTGAAGATCCCATGCTTGGGGCCAACTGAACCATCAGATCGTCCCTCGGATGCTCCGTCCTCGGCACGACTGTATTCAGCTGCCACATTGGGTCTACTTCCACCTTGGAAGGACTCGATTCGAGTTGATTTAGTCTTTGACCCAGGAAGCCAGGTACTAAGGACACACCACCGCCGATCTATGGCCGTCCTTTACTTCAAGGAGTTCCAGCGACCCCCGGATATGCCTAAGTTTCAGCTCCCTCCTTCTAGACCGGCAGCATGGCTCTTTGATTCACCGATCCGGTTACCACCTGATCCACCATGGGTGCGACCAGGGTTCTCACCAGCTGCATGGCCCCCTGATTCAATGGCCCAGTTACCATTAGATCCACCATGGGCCAGACCGGGATTCTCACCGCCGAGTACAGAGCAACAGTTGCGGTCCAGCCACATCACTCCGGTTAGCGAAGAGAAGAGCCCCCTTTCCTCATCACATTCAGGCCTTGAGGACAAGGCCAATTTCGAAGGGAGGAGGGATGATACGAGGTCGAACCGAGCCATTCCAAGAAGGGACCCACGTCCTTGCTTGGATGGGCCCACGCTAGGGAGTTGGCTGCACCCAAGTCCCTTTGGGCGTTCTAAGCTCAGCCGGCCAAAGGAATTCTATTCCTAGCTGGTTTGCTTACTTAGTTGATTTCCTAGTTAGTAGTTATCTTGATTGAGTCAGTTTCCTAGATTGAGTTCAGTTTATGATTTGCTTTATTAGTTCCTATTAAGAGTCCTAGTAATCAGGAAGTTTGAGTTATGATTGAGTCTTATTAGGAAAGTCTGGTTACTTGCTGATTAAAGCAAGGTAGTTCTCTAGTTGTAGTAGAACTCTCTTGAGGCCTCTATAAAAGGACCTCCATAGCTTGTAATTATGCATGGACGAATTTATGAGAGTTATTATTTAGTAGAGATAAATCATAGGAGTAGAAGTAATATAGGAGTAGCTGTAACCTAGTTTCCACATAATCCACCAGCCACCTTCCTCTCTCTCTACAGCCGGTCCTTCTCCATCACCGGTCTCCTTCTCCGCTGCCGTCCACTCCTTCGCCACCATCATCACCACAACCAGCCATCACCTACGTTCTCCAAGGCTTGGATCTCCAAGAGAAGCCAGCCAACCCTAGAGGAGCTGCAAGGTATCCCTCTTCTCATCCGTCTCCTCCTCTAGTCTTCGCCTTCCTCGTCGAATACCTAGGGTCCTTCTCCTAAAACCCTAAAGGTATCTCTCGACCTAGCCATAGATTTGGCTAAAGAGGATCTGAGATAAGGCAAGAGACCCGGTACGAAAGCCCTTGAGAAGGTGCATCGTATCAACTTGGCATTAGAGCTCTTTCCTCTTACCTGTGCCCTCCTGAATCCTTTCGAAGGAGTCCACATGGCAGGAAGAGTACCTGGCCAAAACCCTAGTTATACCGTGAATTGCTCAAACCCTACACGGATCACTGTTCATCCGACCAGACCTACTCCTATACCTGGTCGAATCCCTCTTCCACATCATTATCCTTTACCTCCATCATCATCCCTACAGAACCCTAACCCTACCCAACCTCCACCCTATGCAGCCTACAACCCAATTCTTCCACAAGCCTACTATTACCCACCTTACATCCAACCTGCCTATGAACCGAGCCAGTATCCAAACCTTGAGCCCTCTATCCATCCCTCACCCATACCTGGCCCCACTACCCTTTCTCCGCCACCATACCAGCAGCCTATGCCACCTCCCTACGCAGCGTACAACCCTAGTCTTCCCTACAATCCATCACCACCGTATCAACCATTACCTACTCCCTACAACCAACCCAAACCTACAAACACCAATGGCTATTTGAGTACAACTTGGACTCCAAATCCTACTGGAACTAGGATTACAAATCCTACTCCAACTAGGAATTCGAGTCAAACTCAGAGTACGACTTGGACTCAAGATCCTACTGAAACTAGGATTGCAAATCCTACTCCAACTAGGAATCCTAGTCAAACTCGGAGTACGACTTACCCTACGGCTGAACAATGGAAGGAAGTTGTCCAGAGTTGGATACCTTTGCCTTACCCTTCAGTAGAACAATGGGAAGCAATGATCCAACGATATTCTCCTACAAATCAGTCAAGCCCCACCAGAGTTCAGATTTCCAAAGAAAATCCCATTCTAGCTGCAACTTGGATTGCAAAACATAAACCCAGCTCTACCGGGATTAGGACTCCTCATACTCCACCTACCCATGAGCTGCCCCATGACCAAAACCATGAACAACACCCGCTGCCCCCTCACCCAACCACACCACATCCCACGACCAGCAACTCTCCTCCCTACTCCTCCCCGGCAGCCCCCACCACTAATCAAGGCCACCCTCTTTCCCCCTACCAGCCCACGGCCCCCCGTTCTCCAGTCCGACAGCCAATTGTCATCTCCGGTAATCTACCCGAAGTCCACAAAACTGCAGCCACCGACCTTACCTCAGCCACATCACTCCGGTTCGAGAAGAGAAGTGTTACGAGCGGTCTACTCGTGATCCTCTCGTAATGGGTCTCTACTGCTCCAATCGATCAGAATCGGCCTGATCGGACTTGATTTGAGTCCAATGGGCTGAAGCTGGATCGAATCTGGTTCAGATCTGGCTCAGATTGGGGTTGGACTCGACTGGGTCAAGTCTGGATTGGTTGATTGGCTCTTGGAATTGAATCTGGCTCGGATTGGTCTAAGTGGCTTGGCTGAACCGGCTAGGAGTGGGTTAAGTGGCTGAGCCAAATCAGAGTGGGCTGAGTCTGAATCAACTGGCTGGCTGAACCAAGTTAGAGTTGGCTGAGCCAACTTGGTTGGGCTGAACCGGAGTTGATCCAAGGGTTGTGGTTCGCCGGAGTAGATCGCCGGCGTAGAGGCGGCGGCGGCGGTCGGGGTAGTGGCAGGAAGCGTTGCCTGGAGGTGGGGAAGAGTTCCAACGGAGTGGATCTAGGAGATGGGTGGCGGATCGGCCGGATCTGGGGGAGACGGCGGTGAAGGTTGGGTCGGCCGGCGTCGGGAACGACGAGGGAGGCTCGGCGGGGGTCCTTGGGACGTCAGGAAGGATCGTGGGATGCCGTGCAATGGTTTTAGGATGGTTTGGAGGTGGGATAGGGATCGAACAGGGGGTTGACGGCGGCGGCTGTGAAGTGGGGAACGGTGAGGAGGTCGCCGGAGACGACGATGGGCGGCGGGAAAGGTATGGCCGGAGTCGTGGTGCCAAGGGGAAGAGTATGGCGGGTTTAGATGGCGACGGGGGTGGCCGGAGAGGGGAGAACGGAGGTATGGCCGGCGGTAGGTAGGGTTGGGTCACGGGAGAGAAGTGGAGAAGGAGATGCTGACATGGCAGGTGACTGGGAGAGAGGGCTGACGTGGCGCTGATGTGTAGGAGAGAGAAAGTGACGGGAGAGAGAGAAACACTGTTGGAGGCGGTTCCGGCTGTGTAGAAGATGACCAGCGGGGAAGAAGATGATCTATGGTAGATATCGGGTGGAATCTACTTTACTTCTACTCCTATGATATTCTACTCCTATGATATTCTACTAATTACTCTTAATCATTCATCTCATCCATAACCTAATACAAACTACTAAGGTCCTTTTATAGAGACCTGACAGAGTCCTAATCTACTAGAAAAACCCCCTTGCTTAATTAGCAAGTAATAAGGTTTCTGACTCAACTCAACTTCCTAACTCAAAGGGACTGTTAATTAATTCCTAACAATCAACTAGGACTCAATAAAAGACTAATGATAAATACTAATTAAATACTCTAGTTTGAACTAGGGAAGTCCAAGTCAAACTAGGAAATAGGTAGAACCAGCTTGGTTCCTCTTCTGGGTTCGGGTCCAGTTGGTCGAGTCGGATCGACTCGTATCACCCCCCCTTCCTTCAAAATTGGCCTTGTCCTCAAGGCCAGAGTCAGGTCAGGTAGGATGGCTCCATGTAGCTGGACCGAATCAACTTGCTGCTGTAGTTCTGGACTCGGTGGGGGAGAAACCAGGTCGATCCCATGTCGGGTCCAGTGGTAGCAGTGGCAGTGATGGATGATCATCTGGCGGTCGATCTGACGGCTCAGGTAGCTCCAGGAATATGATCTTCAATGGCTCTCCTGGATCATCCTCATCATGTCCCATTAGTAGTGTTGCCCATGACCATAGGATGGGATCTGATGTCCATGGTCTGATCAGCTGTGCAGGGACTTGGCTTGAATCTGGGTCAAGCTGGCTTTGGTCCAATCTGAAGTGAAGATGGCTGGACCATGCTGCTGCTACACTTGTCTGGGCTTGAAATTGGTTGAACCAAGTTGAATCTTCAGCTGTGCTGAGTCGTACTCTGGTCCAAACCTGTCTGACTTGGTTGGCTCTACCGGTGTCAATCTGGACTTGAATCAGTTGAGCCAAACCGATGTTACCATCATAATCAGATCTGATCAGATTGTAGATGAAATCTGGATAAGGAGGGTAGCTCCTTTCATAACTCATCTCAACCTTTGAATGCTTGATCAACGTCTGAGCATGCATCTTGATCACCTGGAGTTGATCTGGATGGTCCTGATTGCTGGGGACTCTTGGATCAGGTTCAGATCGGAGATCGGAACCACTGGATCGAAGATCGAGCTGATCAAACGGCTGGATCAAGTTGCAGTCTTGATCGGACGGCTGAGAAGCTGTCGGAGCTGGATCAACGGTGAAACGAGCTCGTCGGAGAGCGGCAACGGCACAAGAAGCTTCGTAGGGACGAGGGGGTTCCATCCGTACGGTCTGATCGCTGGATGGAGCTTCTAGCACGCCGGATCTGAAGGTGGCGGCGCGGAGGAGAACGTCGCCGGTGTTCGCCGGTGTTCTAGGCTGCGACGATGCTTGAGCTCGTCGGCAACAGGTACGGGAAGGTCTTGGGACCTTTCTCGTGAGGTTTGATCTTGGGATCAAACTCGGCAAGTGGCGGAGTGAAGGACGGCGGAACAGTGGCTTTCGCCGGAGTTGGGTCCCGTCGATCCGAGCTTCGAACGTGGTCGTGGTCGGCCACGGTGGCTTCAGGGAAGGCCGCCTATGCTTCCCCGGTGTATAGGTGGAGAGGACGGCGTCACAGGGCAGCGTTGGGGTGGCGGCTCGGGGGCGAGCCGTCGGCGCGGATGGTGAGCCGGGACGAAGGGTTGTTGGCTCCAGAGCGAGCCGGGCGAAAGGTAAGGGACGAGCCGATGGTGAGCCGCGGCTAGAGCAAGGGGCGAGCCGATTCCGTGGAGGAGAGAGAAACCCAGGGGAAATTCCGGAAAAATATGGAAAAATAGGAGAAATTCCGGAAAAATCATGAGAATGTGGTAGAAAGTGTTCACCCTGATCTGGCAGAGGAGGTTGCAACAGCAGGTGCTCCAGTTCGATCTGAGAATCGGACGGTTGTCGCTCCTCAACTAGCTTCTGGATCTCTTCTCCCTTACTGATTGCAGGTGTCTCAGTCAGACTCGAAATTACAACCGGAGTCATAATCTGAGTTGGCTCAGGCTCAGGTTCTGCAATCATTATCCTCGGTGCTATAGTTGACCACCTACGAGAGATCTGCTCCATGTTTCTGCTTTGGCGTTCCATCAAAGTTGAAACAAGATTTACCTCGGCCTGCAGACTCTTAATTTGATGTTCCCACCACTCCTGGGATACTCCGTACATGATGGCGAAGTTTCCAGTAGGGTCTGAACCGCACAGTCGGTGGAACGGAGCTCTGATATCAAGTTGTTACGAGCGGTCTACTCGTGATCCTCTCGTAATGGGTCTCTACTGCTCCAATCGATTAGAATCGGCCTGATCGGACTTGATTTGAGTCCAATGGGCTGAAGCTGGATCGAATCTGGTTCAGATCTGGCTCAGATTGGGGTAGGACTCGACTGGGTCAAGTCTGGATTGGTTGATTGGCACTTGGAATTGAATCTGGCTCGGATTGGGCTAAGTGGCTTGGCTGAACCGGCTAGGAGTGGGTTAAGTGGCTGAGCCAAATCAGAGTGGGCTGAGTCTGAATCAACTGGCTGGCTGAACCAAGTTAGAGTTGGCTGAGCCAACTTGGTTGGGCTGAACCAAGTAGATCACCGGCGTCCCCTTGGCTGCCGTGCTTCCCTCCACCACGTTCTCCAAGGCTTGGATCTCCAAGAGAAGCCAGCCAACCCTAGAGGAGCTGCAAGGTATCCCTCTTCTCATCCGTCTCCTCCTCTAGTCTTCGCCTTCCTCGTCGAATACCTAGGGTCCTTCTCCTAAAACCCTAAAGGTATCTCTCGACCTAGCCATAGATTTGGCTAAAGAGGATCTGAGATAAGGCAAGAGACCCGGTACGAAAGCCCTTGAGAAGGTGCATCGTATCATGGTGGCTGGTGGATTATGGGGAAACTAGGTTACAGCTACTCCTATATTACTTCTACTCCTAAGATTTATCTCTACTAAATAATAACTCTCATAAATTCGTCCATCCATAATTACAAGCTATGGAGGTCCTTTTATAGTGGCCTCAAGAGAGTTCTACTACAAACTCAATCATAACTCAAACTTCCTGATTACTAGGACTCTTAATAGGAACTAATAAAGCAAATCATAAACTGAACTCAAACTAGGAAACTGACTCAATCAAGATAACTACTAATTAGGAAATCATCTAAGTAAGCAAACCAGCTAGGAACAGGATTCCTTTGGCCGGCTGAGCTTAGAACGCCCAAAGGGACTTGGGTGCAGCCAACTCCTTGGCGTGGGCCCATCCAAGTAAGAATGTGGGTCCCTTCTTGGAATGGCTCGGTTCGACCTCGTATCATCCCTCCTCCCTTCGAAATTGGCCTTGTCCTTAAGGCCTGAATGTGATGAGGAAAGAGTGCTCTTCTTGATACGAGTCGATCCGACTCGACCAACTGGACCCGAACCCAGAAGAGGAACCAAGCTGGTTCAACCTCTTTCCTAGTTTGACTTGGACTTACCTAGTTCAAACTAGAGTATTTAATTAGTATTTATCATTAGTCTTTTATTGAGTCCTAGTTGATTGTTAGGAATTAATTAAGAGTCCCTTTGAGTTAGGAAGTTGAGTTGAGTCAGAAACCTTATTACTTTCTAATCAAGCAAGGGGGTTTTTCTAGTGGATTAGGACTCTGTCAAGGTCTCTATAAAAAGACCTTAGTAGTTTGTATTAGGTTATGCATGAGATGAATGATTAAGAGTAATTAGTAGAATATCATAGGAGTAGAATATCATAGGAGTAGAAGTAAAGTAGATTCCACCCGAAATCCACCATAGATCCATCTTCTTCCCCATCGGTCATCTTCTCCGCAGCCGGCATCGCCTTCACCTTCAATTTCCTTCTCCACGCCACTTTCTCTCTCCGCCACGTCATCGACCCCACCGCCACATCAGCGCCACGTCAGCACTGTTCATCGTCTTCCTCAAGCCGAACCCAAGCTTCACCGCCGATCTCCTCCGTCAAGCCCTCTCCGGCCAGCCCCGTCGCCATCCAAGACCTCCATTCTCTTCCCCGAGCCACCACGACCCCGGCCATCACTTTTCCGTCGCCCCACTCCATCTTCTCCGGTGATCCCCACGGCAACCCAACAACCGACCCCCGTCCCCTTCGCTATCCACCCACTTCCGATCCCCGAACTCACCCCCAAACCACACTAAATCCATCGCCTATCTCCTCCAACCCTCTTTCCGACGTCCTCAGCCACTCCGGAGCCTCCCTCGTCGTCCTCGACGCCGGCCGACCCTACCTTCACCGCTGTCTTTCCCAGATCCGGCCGATCCGCCACCTACCTCACCGATCCGAGCCGGTAGATCTCACCCCCACCTCCAGGCGACCCTTCCTGAAAGTATCCCGACCGCCGCCGCCGTCCCTACGCCGACGATCTACTCCGGCGAACCACAGCCCTTGGATCCAACCCAGTTCAGCCAGCCAGTTGATTCAGCCACTTAGCCCACTTAATTGGTTCAGCCGAGCCACTTAGTCTGGATCCAGCCCAATCCAACTTGATCAGCTTGATCCAGAATACTTCAGACTTGACCCAGTCAAGTCCCATCCAATCATGCTTAGCCAGATTCGATCCAGCTTCAGCCAGATCCGATCCAGCTCAAGCCAGATCCGATCTAGCTAGCCAAATCAGCCCATTGGACTCAAATCAAGTCCGATCAGGCCGATTCTGATCGATTGGAGCAGTAGAGACCCATTACGAGAGGATCACGAGTAGACCGCTCGTAACATCTACGCTATTCTACGTCACACTGAAGGGAGGAAAACAACAACTGTGTTGTCTCTCCGCCTAAGTCTAAGGAATGCCAAGGGTCATAACCCTATCGATGTCCCAAGGGCTCCCGTCATGAACCTCTTTCTTGAACATGTTACCAAGATCACCCTAAGCACCAACGGTACCATGCGGGATCACCCTTACCCAAGAACAAACGAGAGGAAAGAAAGACTGCAGGCTCCTGTCCAGGTACCACCCTGCCCAGTCATATCATCTCTTGCGGGGACACACATGTCAGGGAACGTATTGACATCCATCCTTAGCACTTGCCCTTGGAAAAACAGCACGACCTCTAAACCTCAAACATAGTCATTGATGACAATCACGTCCTAATCCTCGACTACCCCAAACCCCGGTCCTAGGGCTAGACATGGGCTACCCGAGAACCCCGGATCGGCGATCGAATTCATCGCCTACCACCTATCCTTAATGCTTCTAATGCAAGCAAATGCATGCAATGCTCACGCGTACAGAAATATAGAAAGATAAGCATGCAACAATATGACATCACAACATACAGGGCTAGGCATAGCCTATAGCAGATAAAGGTTTAAATTACAATAATCCAATATTATAACGGTGCCCACGGGCCGTAAACAAGCAACGCCACATTCAATCGAAATTTCGGTATTACAACGACATCCTATCAACCGTAATTTCTACAACGGGGGCACAACCCCGGCCACACAATCCTCAATCAACAACAAATATGATAAGCACCCACTATGGCACAACCTCTGCCCATTTAATTATCTAAACATTCCAAGGGGCATGACTCCCTTGGTTCAACCACAAGCCTCACATAGGGCTGGGCCACACATAGGGCCTACATATATATATATATATATATATATACACACACACACATATAGATAACATGCTAAGAAAATGCTAACATAACATTGATAATTAAGGGGAATCGAGGGAAATTCATCAAATATAGCATTTTCGTAAATAGAAAACCCAAGTCTATTCTCTCGAGAAATTCACGTTAAATTCACAGGAAATCCAGCTGAAGACCGCCCACTAGCATACTAGTATTTATCACACAGAATATATCAATTTGCATAAAAGGAGAAGATCTTCATAAACATGACCTAGAACTAAGCATGCAAACAAATCTATCAAAACCCTACTGGGGATTAACATACATGCTCATTACCATAATCCAAATCACTTATAATTAATGGGCATACTTCACACTCTAATTGCTAATTAGAGGGGGTTTTGCAATTAACTAATTAGTCCGAAATTGAGGTAATTAAGTATACAAAGATCATCACATTGAACATGTTAATCCTAGAGATCAGTTGGAGCATTAACTTCATAATTCCTGAAGAATCAAACACGATAAATCATCGAGAAATCCACTAACCAACTAATTCCCGGATTGCTACAGTAAACCACCATTAGAGGCGATAAGCACTTTGCAAATCGACATCCAAACATTGTCAGATTTCAAATAAAACTTGATTAGATGTAGATTTGCATGCTCGGAACATGCATCCCAAGAATTTGATTAATCTAATGGCTAATCTTCCCGGAATTCACTAATCAATTCACTAATTTCAACCTCATTGCAGATCCGAAAAACAATCACCATAAATCGTAGAAAACTCCGAAAATTATGAAATCAGTGGCAAGTGAAAGTAGATCCAAAGATCTACAACTCTCATGTTTATGATCAAACGAGATCATGCATGTACGTGCCACGATCAGAGCTAGAACATCTCAGCTCGCAGAAAAACAAAGCTTCGATAAAATCCGGGAAAAACATGTATAAATCCGGTTTAAATCCAAGTCAAATTGCATGAAGCTTCAATCAATTACTAAGCATGCATCAAGGGACTAATAAGAACATAGAAATCAACTAATCCAATAAACAAACCCTAGATCTAGCTTAACCTAAAGATCAAGGTAGAAACCCTACATTAAATGCCAATTCTGTCTTCAATCCTTGCTAATCCGCCATCTTCGTCTCCAGCTCATCGGAGAGCCGCCTGGAGTCGCTGGGTGTCCACCGGGCACTCCCTTACGCATAGCCGTCGCCGGAGAAGAAGGAAGATAGGGGAAGAAGAGCCGCCGTGGGGAGGGAAGGAAGGCGTAGGGCGCCGCCGCCACCTCCAGATCGCCGGGAGTTCATCGTTCACGCACGACGGAAAGAGAAGGGAAGAAGAGGGAAGATGAGGCCGCATGGTTTCAGGGAAAAGGAGAGGACGAGGAGAGCTCGGGAGGGACGTGGCCGGCGGTGATGGCGAATGAGCTCCGGAGGAGAGGAGAGGGCCGGCGCGGTCGCTTGTGGAGAAGGAAGGAGAAAACAAGGAAGGTCGGGCACGGGGGAGAAGAAAAGGGAAGAGAGAGAGAAAAAGAAAGGATTTTATAATAAAGCTGAGATTTAATCTCGGCCGTCTGTCTCGATCTTTCCCGATCGAGTTCCGATCTTCCGATTGGGAACGCCTATAAGGATCTAATCAACCACATCCATCAATCCAAGGCCGTGTGTGCACTACGTGAGTGTGAAACCGACCGCCAAGGCGCAATTTACCAAATTACCCTTAGGGTCCAAAAACAGCGATTCGATCAACCGATCGCAATCCAAGGCCAACCGGGCCAAACCAACCAAGCCAGACCCTCGACCTAATGCGGTCGGACCAGGTTGGAGGAACGGGTCCTCACAGAAATTATACATTTAATGCAATCCTCAAATTATAAATGTACAACAAAATCTGTAAAAGTACAACTGGCCACTCAGGATCGTCACGCACCTCCAAAAATCGACTCGCTACGAAAGGTCTATCCAACTGTGACTACTGAAAAAGAAGTGTCTCCTGCACCTTCAAACACAGCCAGGGTAGGAGTGAGCGATAAGCTCAGTAGGGTTTCATGTTACATCACACTGAAAGGAAGGCAACACAAAGATGTCATCATCCACCTAAGTCTAAGGTATGCCAAGGGTCACATAACCCCATCGATGTCCCAAGGGCTCATGTCATGAAACCTCTCTCTTGAACATGTTACCAAGAGGCAACGAAACAATCACATGCAGGATCACCCTTACCCTGGCAGGATTCCCATGCATGGGGACCATGTCGAGAACGAATCGACAACCATCTTTAGCACTTGACCTTAGAGAATCAACACGACCTTTAAACCTCAATAACAATATAATTGTAGCCAACTAGACATCAACCTCGATAGCATTAGATTAACACAATATTTCACGCCCAAGATCTTGCTACCTAGCCTCGGCCCTACGGCTAGATCCAAGCACCCCGAGCCCTTGGATCGGCGAATCCCCTATTCGCACACGTCCTAACCTTTATGCTTCTAATGCAATCAAATGCTCATAATGCTCACACACACTTAAATAAGACTACCGGCATGCAACAATATGTCACGACAATAAACAGGGCTAGGCGTTGCATATAGCTTGTCAAGGAGGCTGAGCATAGCATAGGTCTAAGTAAAGCGAATAAATAGGTGCACAAGGCCTAGAAGCCTCCACAAGGCTAAACAAACAATTGACATGAAATTTGATATGCCTACTCATTAGCATACCCTAGTGACCACCATTCCATCAGGTCCAATTTCCATACAGATTTGACAAAGTGTCCCATTGGGCAAGCCAAAAATTGTTCCACTATGTCTTTGACAGTGGTATGGTTGACTGTGATTAATGCTCGAATAAAAGTGGCCAAAGCTGTTAGTTTGATCGATCAGGGACGTGAGAAGGTTCAAACTCATTCAAACTCAGTTAGAACGGAGATGTCTATTGTTGATCCTAACCTTATTTTGATGATGCCAATATATATAGAATGATAAAATATTGGTTTAAAATTTATTGCTCCTTTATTTGGAAGTATTTAAATTTATTTTTTTAGAAGCTTTTATCCTAGCGTTCGATGCAAAGATCGACTGCGAGGTGGCACGGACGATGTTCATCACTTGGCCAAAATTGTAATATGGCTAGAGGTCAATCCAAGCATCAACCTAGGTGGACAATTACTTGTCTGAGCCGTACGATCGATGCGGCGGCCGATGCACTGATCATCCACGAGTGTGTAGAGGTCGAAGCACGGATCGACCACGATTCAAAATGTTCATTTTCTTTAACATCTGAATATTGCATTGAGGGAATATTTGTTTAAATATTTTAGGTCGATGGACAGTGCAAAGGTCAATCGCGAGCCTAAAAGCCAAGCGAAGGTCGATCCATACATTAACCTTGGATGTATACTTTGTTGATTGAGAAGTGTACGGTCGATTTGACGGATGAAGCACGGATCGACCGCGAGGCTTGAAGGCTTATGCAGTCGATGATCAAAGCCATGTTTTGAGTCCAACAGACGATGTAGCGGATGAAACAATTATCGATCGTCAGCGTGCGCAGAGTAAAAAATAGAGCCGTTGGGAAGTTGCAGGGAGCCATTGAAGGCTTCTTTTAGACGAGATGAAGGCCTAATAAAAGTAGTTTTGAGCAGTGAAGTTGCCCCCTGACCTATTGCTATTATTTGTGAACATTTAGGCAAGTTTAATCTTCATTTTTCATTATTACTTGAGAGCTAAACCTTTGTAAACCTTCTTCAAATGTGGAGAAGAACATTGTGAAAGATCCAAGAGCCCCTTTGTGAGGACCCGTACCTCCAACCCGGTCCGACCGCGTTAGGTCGAGGGCCGGGGTTTGTGGTTTGGCTCGGTTGGCCTTGGGATGCGATTGGTTGATCGCATCGCTGTTTTTAACCCCAGTGGCATTTTGGTAAATATGCTCCCTGGTGGTCAGTTTCACACCCGCGTTACACACACGGCCTTGGATTGATATATGTGTTTGATTAGAACCTTAAGGGCGCTTCCGATCGGAAGATCGGAGCTCGATCGGGAGAGATCGAATCGAACGGTTGTGATCGATTCCAACTTTCTATTTAAACCCCTTTCCTTTCTCTTTCTTTCTTTCCTTCCTTCTTCTCCTGTCGTTCTCTCTTCGTCTCTCCAACCGGCTGAGCTAGGGCTTCGGAGCGCGGCTTTCGATCAGTGGATTCCGGCGATCGGACTTGAGGGATGCGTGGAGGAGCTGCCCTGCTTGTTCAAGTAGGTGTTTCTACCTCGATCTTGTGATCGGGTTCTCCTAGTATAGGTTTCATGTGCTTTCGCTGTAAGAATACATGTTAGAATGTTGTGTAACTTGTTGTACATGTGTTGTGGCTGGTTTCAAGTATTCCTACCTTGTGATTTCCGTATTTTAACGGCTTGTTTCCGTATTATCGCCGTTTTGTCGGTTTTCGACCATTGAGACCTAGCTTGGAGAGTTAACCATCAAAATCGCGTTTTGCTCGTACCATTAGCTTCCCCATCATCTTTTACACATGCTTGCAAAGTTTCATCAACTTCCAACTTGATTTGATCATTCAAATCCAAGAAATTGGATTTCCGGCACTGTTCTGATGAACTGTGCCGTGGGGCTGACGGTCGATCGGTGGATCAACCGTCAAGCGTTAATACGCTTTTTTCGGGCCTGACGGTCGACCATCGGATTGACCATCGTATCGACCGTCGGGCTCTGTCGCGATTTTGGCCTCCCACGATCGATGCCCCGATCGACCGTGGTTCCTTGATATGATGCACCTTCTCAAGGGCTTTCGTACCGGGTCTCTTGCCTTATCTCAGATCCTCTTTAGCCAAATCTATGGCTAGGTCGAGAGATACCTTTATGGTTTTAGGAGAAGGACCCTAAGTATTCGACAAGGAAGGCGAAGACTAGAGGAGGAGACGGATGAGAAGAGGGATACCTTGCAGCTCCTCTAGGGTTGACTGGCTTCTCTTGGAGATCCAAGCCTTGGAGAACGTGGGTGATGGCTGGTAGTGGTGATGATGGTGGCGAAGGAGTGGACGGCAGCGGAGAAGGAGACCGATGATGGAGAAGGACCGGCTGTAGAGAGAGAGGAAGGTGGCTGGTGGATTATGAGGAAACTAGGTTACAGCTACTCCTATATTACTTCTACTCCTAGGATTTATCTCTACTAAATAATAACTCTCATAAATTCGTCCATCCATAATTACAAGCTATGGAGGTCCTTTTATAGAGGCCTCAAGAGAGTTCTACTACAACTAGAGAACTACCTTGCTTTAATCAGCAAGTAACCAGACTTTTCTAATAAGACTCAATCATAACTCAAACTTCCTGATTACTAGGACTCTTAATAGGAACTAATAAAGCAAATCATAAACTGAACTCAAACTAGGAAACTGACTCAATCAAGATAACTAACTAGGAAATCAACTAAGTAAGCAAACCAGCTAGGAATAGGATTCCTTTGGCCGGCTGAGCTTAGAACGCCCAAAGGGCCTTGGTTGCAGCCAACTCCTTGGCGTGGGCCCATCCAAGCAAGGACGTGGGTCCCTTCTTGGAATGGCTCGGTTCGACCTCGTATCATCCCTCCTCCCTTCGAAATTGGCCTTGTCCTCAAGGCTTGAAATGTGATGAGGAAAGAGGGCTCTTCTCTTCTCGAACCGGAGTGATGTGGCTGGACTGCAACTGTTGCTCTGTACTCGGCGGTGAGAATCCCGGTTGGGCCCATGGTGGATCTAATGGTAACTCGGCCATTGAATCAGGGGGCCATGCAGCTGGTGAGAACCCTGGTCGCACCCATGGTGGATCAGGTGGTAACCGGATCGGTGAATCAAAGAGCCATGCTGCCGGTCTAGAAGGAGGGAACTGAAACTTAGGCATATCCGGTGGTCGCTGGAACTCCTTGAAGTAAAGGACGGCCATAGATCGGCGGTGGTGTGTCCTTAGTAGCTGGCTTCCTGGGTCGAAGACTAGGTCAACTCGAATCGAGTCTTCCCAATGTGGATGTAGTCCCAATATGGCAGCTGGATACGGTGGAGAACAGTTGAGCTTGGGGATCTCTCTGCTTTGCTCCAAAGGGATCATCACGGCTCTGACTTCAACATCAGTCCTCATGGTCAGAGTCGACAAAGTCGTTCTGAAACTTCGAGTGTTTCATGGATGCTGGGCGATGCTCTTGGATCTGATCAGCTGGAAGATGGCATCCGAATGGGGAGGGAAACTCCTTGGATGGCTCAGATAGACCTTTGGATACATGATCCGTGGTTGAAGTTGCATAGGGAACTTCTGGATCTGATCTAGACGGTCCAGATGGCCTGAGGGTGCTTGACCAGGTGCAGATTGGCTGAGCTTGATCGAACTTAGCCTGATCTGGTCTGGTTCTGGGCGTGATCGGATTTGGTTGGTGTAGCCAAATCTGGTTGAGCCTGGATTGAATCTGTCCAAGTCTTGTAAGCTGGAGTTTGACTCGATCAAGTGTGGAAGATTGAGTCGGAGTCTGATCAGGTTCAAATGGTGGTGATTTGATCTGATCTGATCTGATAGTTGAGATCTGTCCAGTGCTTGACGAAGCTTGGGGATGGAAAGAGTTATGGCAGCGGAAAGTGGCCGGAACTCAATCGCCGGTGAGGGAAGCTCATCGGAGTTCAAATCCCATGGAGGGCCGTAGTGAGAGGATGGGGGTTCGATCCAACAGAATGAATCCGGATGGCTGTCAGTTCCGGTGATGGATCTGTAGGGGGTCCGCGTCGGTCAAGAGTGAGGAGATGGAACTGACGGTGATCCGCTGGTAGGGGTTCGGAGCTGGGCTTGGTAATGTCGGGGAAAGGGTCAGGAGGTTTAGGGGACGGCCTTTGATGCCTTTGGATATCCTTTAGTGGGCTGTGAGAGGAGGTTATGGTAGTATTGGACAGAGGTAGGCCATGACTTCCTTGAGGTTTGCCGCGGGGGTCAGGGAAGATGGACTTGGGAGCCGGCAGGTTGGTACATGGAACAGATAGGGGAGGAGAGGTTGGGTGGCTGTGAGGGGCACCTGTGGGGAGGGCTTGAACTAATGTGAGGTCGGTGGCTGCAGCTTCATGGATGGTGGGTAGATCGCCGGAGATGACAATCGACAATGGGGGTGGTAAAGGAAGGGAAATGGGTTTGTAGGGGGGAAGATGGTGGGCTTGGTTATTGATGTGAGCTGCCGAAGAGGAATAGGGAGACTTGCTGGTGGCGGGAAGATAGGGTTTGGATGAGGGGAATAACGAAGGAGATGATGGTAGGATGTTGACTGGGCTGGGATGTGGTGTGGCTGGAAAAGGGGGCAGCGAGTGTTGTTCATGGGTTGGGTCATGGGGCAGCTCGTGGGTAGGTGGAGTATGAGGAGTCCTAATCCAGGTAGAGCTAGGTTTAGGTTTTGCAACCCAAGTTGTAGCTAGAATGGGATTTTCTCTAGAAATCTGAACTCTGGTAGGGCTTGACAGATTTGTAGGATAATATCGTTTGATCATTGCTTCCCACTGTTCTACAGAAGGGGAAGGTAGAGGGCTCCAACTTTGTACAGCTTCCTTCCATTGTTCAACGGTAGGGTAAGCAGTACTCCAAGTTTGACTAGGATTCCTAGTTGGAGTAGGATTTGTAATCCTAGTTCCAGTAGGATTTTGAGTCCAAGTCGTACTCTGAGTTTGACTCAGACTCCTAGTTGGAGCAGGATTTGTAATCCTAGTTCTAGTAGGATTCGAAGTCCAAGTTGTACTCAAATAGCCATTGGTGTTTGTAGGTTTGGGTTGGTTGTAGGGAGTAGGTAATGGCTGATACGGTGGTGATGGATTGTAGGGAGGAATAGGGTTGTACGGTGCGTAGGGAGGTGGCATAGGCTGCTGGTATGGTGGCGGAGAACGGGTAGTGGGACCAGGTATGGGTGAGGGATGGATAGAGGGCTCAAGGTTTGGATACTGGCTCGGTTCATAGGCAGGTTGGATGTGAGGTGGGTAATAGTAGGCTTGTGGAAGAATTAAGTTGTAGGCTGTATAGGGTGGAGGTTGGGTAGGGTTAGGGTTCTGTAGGGATGATGATGATGGGGGTAAGGGATGATGATGTGGAAGAGGGGTTCGACCAGGTATAGGAGTAGGTCTGGTCGGATGAACAGTGATCCGTGTAGGGTTTGAGCAATCCGTGGTATAACTAGGATTTTGGCCAGGTACTCTTCCTGCCATGTGAACTCTTTCGGAAGGATTCTGGACGGCACAGTTAGGAGGAAAGAGCTCTGATGCCAAGTTGATACGATGCACCTTCTCAAGGGCTTTCGTACCGGGTCTCTTGCCTTATCTCAGATCCTCTTTAGCCAAATCTATGGCTAGGTCGAGAGATACCTTTAGGGTTTTAGGAGAAGGACCCTAGGTATTCGACGAGGAAGGCGAAGACTAGAGGAGGAGACGGATGAGAAGAGGGATACCTTGCAGCTCCTCTAGGGTTGGCTGGCTTCTCTTGGAGATCCAAGCCTTGGAGAACGTGGGTGATGGCTGGTAGTGGTGATGATGGTGGCGAAGGAGTGGACAGCAGCGGAGAAGGAGACCGGTGATGGAGAAGGACCGGCTGTAGAGAGAGAGGAAGGTCGCTGGTGGATTATGAGGAAACTAGGTTACAGCTACTCCTATATTACTTCTACTCCTAGGATTTATCTCTACTAAATAATAACTCTCATAAATTCGTCCATCCATAATTACAAGCTATGGAGGTCCTTTTATAGAGGCCTCAAGAGAGTTCTACTACAACTAGAGAACTACCTTGCTTTAATCAGCAAGTAACCAGACTTTCCTAATAAGACTCAATCATAACTCAAACTTCCTGATTACTAGGACTCTTAATAGGAACTAATAAAGCAAATCATAAACTGAACTCAAACTAGGAAACTGACTCAATCAAGATAACTAACTAGGAAATCAACTAAGTAAGCAAACCAGCTAGGAATAGGATTCCTTTGGCCGGCTGAGCTTAGAACGCCCAAAGGGCCTTGGTTGCAGCCAACTCCTTGGTGTGGGCCCATCCAAGCAAGGACGTCGGTCCCTTCTTGGAATGGCTCGGTTCGACCTCGTATCATTCCTTCTCCTTTTTCATTCCGCCTCAAGGTCGACCGTCTGATCGACCGTCGCATCGTCCGTGAGGCTCTGTCCCGTTTTGGGTCTCCCACGGTCGATGCACCGATCGATCGTGGCCCTCATGCCTTTCCCTCATTTGACCGCCACGGTCGATCCGCGGTCGACCGTCGGATCGACCGTGGCATCGACCGTGGCCTCATGGTCGACCGTCGCATCGACCGTGGGCCACTGAGCTGTGTTTGCTGGTTTCCTTTGATTGGTTTTCATTCATGATAGCTATCCAATCATGTTAGGAAGCATGCATATCATTTTCAAGGGATATTAATGGAGTTTGATTGAATTGAGGATTGAATCGCTTTCTTACTCCGTTGAGCGGATTTACGGTTTTCCTCGCACTTAAATACTTAGTTGAATGATATATTTAAATGCTTATTGTTGCTTAACCGTTAGCTAGCTATGAGTGCTAGCTAATGTGGAATTGTGGAACCTTAGTCTGTCAGGTGCAAGAGAGCGCTGAAGACTATTGTATATCTGTGTTCAATGCTTTGCTCTAATCATTGTTTGGTTAGTATAGATTATATGTATTTGAGGCCTTTGCTATGTTCAACCCTTTGGCTAGCTATAGGCTATGCCTAGCCCTGTATGATTATTGTCATGTTGTTGCATGCGTATATCTCGTTATCTGTGCCTGAGCATTGCATGCATCGTGTTTGCATTAGAGGCATATGAGGTTAGGCGGGCGATGGGTTGATCGCCGATCCGAGGCTCTCGGGTAGCTTGGATCTAGCCTTAGGACCGCGGCTGGGTAGTCAGGATTAGGGTGTGATTGTTTGATCAGAATCTCATGTTATTGAGGATGCACGCTAGTTGGCTGAGATTTTTGTTTTGAGGTTTAGAGGTCGTGTTGTCTTCCCAAGGCTAAGTACTAAGAATGGTTGTCGACATCCCTGACATGGTCCCCAAGCAGTGGTTTCCTGCTGGGTAACGGTGATTCTACTGGTTCTGGTTCTTTTCCTCCCAGCGTGTTGGTTGATGTTCCCAGCGTGGTCGGTTGAGAAGAGTAGGATCCCTTGGGGTAGTCGACAGGGGTTGTGGACCCCGTGGCATTCCTTAGGCTTGAGCGGGAAGTCAACACTGTTGTTGTTTTCCTCCCTTCAGTGTGTCGTAGAGTAGAACCGTACTGAGCTTATCGCTCACTTCTACCCGGGCTGCGTTTGCAGGTGCAGGCGCCAGTTCTTCAGCAGTAGAGCCGGCGAGATCAGCGTTGGAGGCGCGACTACATCCAGAGGTGCTTGAGGTTGCTGCAGGAAGATTGTTGTACTTTGGCAGTTTTGTAAATTGTAAACATCATTCGAGGACTTTTGGGATTATTTGTATAAGATCTTTTCCCTTGGAGGAAGTTGATAAGAATTGTAATCAGATGTTTAAACTTTACAACTTGATGTATATATGAATTGAATTACTGCATGTCTGTTTGCGACTGTGTGTGATGTGCTTCTCTATCTGTTTGCTTTTTTGCTTTGTTGCTTCCCGGTTGCGTCATGATGTCTCAGGGGGAGATGTGCATGCGCATCGGTGTTGTCCGTTCCCTTGCCTGACAGCATCTCCCCCCGTGCAGGAGACGAGCGAGTAGGGATTGGACGTGTGTTGCCTCTGTGCTCTTGGAATCCCAAGAGGTGGACCCGTGGTGGTCGAGAGGCGATGTTGGAAATCCTTCGACAGTAGAGGACTGTTTGAAGGAGATGACTCGGATCCCGGATGTTTGGGACATCCTGGAGTATCGCTTGCTTGGGAAGCTGTTGTTTTCTTGCCTTCCCAGGAAGCGATTCGTAGTGGGACTTGTCGGGGCCACTAGGGACACTGTTGGTTGGGTGTTGAGAACAGTTCGCGTACTGTTCTCTGGCACCTACCCTTGGAGGGTGGCGCAGTTGGGAGTACCCTCCTCTGGTTCTGGGTACTCGCACCACGTGGCGACACGTGGGTTGGATGGTTCATCTGGCTCGGTATGCTAGGGTGACAGCAGGGTGCACCCTGGACTGTGCGCTAGCTACTGAGACAGGTGACTTGAGGGTTGACACCAGGCAGTTGGCCGGTGGTCGTGGTGAGTTTCGGGGCTGTCGTTCCTGCTTCCAGGGAACGGCCGGGTAGCCGTTGGCAAAGGCAGTGGTTTCAGCATCAGCGACGGCCGTAGCAGCAACAGCGTCGTGCCGGTCCTTTGAGAGGTAGCCTGGACCGCCATACTGTGGGGTATTCCACCGAGTGCTCGAGTGCTAGCCGCTGCGTGTCCTTCCGCCGACGGTGCTGGTTGCTAGGGCGCTGGGCGCTTACCGCAGAGCAGTCGGGCGTGGCACACGGCGTGGGGCAGAGCAGTGGGTGATACCTCAGTTGGGGTAGGTACCTTGGGCAGACGCGGGAATTCAGATTCCAGATAGTAGCTTCAGCAGCAGCTAGTTTCGGAGCCGCCAGTTTCGACTTTCAGCTTTCAGCTTCAGCCTTCAGCTTTCGGAGCATCTCGCAGCTTCCGATTTTCTTTGTGGCTCTGGGCTCCCCCCTTGTGACTCGTTCTCGTGTGGCCGTGTTGCCCTTGTGACTCGTTCTCGTGTGGCCGTGTTGGCTTAGGACTGGAGTCGGGTGTGGCTTTGAGAGTAGCCACAGATTGGGACAAGAACTTGGGTTGGTTGCTCTTGTCGGGGCGTTTCCTAGAGGTTGGGAACTTCTAGGTGTCTGTCGCCCACGTGTGGTACACGTTGGGGTTCGACGGCTTCCTCGGTTGCGTCGGTTTGCCACGCACCGGGTTGTGCTTCTTTGGCCGTGGGAAGGTGTCCTGGGTACATCTGACGGCGTTGTTTTGCTCTTGTTGAAGGTCGCTGGTTGGCGCGCCTTCCGGTTGTCTAGAGCTGGGGTTTGTTCACTGTGGCTTGTGGTGAACTCCCTCCCCGTTGTTTTCAAGGGTGCTCTGGAGAGCAGCTTCCCCTCGTGTTGTTATTGTTGTTTGTGCAGCTGTCCTTTCTGAAGACCTTTCTGATTGTCGTCTTCGCGGGACACCGAGTTCGAGGTTGAGGTTCCTTTGGGCGGTTTTGAGCGTTGTGAGTTTGCATGTGGATGCCAGCAGCATTTGGTGAGTTGGGGACTCAGTCGGCCGAGTCGGTAGCTCAGGACTTCGTTCGCCCAAGTGTCTTGCCTCAGAGTGTGTTCCGGTTCTCATTATGGATAGTTCCCTCCATAGATGCATAGGCGTCAGGAAGCTGGTCAGTGTTGCAGCACAAAGTATGCGCCCGTTGCAGTGTAATTATGATGGGTTGGCAGTTGAGAGACTCGTCGACCGCTTCAGAGTTTGACCTTCGCATCGACTACATCAGCTGAGGATTCGGGATTGTGACATCCCGGAGACAGCCTTCCGTACGAGGTACGGACTGTACGAGTTCATAGTGATGTCGTTTAGTCTGACGGACGCACCAGCAGCTTTCACAGATCTGATGTAGAGGACCTTCAGGGCGTACCATGATCAGTTGCAGTAGCGTTCATCGACAGCACCCTACTTACTGGCGCGTTGAGGAGGAGCACGAGCATATTTGGCGTTTGCATCGCAGCTGCCGAGGGTGTATCGGCGTTATTTGGCTCCCAGCGCGAGGTCTTGGCCTTCAGAGCCAGGTTTCGACGGATGAGCAGTCTCAGTGGCAGGCAGATCAATTGATTCAACCGGGCTCAACGCAGATGTGCGACAACAGAGGTTGAAGACGGTATTCGAGGTTCAGTAGATGCATCTCCAAGACTACGGGACCGTTGACCAGAGTGACCAGGAGACCGGAGCTTTTGCCTTAAAGTCACTGAGTCAGTGCCTTTAAGGGTGATAGCCATCAGCAGTTGTTAAAGAGGCCAGAGCAGATTTGGTGGATTTGTCAGCTCATCGGAGACAGACAATCTGTTGGATCAGGTTTCGAGGATCAGATTCCAGATGACTTCACCTTCGGTGTTTAAAGCATCCCAGCTCTTCCGACTAGAGTGATATAGGCCCAGGGTAGATATCCGGAGCTCGTGGAGATCCGTGCTGTGGTTGTTACCGAGCACAGATTGTGCTTCGTTAGCAGTGTTGCAAATTCGGCGGATCCATTGCAGCCCCTTCCAGTGTCAGAGTGGAAGCAGAAGCACACCATGGCGGATGCCATCATCAGATTACAGGGGGCAGCTGGGTAGAGCGCGTCTCACTGCTAGGGTTTGCCTATTCCAGCAGCCATCAGTCCAGACGGATGCAGTGCCATTCTAGGTGTAGCACGGCAGTTTGTGCCGTTCATCCAATTGCTCAACCCGGCATCATTCACCACCCCAGACGTCGTCAGACAGTCCTCAGGGAGATCAGCACAGAGAAGACAAGAGAGCTACTCAGGTCAGAGGCGACGATCTTTAGAGTTCTCAATTCCTGATAGGGTGTTCTTGAAGGTTCCTCCGTGCAGAGGATCAGCCAGAGTTGGCAGAGAGCAGAGACCAGATGAGGTGAAGGCCGAGGCAACCCTATCCCAAGAGTCTGCACCAGAACCATGACGACATGGAGCGACAAGGACATCGAGCCTATAGAGATTCCTGACGGCTTTAGCAGACAGCTGATAGTACTCCGGAGGTGGAGTAGCACATCCAGAGTTGCACGAGGACATCCTACGTGAGGTTCACTCCTCTCCTGTTGCTGTTCATTGAGGAGACATGGAGACATATCGTGGATTTCGTCATCAGCTTGGTTGGCACCAGATGCAGAGATCAGATTCAGGATCAGATGCAGAGATCAGATTCAAGATCATATGCAGAGATCAGAGTCAGGATCAGGTGCAGAGATCAGATTCAGGATCATATGCAGAGATCAGACTCAGGATCAGATGCAGAGATCAGATTCAGAGGTCAGATCTAGAGACCAAATGCAGAGGTCAGGTCAGCACATATACCATATGAGATGAGTATGTGCGCCGCATAGCAGTCCACATGTCAGAGAGGTGATCAGATTGCGTGATGCTTCAGTTTCCATCACCTCAGGCCATGATTCCAGGATCACAGACAGATTCTCGTACAACTCTTAGGAGCCGGTGTGTGAGGACCTGCCCCTCTACTCCTGTGGCTCATAGTAGACCGCAAGGGCAATTTGGTAAATTGCACCTTGTTGGTTTGTTTCACACCCGCGTGTGCACACACTGGCCTTGTATGTGTTAGTGTTTGTATAGAACGGCTAGGTGGACCCGGGATCGGAAGATCCCAGCTCGGGTGCGCGGAAGCTTGCCTTTGGGCAGCTGACGACCCTTGAGCGATCGATCGCTCCTTGGAGCGATCGGTCGAACTCGTGAGCGTGTCGGTGGGTTTCGAGCCAGGGCGCGAGCGATCGATCGCTCCTTGGAGCGCCCGATGGGACTCGCGTCGGTGGCTTTTCTGCTTCGCGAGGACGGCCACCGCTGGCCGTCGCTCTCCCCTGTCAGAGGGGGGGAGGACTTTCCCTCCCCTCCCCTCACTTTCTCCCCCTTTCCCCAGCTTTCCCCTCCCCTTTCCCCTCCTTTTCTTCCCCTCCTCTTCCTCCTTCTCTTCTCTTTCTTCTTCCTTCCCTCTTTCTCTCCCGAAGCTCTGTTCTTCCCCTGTTCCGGCAGCCAACCTTCATCACCTCCATTCTCCCTCCGACGACCATCTTTTTCGGCGTTCTAAGGCTCGTTGGATTCGTGACAACGAGAGGAAGATCCCTGAAGTGGTTTTGAAGCTTGTTGGTGATCAAATCGCGGGGAATCAGCCGAGGAAAGCGCAGCTAGGTAGGGTTATACCTACTGATGTTTATTTCGGGTGTTCTTGAGATCTAGCCGTTGGATGTTGTTGATCCTTGCTTTGTTGGGTTCCTTATACCTGTTAGAATTACTGATTTAAGTTTCATATTAATCAGTTGAGATTTGAGTAGGTTTTATGCATGATTAAGCTCGGATTTCTGGTTTTCTGCTGTTCTTGAAGAACAGCCAGCTTGCGGCGAGTTTTTCGGCCGGTACGTACATGATCTTGGTCTGTGATAAACATAAGAGTTGTAGATCTATTCGCTAGCTTTCCATTCATTCTTATGTCATAGTTTTCCGATTTTTCTATGATTTGTTATGAATTATTTGCTGAAGGGCTGCGTTGCAGCAATTAACTGGTAAGCTGGTATGAAGCTTTCGGATCGATCCAAATTGTTCCGATCGATCCCAAAGTTAGCTGATGGTGTTTTATGGTCTATTTTCAGTGGTTTTGATTAATGTTTTCCCGTTAATCCAACCGTTGGATGATTATGGATTTTGGATATGTTGATCCTGGTATATACACCTACTGGTGGCTAAGTTGGATCTTGAATCCGACGTCGTTGGGACGTCGGATCGACGGGATCAATTAGCCCCTAAGTAGAGGCTTGGGTGTTTTGTTGAATATAATATTATATTTTGGAATATAATATTATATTGTGTTTTGTTCATCAGCGGTTTTCGGGGTTGCTTCCCGTTGCAGGAGTCCGCGGTTGACGGTCGCGGTACCGTCGTAATGCCGGGACCCGCTGCGGATCGGCTGTCAGCGGTTGGTAGTACCGCTGTAGCGATCCAGTAGACTTTTATGATGCTTGACATATTGTTGCATGCCTTTCTTATTATCTGTGTATGTCATAGCATGCATTGTTGTTGTGTCCATTAGTTGCATTGGTTAGGACGTGGGTGATCTTTGGGTCGCCGTCCCGAGGCTGGAAGCTCGGACTTAGCCCTAGGACCGGGGTTGGGTTGTTTGGACCCGGTTTGAATTGTGATGTCCAGTCGATTCGATGATAGGCTTAGATGACTGGTACACTTGTGGCTTGATGATTGTAGAGGTCGTGTCGGCCTCGAGTCGGATCTGAGGTGTAGCCGATGTCCGGCTTTTCTTAAAACTCTTGAGTAGAGGTTTTGCCTACTCAGTGGTGTCTCTTCCCACCAAACAGTGTTCAGTGTCCTGTTGAGAGTCAGCAGTGTCATTTCCTGCTACTGAGTGTGACCCCACATGTGACCAGCTCGGCTGGAAGATTATGATTGGGGCCTCAGGGACACGCGGTGGGGTTATGGGACCCCTGTATACACTCAGGTCCTACTTGAGGGCGACACTGTTGCGTTTCCCTCTTCCTTCTGTGTGTCGTAGTGTAGATCCCTAATGAGCTTAGTGCTCACACCTACTCGGGCTGCGTTTTGCAGGTGCAGGCGTCAGTTCTTCCTCTGTGGCCCCTACCGGGCAGTTGGACGGCGGTGCGGCGGTGCCTGGTGGGTTTTGAGAGGTGGCGATATTTATTGCTTTTACCCTTATGTTAGTTAGTCTCCTACGGGAGTGATGTTGTATTTTGGATCTTCCCCTCTCTGAGGATTTGTATATTAAATCTTTTTGAGTTTGTAAATCTGTGGTTCGAGGCTTCATTATAATATTGTCTTTTAATTGAGGGTGCTTTTGGTGAATTGCTAGGGAGACCAATAAGTTAGAGGGAACCCTCGCCGTTAGAATTATTAGGTGCCAGACGTGTTCCCACCGCTTCCAGACGTACACAGCAGTTCTGAACTGTGCCTTAGTTAGAATTATTAAGAATAGTTGATAGAATATCATAGGAGTAGAGGTAATGTAGATTCCATCCGAAATCCACCATAAATCCACCTTCTTCCCCGTCGGTCATCTTCTCCGCAGCCGGCACCGCCTTCACCGGAATTTCTCTCTCCCCGTCACTTCCTCTCTCCGCCACGTCAACGCCATGTCAGCATCCAGCACCACGTCATCACCATCTTCTTCCTCTATTCTCTTCCGCGTGCTGCAACCCTACCGCCGGCTGTCCTTCCCTCAGCCTTCTCCGGCCGTCCCCGTCGCCATCCAAGACGGCCATCCTCTTCCCCAAGCCCACACGACTCCGACCAACCTCTTCACCGCCCCGTTCGTCTTCTCCGGTGTCTTCCCCGGCAACCCAACCTCCCGAGTTCCGCCGGCCCTTCCGCGTCTATCCCCGATATCGCCCGCAAAACCACCCTAAAACCCTCACCGACCTTCCTAGACCCGATCCCCACCGTCCCACGCCCCGCCGAGCTCCCCGTCGTCGTCCCCGACGCCGGCCTCCTCTAAACCCGCCGTCCACCTCCCAGATCCGGCCAATCCGCCACCTACCTCCCCGATCCGAGCAGTTGGATCGCTTCCCCACCGTCCTACGACCTTCCCTGGCAAGCTCCCCGATCCGAGCAGTTGGATCGCTTCCCCGCCGGGGATCTACTTTGGCGACTCCTCAGCCGTCGGATCTTCCTAGCCAACCCCTTGACCAACTTAGCCAGCCTTAACCGGTTCAACCAAGCCACTTAGCCAAATCCAAGCCAGATTCAATCCGTTAAGCCAATCAACTAATCAGACTTGACCCAGACCAAGTCCTATCCTGTCAGCCTCAGCCAGATCTGAACCAGCTCAAGCCAGATCCAATCCAGCTAACCAGATTAAGCCAATTGGACTCAAATCAAGTCCGATCAGGCCAATTCTGATCAATTGGAGCAGTAGAGACCCGATACGAGAGGATTACGAGTCGACCGATTCCAAGGTCTAGACCGGTTTGGGTTGGGCTGGATCCGGATTAAGTGGCTGAGCTGAATCAAGTTGGCTGAGTCTGATTCAAGCTGGCTGAACCGGACGGGATCTGAGGGTTGAGGTTCGCTGGAGTAGATCGCCGGCGTAGGGACGTCGGTAGCGGTCTGGACCTTGGAAGGAAGGTTCGTGAGTTGATGGGGAAGAGATCCAACGGCTCGGATCGGGGAGGTAGGTGGCGGATTGGTCGGATCTGGGAGGTGGACGGCGGGTTTAGAGGAGGCCGGCGTCGGGGACGACGACGGGGAGCTCGGCGGGGCGTGGGACGGTGGGAATCGGGTCTAGGGATGCCGGGGAATGGTTTTAGGAAGGTTTGGGGGTGAGAACGGAGTCAGACAGGGGTTGACGGCGGCGGCTGTGAAGTGGGGAACGGTGAGGAGGTCGCCGGAGACGACGATGGGCGGCGGGAAAGGTATGGCCGGAGTCGTGGGCTACATGGGAGGTCGAAGGTGGCCTTTGGAGGTGACGGAGACGGCCGGAGAAGGCTGAGGGAAGGACGCCCGGCGGTAGGATTGCAGCACGCGGCAGAGAAGAGAGAAAGAAGATGGTGATGACGGGCGCTGACGTGGCGGAGAGAGAAAGTGACGGGGAGAGAGAAATTCCGGTGAAGGTGGTGCCGGCTGCGGAAAAGATGACCGACGGGGAAGAAGGTGGATCTATGGTGGATTTTCGGTGGAAAACTACATTACTTCTACTCCTATGTTATTATACTCCTATGATATTCTATCAACTATTCTTAATAAATCTATTCATCATTCATCTTCATTACCTGATACAAACTAATGAGGTCCTTTTATAGAGACCTTGACAGAGTCCTAATCCAACTAGAAAACCCCCTTACTTAATTAGCAAGTAATAAGGTTTCAAACTCAACTCAACTTCCTAACTCAAATTGACTCTTAATTAATTCATAACAATCAAATATTAACTAGGAGTCAATAAAATATAAAAGACTAATGATAAATCCTAATCAAATATTCTAGTTTGAACTAGAGAAGTTCATGTCAAATTAGGAAAGAGGCTGAACCAGTTTGGTTCCTCTTTTGGGTTCGGGTCCAGTTGGTCGAGTCGGTTCGACTCGTATCAAATACATATTAGATATTAAAAATTATATATAATTTTAATATTTAGTCTTCCTCTCTCTAGCGGCGTTTAAAGTTTTCTATGAGTAGTGACGTTGTGAGGGCCCGGTCCGACCGCGTTGGGTCGAGGGTCTGGTTTTGAGGTTTGGCTCGGTTGCTCTTATTTTGCTATCTGTTGATCACGTTGTTTTTTGACCCCAAGGGGAATTTGGTAAATTACGCCATGACGGTTAGTTTCACACCCGCGTGTGCACACACGGCCCTTTGATTGATGTATGTGCTTCTTAGAACATTAGGCGAACTTGGCATCGGAAGATCCGGGCTTGGGCACGACAACTGGTTTTGGGAAAAGTATCAGACCAGGGATGATCGATGAGTCCTGGGGATGTTCGATCAATCCCGGGGGCGATTGATCCATTTCAGGGTCAGCATTGTGTTTCAGGGTCGGCGCCGACGTTGACGTGTCCGGATAAGGATGCAACCCGACCTAGTCCGATTGATCGCTCTGGGAGCGACCGATCGGACAGGGGCTTATATAAATCCACGAGCAGCTCTGTTTTTCTCTTGTACTTCTTCTTCCTTCTTCTTCCTTCTTCTCTCCACTGTGGCTATGGATTCGCATGGGAGGCTTGTGAGGACCCGTTCCTCTACTCCTGGGTCGACCGGTTGGGTCGGGCCCGTGGCTCGTTGGTTTGTTTCGCGTCGAGCGCGCGATCCGGTAGATCGCATTGTTTCTTAGACCGCAAGGGCAATTTGGTAAATTGCGCCTTGTTGGGTTTGTTTCACACCCGCGTGTGCACACACCGGCCTTGTATGTGTTAGTGCTTGTTTAGAATGGCTAGGTGGACCCGAGATCGGAAGATCCCAGCTCGGGCGCGTGGAAGCTTGCCTTTGGGCAGCTGACGACCCTTGAGCGATCGATCGCTCCTTGGGACGATCGATCGTACTCGTGAGCGAGTCGGTGGTGGGGTCGAGCCAGGGCGCGAGCGATCGATCACTCCTTAGAGCGACCGATCGGAATCGCGTCGGTGGCTTTTCTGCTTTGCGAGGACGGCCACCGCTGGCCATCGCTCTCTCGTGTCAGAGGGGGGAGGACTTTCCCTCCCCTCCCCTCACTTTTCCCCCCTTACCCCGGCTTTCCCCTCCCCCTTTCCCCTCCTTTCTTCCCCTCCTCTTCCTCCTTCTCTCCTCTTCTTCTTCCTTCTTTCTCTTCTTTCCCGTTCTTTCCCGTGCTCTGTTTCTTCCCTTCTCCGTCGGCGAGCTTCTTCTTCGCCGTTCTCCCTCCTCCGACCACCGATTTTGGCGTTCTAAAGCTTGTTGGATTCGTGGTGACGAGAGGAAGATCCCTGAAGTGGTTTGGAACCTTGTTGGTGATCAAATCGTGGGGAATCATCCGAGGAAAGCACAGCTAGGTAGGGTTATACCTACTGATGTTTATTTCGGGTGTTCTTGAGATCTAGCCGTTGGATCTTGTTGATCCTTGCTTCGTTGGGTTTCTTATGCCTGTTAGAATTACTAATTTAAGTTTCATATTAATCAGTTGAGATTTGTGTAGGTTTTATGCTTGATTAGTCTCGGATTTCCGGTTTTCTGCTGTTCTTGAAGAACAGCCGGCTTGCGGCGAGTTTTCCGGCCGACACGTACATGATCTTGGCTTTTGATAAACATAAGAGTTGTAGATCTCTTCGTTAGCTTTCCATTCCATCTTAGGTCGTATTTTTCAGATTTTCCTACGATTTGTTATGATTTTCGCACTAGAGGGCTGCGTTGCAGCAATTAATTAGAAAGTTAGTTTTGATTAGTGGTTTTCATTAGCGTTTTCTCGTTAATCAAACCGTTGGATGATTCTGGATTTTGGATATGTTGATCCATACATGTAGCTCTACTGGTTTCTAAGTTGGATCTTGAATCCGACGTCGTTTAGACGTCGGATCGACCAGATCAAATAGCCTCTAGTAGAGAGCATTTGGTGTTTTAAATATAATATTATATGTCGAATTATAATATTATATTTCTACTGTTCATCTTCGTTTTCGGGGTTGCTTCCCATTGCAGGAGTTCGCGGTAGACGGTCGTGGTACCGTCGTAATGCCGGGACCCGCTGCGGATCGGCTGGCAGCGGTCGGTAGTACTGCTGCAGCGATCCAGTAGACTTATATGATGCTTGACATACTCTTGCATGCTTTACTTCTTATCTGTGTATGTCATAGCATGCATCGTTGACTTGTGCATTAGTTGCATTGGTTAGGGCGTGGGTGATCCTTGGGTCGCCGTCCCGAGGCTGGAAGCTCGGACTTAGCCCTAGGACCGGGGTTGGGTAGTTTGGACCCGGTTTGAATGGTGGTGTCCAGTCGATTCGATGATAGGCTTAGATGACTGGTACACATGTTGCTTGATGATGATTAGAGGTCGTGTCGGCCTCAAGTCAGGTGTTGAGGATGCCAACGGTGGCGGGTCTTATTCTTTGGGCAGTGTCCGTTCCTGCTAGCAGGGGCATCAGTGTGGGCCCATGGCGAGTTGGGTGACAACAGCTGGAACCCTGCGACACTAGGTGTATCCAGGATGGGCCCAGTCCGTTGGGGTGACCATGGTTGGATATGCCTAGAGATCACCGGTGAATGGTAATGGGACCATTGTAGCTCACTCGAGTCTGGCTTGAGGGCGATACTGTTGCGTTTCCCTCTTTCTTCTGTGTGGCGTAGTGTACATCCCTACTGAGCTTAGTGCTCACACCTACCCGGGCTGCGTTTGCAGGTGCAGGCGTCAGTTCTTCTTCTGTGACCCCTACCGGGCAGTTGGTCGGCGATGCGGCGGCGCCTGGTGGACTTTGAGAGTTGGTGATCGTTTACTGCTTTTATCCTATGTTATTAGTCTCCTACGGGAGTAATGTTGTATTTTGAATCTTCCCCTCTCCGAGGTTTTGTATATTAAATTTCACTTGGGTTTGTAATCTATGGTTCGAGGTTTCATTAAATTAATGTCTTTTAATTGAGGGTGTTTTGTGATAGATTGTTAGGGAGACCAATAGGTTAGAGGGAACCCTCGCCAGCTTTGTTTTCCGCGTTTTGTAGGTTCCGGTTCGCGTCGCCCGGCCTGGTTGGGATTTCGCGGGTCGGGGCTCGACAAGGCTATTCCAGAGGCTTGGAGGCGTTGCCAGCAAGGGGAGGAGCAGATCCATTTGTTCCAAGCTCGGATTAGTCAAGGATTAATTATGGATTTGCGTAGTAGTTAGGTAGGATTCTTGACCTAAGGGCTTGTTTATGTGTTCTTAGCTAATTGGTTGTTCATCAAACCATGCTAGATGATGCTCCTAGGTATGCTTAATATCTGATTTGTGATTGATTGGATTTTGGTTGGATTTAAACTGGATTTAAGTGTGTTTTTCCTTGATTTATTCCCGGATTTCTGTTTTAATTAGAACATCTATGTTTGAGCTTGAGTATCGAGCCTTACGTGCATGATATCAGTTGATCTTCAACTTCAAAGTTGTAGATCTCTGAGCTAGATTTCGATTCCGACTGAGTTCACATTTTTTTGATTTATGTACGATTTATTGTCAATTGAATGGCCAGGCTGTGCAGAATAGACCAGTCAGTTTAATTAGTGAAATTAAGTAGTTTTCTTTATCCAATGGATCCGATCCTTGGGTATGTGATTCGGAGTATGTCTTTAAGTGGGCATATCAAGTTTCACTTCAATCGGACAGTTAGATTGGAAGTTGTGATTTTTCGAAGTTAGTAGTAATTCGTTTGCTTTAATTCGATTAATCGAGCTTTTCATTATTATATCACTTATATATAGCAGCATGGTTATAAGTCCATTTTTTCATTGTCCTAATGGCATCCTGTGTCCTAGCTGGAGCTTGCGTGTTGTCCTCCGTGGCCAGGCAACTTCTCCCCACTTCCCCCATTTCCCGTTCCTCGATCCACTCCACAATTGCCAACCGCCTCTCCTCACACCTCCCCCGACCCCATGTGAGAGAATGCCTTCACCCAGAGAAACCTACTGCCGTCCGCAGAGCCTTCGCCTCCCCCGACCCCATGCGAGAGGACGCCTTCACCCAGAGAAACCTACTGCCCTCAACAGAGGGAGATCTCCATGGCTGCGTCGATCGCCTCCACCTTCCCCTCTCTCCTCTCTTGCTCGAGGTGTCCCACACGACGATCTCCGCTAGGATTCCAGGAGGGCCGATCCCGTGCCGGAGGGAGATCTCCCTCTGTGGACGGCGGTAGGTTTCTCTGGGTGAAGGCGTCCTCTCGCATGGGGTCGGGGGAGGCGAAGGCTCTGTGGACGGCGGTAGGTTGCTCTGGGTGAAGGCGTTCTCTCGCATGGGGTCGGGGGAGGTGTGAGGAGAGGCGGTTGGCAATTGTGGAGTGGATCGAGGAACGGGAAATGGGGGAAGTGGGGAGAAGTTTCCTGGCCACGGAGGACTACACGCAAGCTCCAGCTAGGACATAGGATGCCATTAGGACAATGAAAAAATGGACTTATAACCAAGCTGCTATATATAAGTGACTAGTACTCACCCGTGCCCCTGGCACGGTTTTACATTTCTCTTATTAATAAACCATAATAATGTATAATAAATATGATAATATAAGGCCGCATAAAGTACTCCTTCCTCGGCATCACGATGGGATAATGGTTAAAAAAAATAGCGTCCAACGTTAAAACGATGTTTACGTTACGTACAATGCTTCAGGTCAAACTAATTATGAGAGTTCTTCTATGGTATTGTAAGTTTCTTGTGTGGCCGTCCCAATCCTGTAATTGAAACAAAGCATCAAAGTCAGAGAGTAATTTAATTTAAGAATCAAAATTACATAATAAAATTCGATTAGAAACTTACGTCAATATTTTTCAACTTACGTCAATATTTTTCAAGAAAAATGCAAGACCTCTGGATAAACTATATTTATCCTTGCTTGGATGGGCCCACGCCAAGGAGTTGGCTGCAACCAGGTCCCTTTGGAGCAGGTTGAGCCAATTGGCTGTTATGGGTTCAACCACCACTGAACCAGACCAGACCAGATCCACACCCAGACCCAAGCATGGGTGGACCCCATGGTCAAGGTTAGGTGGGACCCAAGTCCCTTTGGGCGTTCTATGCTCAGCCGGCCAAAGGAATCTTATTCCTAGCTGGTTTGCTTACTTAATTGATTTCCTAGTTAGTAGTTATCTTGATTGAGTCAGTTTCCTAGTTTGAGGTCAGTTTATGATTTGCTTAAATCAGTTCCTATTATGAGTCCTTGTTATTAGGAAGTTGAGATAAGATTGAGTCTTATTAGAAAAGTCTGGTTACTTGCTGATTAAAGCAAGGTAGTATTCAGGTTGTAGTAGAACTCTCTTGAGGCCTCTATAAAAAGACCTCCATAGCTTGTAATTATGGATGGACGAATTTATGAGAGTTATTATTTAGTAGAGATAAATCCTAGGAGTAGAAGTAATATAGGAGTATGTTACGAGCGATCTACTCGTGATCCTCTCGTAATGGGTCTCTACTGTTCCAATCGATCAGAATCGGCCTGATCGGACTTGATTTGAGTCCAATTGGCTGATTTGGCTAGCTAGATCGGATCTGGCTTGAGCTGGATCGGATCTGGCTGAAGCTGGATCGAATCTGGCTAAGCCTGATTGGATGGGACTTGATTGGGTCAAGTCTGAAGTTGTTACGAGCGGTCTACTCGTGATCCTCTCGTAATGGGTCTCTACTGCTCCAATTGATCAGAATTGGCTTGATCGGACTTGATTTGAGTCCAATGGGCTGATTTGGCTAGCTAGATCGAGTTAGGTGGCTGAATCAGACTAAGCTGAATCTGATCTAGCTGGCTGAACCAGATTGGGCTGGGTTGAATCAAGTGGGTTGGATTGGGCTGAGTCAGGGAATCGGATCTAAGGGCTGAGGGGTCACCGGAGGGATCGCCGGCGATAGGGGCGGCGACGGCGGTTGGGATAGTGGCAGGAACGGTCGCTTGGAGGTGGGGAAGAGATCCACCGGAGTGGATTGTCCTGAACGAGGCCGGAACGACGAGATCTAGGGGAGACGGAGGAGAGGGTTGGGTCGGCCGACGTCGGGAACGACGGCGAGGCTTCGGGAGTGGCTTAGGGAGGTTTGGATCGGTTTAGGGAGGTCGGACGGAAACGGGGAAGGGATCTGGGAGGTTAATGGCAGAGGGAAGGGTAGAAGACGGCGGCGGCTGTGAAGGTGATGTTGCCGGGGAACTCACCGGAGATGGTGAAGGGCGACGGGGAATAGATGGCCGGAGTCGTGGGGCTTAGAGGAAGAGAATGGTGGCCTTGGTTGGCGACGAGGGTGGCCGGAGAGGGAACGGCGGTGATGCTTGGCTAGGGTTTCGGGATAGAGGAGAGGAAGAAGATGAATAGTAGGGATGACGTGGCGATGACGTGGCGGTGGGGTCGCTGACGTGGCGGAGAGAGAAAGTGACGGGGAGAAGGAAGATGAAGGTGAAGGCGATGCCGGCTGCGGAGAAGATGACCGACGGGGAAGAAGGTGGATCTATGGTAGATATCTGGTGGAATCTACTTTACTTCTACTCCTATGATATTCTACTCCTATGATAACTTATCAACTACTCTTAATCATTCATCTCATGCATCATAATCTAATACAAACTACTAAGGTCCTTTTATAGAGACCTTGACAGAGTTCTAATCCACTAGAAAAACCCCCTTGCTTGATTAGCAAGTAATAAGGTTTCTGACTCAACTCAACTTCCTAACTCAAAGGGACTCTTAATTAATTCCTAACAATCAACTAGGACTCAATAAAAGACTAATGATAAATACTAATTAAATACTCTAGTTTGAACTAGGGAAGTCCAAGTCAAACTAGGAAAGAGGTTGAACCAGTTTGGTTCCTCTTCTGGGTTCGGGTCCAGTTGGTCGAGTCTGATCGACTCGTATCACCCCCCCTTCCTTCAAAATTGGCCTTGTCCTCAAGGCCAGAGTCAGGTCAGGTAGGATGGCTCCATGTGGCTGGACCGAATCAACTTGCTGCTGTAGTTCTGGACTTGGTGGGGAGAAACTAGGTCTATCCAAAGATGGGTCCAGGGGTAGCAGTGGCAGTGATGGATGAGCATCTGGCGGTCGATCTGACGGCTCAGGTAGCTCCAGGAATATGATCTTCAATGGCTCTCCTGGATCATCCTCATCATGTCCCATCAGTAGTGTTGCCCATGACCATAGGATGGGATCTGATGTCCATGGTCTGATCAACTGTGCAGGGACTTGGCTTGAATCTGGGTCAAGCTGGCTTTGGTCCAATCTGAAGTGAAGATGGTTGGACCATGCTTCTGCTGCACTTGTCTGGGCTTGAAATTGGTTGAACCAAGTTGAATCTTCAGCTGTGCTGAGTCGTACTCTGGTCCAAACATGTCTGACTTGGTTGGGTCTACCAGTGTCAATCTGGACTTGAGTCAGTTGAGCCAAACCGGTGTTACCATCATAATCAGATCTGATCAGATTGAATATGGCATCTGAATAAGGAGGGTAGCTCCTTTGATGACTCATATAAACCTTTGAATGCTTGATCAACGGCTGAGAATGCATCTGGATCACCTGGAGTTGATCTGGATGGTCCTGATTGCTGGGGACTCTTGGATCAGGTTCAGATCGAAGATCGGAACCACTGGATCGAAGATCTGGCTGATCAAACGGCTGGATCAAGTTGCAGTCTTGATCGGACGGCTGAGAAGCTGCCGGAGCTGGATGAACGGCGAAACGAGGTCGCCGGAGTGTGGCAACGGCTCAGGAAGCTTCGTAGGGACGAGGGGGTTCCATCCGTACGGTCTGATCGTCGGATTGGGCCTCGGATGCACCGGATCTGAAGGTGGCGGCGCGGTGGAGAACGTCGCCGATGATCACCGGTGAGGGAGTGCTCATCGGTAGCCGGGGATGGGTGGAAATGGTTCGTGAAGGTCTTGGGATCTTTCTACTGATGTCTGATCTTGGGATCATCCTCGGCAAGTGGCGGAGTGAAGGACGGCGGAACAGGGGCTTTCGCCGGAGTTGGGTTCCGTCGATCCGAGCTTCGAACGTGGTCGTGGTCGGCCACGGTGGCTTCGGGGAAGGCCGCCTATGCTTCCCCGGTGTATAGGTGGAGAGGACGGCGTCGCAGGGCGGCATTGGGGTGGCGGCTCGGGGGCGAGCCGTCGGCGCGGATGGTGAGCCGGGACGAAGGGTTGTCGGCTCCAGAGCGAGCCGGCCGAAAGGTAAGGGATGAGCCGCGGCTCGAGCCAAACCGGGAGGAAAGAGAATATCCCAGGAAAAATCTGGAAAATTAGGTAAAATTCCAGGAAAATCATGGGAAGGTTCTAGAAGGTGTTCACCCGGATCTGGCGGAGTTAAACTCAGAGTTACAATTATGGTTGCTCTCGGAGTTGCAGGAGGAGTCTCAGTCGGAGTCCTAATCCGAGTTGGCTCGGGGTCAGGTTCCGTAATCTGAGTTGCAGTAGGGGTCTGACTCGAAGTCTGAGTTATTCTAGACCAACTATTGGAAATCCGCTCCAATTCTCTGCTCTGGCGCTCCATCAAAGTTGAACAGAGCTTCAACTGGGACTGCATAATCTTGAATTGCTGCTCCAAACTTTCCTGGGGTACTCCGTACATGGTGGCGAAGTTTCCAGAAGGTTTTGAACCGCACAGTCGGTGGAACGGAGCTCTGATACCAAGTTGTTACGAGCGGTCTACTCGTGATCCTCTCGTAATGGGTCTCTACTGCTCCAATTGATCAGAATCGGCCTGATCGGACTTGATTTGAGTCCAATGGGTTGATTTGGCTAGCTAGATCGAGTTAGGTGGCTGAATCAGACTAAGCTGAATCTGATCTAGCTGGCTGAACCGGATTGGGCTGGGTTGAATCAAGTGGGTTGGATTGGGCTGAGTCAGGGAATCGGATCTAAGAGCTGAGGGGTCACCGGAGAGATCGCCGGCGATAGGGGCGGCGACGGCGGTTGGGATAGTGGCAGGAACGGTCGCCTGGAGGTGGGGAAGAGATCCACCGGAGTGGATTGTCCTGAACGAGGCCGGAGCGACGAGATCTAGGGGAGACGGAGGAGAGGGTTGGGTCGGCCGACATCGGGAACGACGGCGAGGCTTCGGGAGTGGCTTAGGGACGTTTGGATCGGTTTAGGGAGGTCGGACGGAAACGGGGAAGGGATCTGGGAGGTTAATGGCGGAGGGAAGGGTAGAAGACGGCGGCGGCTGTGAAGGTGATGTTGCCGGGGAACTCACCGGAGATGGTGAAGGGCGACGGGGAATAGATGGCCGGAGTCGTGGGGCTTAGAGGAAGAGAATGGTGGCCTTGGTTGGCGACGGGGGTGGCCGGAGAGGGAACGGCGGTGAAGCTTGGCTAGGGTTTCGGGATAGAGGAGAGGAAGAAGATGAATAGTAGGGATGACGTGGCGGTGGGGTCGCTGACATGGCGGAGAGAGAAAGTGACGAGGAGAAGGAAGATGAAGGTGAAGGCGATGCCGGCTGCGGAGAAGATGACCGACGGGGAAGAAGGTGGATCTATGGTAGATATCTAGTGGAATCTACTTTACTTCTACTCCTATGATATTCTACTCCTATGATAACTTATCAACTACTCTTAATCATTCATCTCATGCACCATAACCTAATACAAACTACTAAGGTCCTTTTATAGAGACCTTGACAGAGTCCTAATCCACTAGAAAAACCCCCTTGCTTGATTAGCAAGTAATAAGGTTTCTGACTCAACTCAACTTCCTAACTCATAGGGACTCTTAATTAATTCCTAACATTCAACTAGGACTCAATAAAAGACTAATGATAAATACTAATTAAATACTCTAGTTTGAACTAGGGAAGTCCAAGTCAAACTAGGAAAGAGGTTGAACCAGTTTGGTTCCTCTTCTGGGTTCGGGTCCAGTTGGTCGAGTCGGATCGACTCGTATCAGAAGTGATCTGGATCAAGCTGATCGGCTTAGATTGGGCTGGATCCGGAATAACTGGCTCGGCTGAATCAATTAGACTTGGCTGAGTCTGATTCAAGTTGGCTGGCTGAACCAGCCTGGATCCGAGGGCTGAGAAGTCGCCGGAGTGGATCGCCGGCGGAGGGGCGGCGGCGGCGGTCGGGGTAGTGTCAGGAAAGGTCGTTGGACGGTGGGGAAGAGATCCAACGGCTCGGATCTGGGAGATGGGTGGCGGATCGGCCGGATCTGGGGAAGACGGCGGTGAAGGTAGGGTCGGCCGGCGTCGAGGACGACGAGGGAGGCTCCGGGAGTGGATGAGGACGTCGGAAAGAGGGTTGGAGGAGATAGGCGATGGATTTAGTGTGGTTTGGGGGTGAGTTCGGGGATCGGAAGTGGGTGGATGGCGAAGGGGACGGGGGTCGATTGTTGGGTTGCCGTGGGGATCACCGGAGAAGATGGAGTGGGGCGACGGAAAAGTGATGGCCGGGGTCCTGGTGGCTCGGGGAAGAGAATGGAGGTCTTGGATGGCGACGGGGCTGGCCGGAGAGGGCTTGACGGAGATCGGTGGTGAAGCTCTGGTTCGGCTTGAGGAAGACGATGAACAGTGCTGACGTGGCGCTGACGTGGCGGTGGGGTCGATGGCGTGGCGGAGAGAAAAAGTGACCGGAAGAGAGAGACACACTGGTGGAGGCGGTGCCGGCTGCGGGGAAGATGACCGACGGGGAAGAAGATGGATCTATGGTGGATTTCGGGTGGAATCTACTTTACTTCTACTCCTATGATATTCTACTCCTATGATATTCTACTAATTACTCTTAATCATTCATCTCATCCATAACCTAATACAAACTACTAAGGTCCTTTTATAGAGACCTTAACAAAGTCCTATTCCACTAGAAAAACCCCCTTGCTTAATTAGCAAGTAATAAGGTTTCTGACTCAACTCAACTTCCTAACTCAAAGGGACTCTTAATTAATTCCTAACCATCAACTAGGACTCAATAAAAGACTAATGATAAATACTAATTAAATACTCTAGTTTGAACTAGGGAAGTCCCAGTCAAACTAGGAAAGAGGTTGAACCAGTTTGGTTCCTCTTCTGGATTCGGGTCCAGTTGGTCGAGTCGGATCGACTCGTATGACCCCCCCTTCCTTCAAAATTGGCCTTGTCCTCAAGGCCAGAGTTAAGTCAGGTAGGATGGCTCTTTGTGGCTGGACCGAATCAACTTGCTTCTGTAGCGCTGGACTCGATGGGGAGAAACCAGGTCGATCCCATGACGTGTCCAGGGGTAGCAGTGGTAGTGATGGATGAGCATCTGGCGGTCGATCTGACGGCTCAGGTAGCTCCAGGAATATGATCTTCAATGGCTCTCCTGGATCATCCTCATCATGTCCCATCAGTAGTGTTGCC
This sequence comes from Narthecium ossifragum, assembly GCA_963920575.1. Taxonomy (NCBI): domain Eukaryota; kingdom Viridiplantae; phylum Streptophyta; class Magnoliopsida; order Dioscoreales; family Nartheciaceae; genus Narthecium; species Narthecium ossifragum. The sequence goes on along the minus strand of OY986967.1, from coordinate 13,174,892 downwards.
CATGACCATAGGATGGGATCTGATCTCCATGGTCTAATCAACTGTGCAGGGACTTGGCTTGAATCTGGGTCAAGCTGGCTTTGGTCCAATCTGAAGTGAAGATGGTTGGACCACGCTTCTGCTGCACTAGTCTGGGGTAGAAGTTGGTTGAACCAAGTTGAATCTTCAGCTGCGCTGAGTCGTACTCTGGTCCAAACCTGTCTGACTTGGTTGGCTCTATCGGTGTCAATCTGAACTTGAGTCAGTTGAGCGAAACCGATGTTACCATCATCAGATCTGATCAGATTGAATATGTCATTTGAATAAGGAGGGTAGCTCCTTTGGTGACTCATATAAACCTTTGAATGCTTGATCAACGGCTGAGGATGCATCTGGATCACCTGGAGTTGATCTGGATGGTCCTGATTGCTGGGGACTCTTGGATCAGGTTCAGATCGAAGATCGGAACCACTGGATCGAAGATCAGGCTGATCAATCGGCTGGATCAAGTTGCAGTCTTGATCGGACGGCTGAGAAGCAGCCGGAGCTGGATCAACGGTGAAACGAGGTCGCCGGAGTGTGGCAACGGCACAGGAAGCTTCGCAGGGACGCGGGGGTTCCATCCGTACGGTTTGATCGCTGGATGGGGCTTCGAGCACGCCGGATCTGAAGGTGGCGGCGCGGTGGAGAACGTCGGCGGTGATCGTCGGTGAATGAGGGCTCATCGGTAGCCGGGGATGGGTGGAAACGGTTCGTGAAGGTCTTGGGACCTTTCCCGTGAGGTTTGATCGAAGGATCATCCTCTGGAAGTGGCGGAGTGGAGGTCGCCGGATCAATGGAATTTGCCGGAGTTGGGCTCCGGCGATCCGAGCTTCCTTCGTGGTCATAGACGGCCAAGGTGGCTTCGGGGAAGGACGCCAATGGTTCCCCGGTGTGTAGATGGAGAGGACGGCGTCGGATGGCGGCGATCGGTTGGCGGCTCGGGGACGAGCCGTCGGCGCGGGTGAGGAGCCGGGACGACGAAGGGTCTGCTCGGGGTCGAGCTGTGCGCGGGGAAGGAGATGAGCCGCGGCTCGAGCCAATCCGGGATGAGAGAGAAAATTCCGGAAAAAATCTGGAAAATTAGGTAAAAATCCAGAAAAATCATGGGAAGGTTGTAGAAGGTGTTCACCCGGATCTGGCGGAGTTAAACTCGGAGTTACAATTGTGGTTGCTCTCGGAGTTGCGGGAGGAGTCTCAGTCGGAGTCCTAATCCGAGTTGGCTCGGGGTCAGGTTCCGTAATCTGGGTAGCAGCTAGGGTAGGGGTCTGACTCAAAACCTGAATCCTTGTGGGACTTGTTTGAGTCACAGTTGACCATCTACTAGTAATCTGCTCCCACTTCCTACTGGTGCGCTCCAAGGTTCTGCTTTGGCGTTCCATCAAAGTTGAACAGAGCTTCAACTGGGACTGCAGAATCTTGAATTGCTGCTCCAAACTTTCCTGGGGTACTCCGTACATGATGGCGAAGTTTCCAGTAGGGTCTGAACCGCACAGTCGGTGGAACGGAGCTCTGATACCAAGTTGTTACGAGCGGTCTACTCGTTATCCTCTCGTAATGGGTCTCTACTGCTCCAATCGATCAGAATCGGCCTGATCGGACTTGATTTGAGTCCAATTGGCTGATTTGGCTAGCTAGATCGGATCTGGCTTGAGCTGGATCGGATTTGGCTGAAGCTGGATCGAATCTGGCTAAGCCTGATTGGATGGGACTTGACTGGGTCAAGTCTGAAGTGATCTGGATCAAGCTGATCGGCTTAGATTGGGCTGGATCCGGAATAACTGGCTCGGCTGAATCAATTAGACTTGGCTGAGTCTGATTCAAGTTGGCTGGCTGAACCAGCCTGGATCCGAGGGCTGAGAAGTCGCGGGAGTGGATCGCTGGCGGAGGGGCGGCGGCGGCGGTCGGGGGTAGTGTCAAGAAAGGTCGTTGGACGGTGGGGAAGCGATCCAACGGCTCGGATCTGGGAGATGGGTGGCGGATCGGCCGGATCTGGGGAAGACGGCGGTGAAGGTAGGGTCGGCCGGCGTCAAGGACGACGAGGGAGGCTCCTGGAGTGGCTGAGGACGTCGGAAAGAGGGTTGGAGGAGATAGGCGATGGATTTAGTGTGGTTTGGGGGTGAGTTCGGGGATCGGAAGTGGGTGGATGGCGAAGGGGACCGGGGTTGGTTGTTGGGTTGCCGTGGGGATCACCGGAGAAGATGGAGTGGGGCGACGGAAAAGTGATGGCCGGGGTCCTGGTGGCTCGGGGAAGAGAATGGAGGTCTTGGATGGCGACGGGGCTGGCCGGAGAGGGCTTGACGGAGGAGATCGTTGGTGAAGCTCGGGTTCGGCTTGAGGAAGACGATGAACAGTGCTGACGTGGCGCTGACGTGGCGGTGGGGTCGATGGCGTGGCGGAGAGAGAAAGTGACGGGAAGAGAGAGAAACACTGGTGGAGGCGGTGCCGGCTGCGGGGAAGATGACCGACGGGGAAGAAGGTGGATCTATGGTGGATTTCGGGTGGAATCTACTTTACTTCTACTCCTATGATATTCTACTAATTACTCTTAATCATTCATCTCATCCATAACCTAATACAAACTACTAAGGTCCTTTTATAGAGACCTTGACAGAGTCCTAATCCACTAGAAAAACCCCCTTGCTTAATTAGCAAGTAATAAGGTTTCTGACTCAACTCAACTTCCTAACTCAAAGGGACTCTTGATTAATTCCTAACAATCAACTAGGACTCAATAAAAGACTAATGATAAATACTAATTAAATACTCTAGTTTGAACTAGGGAAGTCCAAGTCAAACTAGGAAAGAGGTTGAACCAGCTTGGTTCCTCTTCTTGTTTCGGGTCCAGTTGGTCGAGTCGGATCGACTCGTATCAGAGTAGCTGTAACCTAGTTTCCTCATAATCCACCAGCCACCTTCATCTCTCTCTACAGCCGGTCCTTCTCCATCACCGGTCTCCTTCTTCGCTGTCGTCCACTCCTTCGCCACCATCATCACCACTACCAGCCATCACTCACGTTCTCCAAGGCTTGGATCTCCAAGAGAAGCCAGCCAACCATTGAGGAAGCTGCAAGGTAATCCTCTTCCTCATCCGTCTCTCTCCTCCGGTTTTCAGCCTTCCTTGTCGAATACCTAGGGTGCTTCTCCTAAAACCCTAAAGGTATATCTCGACCTAGCCATAGCTTTGGCTAAGGAGGAGCCGTGTCTAGGCAAGAGACCATATACGAAAGCCCTAGAGAAGGTGCATCGTATCATATTCTTGGTATAAAAACAACATCTCTAGCTTTGTCCCCAGTCATTATCCGCGCTTGTATAACTCGTTGGCAGCATTTAACAATCAAGAACCGTGTACCGTTGCAGAGTCCATCCTTTGGTGCAAGGTTCCTCAACAGCATAATCGGTGCACCTACTTTATGTTCCAATCGGAATGGTGGCAATCCTGGCGGGTTCAGCGTGTTGAGATACTCAGTCGGATACCCGCTCATGTCGGCATTGTGACCCTCTTCGGTGACTGCTTTATCAGCAGCCAGATATGTGATTGTCTCTCCAGGGAACTTTCCCAAAGCCATCGCATTGATAGCAGAGACATCATCATTTCGTGCTGAGAGGATTGTCCGCTCCATCAAAAAAGTAGATGTCACATTGGTTAACACATCCAACTGTGGATAAACCGCGGACAACAGTCCCTCTATACTTTGGCACCGATTCACAGAATGTGGTAAGGTCACCGTCTCACGTGGATTGATCCCAATCTGTGTTGCAAAAGACATGTAAGAAATTACTCACACTGTATGGAAAACCAACGTCTAGTTGGTTGTAATAAACATACCAAATTTAAGAATTCCATGAAAGGAGACACCTCATGGTGTGAACTCCGTAGACGCATGTTCGTCGTCAGCTTAAGAAGTTTTAATTTTTCCACAGAAAAGAGGTATGCAATGACGCATGTACAATTTCTTCACGGCTTCCCCTAGGAACAACTGGCAGAATCTGGCGGAAGTCACCGCCCAGTACAATCGTCTTACCACCAAACGGGCTTTCGTTGTCACATATGTCACGGAGCGTCCGCTTAACAGCCTCAACGCAATATTTGTGCTACATTGGCACCTCATCCCATATTATGAGTTTTGTTTCCCTAAGAAGATCCGCATGAATGGATTGTTTACTGAATTTACAGTATGAATCGTTTACTATGTCAAGGGGAATCTTGAAAGTCGAATGAGCAGTGCGTCCGCCTGTTAACAATAAAGCAGCGATACCTGAAGAAGCAACGGTGACAACTATATTACCACGTCGCCGACACATTCCTGCAATGGTGTTGTATAGAAATGTTTTTTCTGTGCCCGCACCTCCATTGAGAAAGAATGACTGGCCAGCATATGAATTTACAGAATCGGTAACTGCAGTGTATGCATAACGCTGTTCCGGGTTCAGCATTTGAACATTATTTTCAAGGTCTGTATTTTGAGCATCTACAATTAGACGTTGATGCTCCATCAGTAGCCTATTTGGGGAGATTGCAAATCAATTACCTTCAGGTCGAGGCATAGATGGATAGTTAGCTAACGATGACCCTTGTTCCTGTAACATCTGCTCCAAAATGTAAAGTCCGTAGTCTTTGACTTGCTCATTTGACGGCAACTCTATTTGGAATTGAGTACGTAATAGATGCGGGAGGTCATCGCATATTTCTGTAGAGAATTGTGCCCATAATGCCGAAGGATTTTGTGGGTTACAGTAGAAAAGTATAGTAACAAACAACTATCTTAATTGCTATCCTGTCTTGATAACAACTGATTCTTGCATGCATTGGACCCATTCACCATCGTCCTCCAACAAACCTAATGCTTGACATGCGTCTTTAAAAGTTGGATGTTAAATCCCACCAACGGTTCGTAGGTGCTCATATGATTCCGGTCCTTTGATTATAGTTAGCAATAAACGCAGATAAAAGCGCTCACCTTCAGTCGGTGGGACATAATATAGTCTTCCGATGTAAAACTTTTGTTTACGTGGTTTCCATAGGCCAGCCCCTTTATACCAGACATAATGTTCAAGAAATTCTTGATAACTGTAGGCGCGTGCAGACACATCAGTAGCACAACAATTAAAAAAAGCAGTCAAAGTTGTTTGTTGATTTGATGCTCGTTCTAGTACAGAGGATATTTGTTCCATTCCATCAAATAGCACATTTTGTTGTCCTGGCAAGTGGACAGCCAAACGCTGGACCGAGGGATACTCTTCATGAATGTGATACTCATATAGACGCCATGCCGCTTCGCACGGGCCTATATAACGTGCATTAATATATTGCTGCACTTCATCATCACCTCCTTAAACCATGTTAGTTCGGTCGTGACCCTTATAAATATATTTATGAATGTAAGCCACACACTGAACTCTAGCACAGACTTCAACGTTGATGTGACAGTTAAACATCCGCGATAAATATGGATTGTAGGGCACAACATCTCCGTTATTAACTGGCACCCAATGAACTGATATTTCCACATCACTCGGACGACGACGATATACAGGGTATCCATCAAGCTCCATACTTGTTCTGTCGTTGAGAGGCTTCGGGTACATTTTAGTACAACGGCCATTATCCATACACGGTGCTGTAATACCCGCAGCTATTGCTCGTGTACCACATGGCCCATGCACCATGCAAGTTTTTATAGTATCAAACAGAGCCAGGTCAGATTGCTGGTCTGGGAATTCAGCACAAACAATAGAGTCAACCTGCGCACATGTTCTTATCTTGTCTCGTCCAACCAAGAAAAATAAGACATGCATATGTGGAAGTCCACGTTTCTGGAATTCAATGGTGTAAACATGTGCTACCTTACAACCAAAGACTCCGTTCTCTTTAACCTCTCTAAGCAATGCATTTTTTTTTCTCATTAAAGACGCGCACAATTATATCAGGACGGTCCATTGCATTCTGATACTGGAACACAGTTTCTTGGATTTCTGACCACCTTGGATTTGCTGTCATTGTAAGAAACACGTCAGGGTGATTAAAGTATCGGGTTATAGCCATTGAGTCATGGTAGATCTGGTTTAGATGTCTAGTGCCACCAGTGAATGACGAAGGCAGCACAACCCTCTGTCCAATCTGATTTGCATCAAATAAACCGCCTCCCAAATCATTAAGGCACTGATATCACTCTGATCTTAACGTTTTCTGATTCGTCCTATTCCAATAAAGTCTGTTCTGTTCAGATGAAGCCCATGCATCAACAATAAATTCTTGAAACAACCTTTTACCACGAAGTATAGCTGAGTACTCTCCATCTCGTTCAAACAGACGGTAACGATAATACTCTGTCATTGTTAATCTATTCTGTAGAGGGCAGCCACGACTAACATCCCATTGCTTGAGCTCCGTACTCCATCCAAGATCACCGTTTGGAAATAAAAGCACATAATGCAAGGGGAGATATGCAGGATGGCATTCACTTATACGTTCTAATGGACCGTCACCACGAAGATGTATCAATATATCACATTTTGTAATTGCTTGAGCACCATCACCTGGCAAAATAACTGCGATTTCGTCAACAGTTGGCAAATTGAACCTGCGACGATCAGTTGATGGTATGTATTGCAAACGCGCATGCAAAGGTGGCACAGTCCTACTTCTATTCGAAAGGATTTCATGTGCCTGTTTGTAAATCTCAATGAATGGATTAGAATTCCGAAGGATGTTTTGGATAAGTTGAAGAACTTCCAGCTTTAAATTTTGATTTCTATCCCTGCGCATCCTCAGTGCTTCGTAAGGATCATATATATAGAGTTGAGCAAAGACCCGATCTGTAGTCGTCTCCGGCAATAATGACCCTGTTAAATGACATAATTCACCATGGATACTGAATGGCATAGGACCGGTTCCTTGTCTAACCCTATCGTCGATCTGGACGCCGAGGCTAGTAAAGGAGTTTGCTATGTTGTATTGGCGAGTGTGTTCAGGGAATGAACGGGCATTTGAATCACCCCCATCGAAAAGATCTTTCAGTGCTTGAGGAGGATCTGATAAAGGCGGTAACTTGATTTTTCCATGCATGCAACACAATCCAAATTTTGGATCATTGACGGAGGAATTAGACACTCTCTCGGTAATCCAATGCTTGGCATTACAATGGCAGCACACTGCATTCATTGGACCTAGCGAGTGACGCACCGAGTCTGTACCGAAGCATTGATTTGTAGCTATATTTGGTTCTATTACAGCTTCATCGTCGATGCTGTAAAAAAATATAACTCAGGTTATGAGAAGCAAACTTTGAAGCTTACTTTGGAAAAAAAATTTTTAAAAAATCAACGGGTGCTGTATTAATGACTTACATCCACAAGGGAGCAATAGGAGAGGCCGTTGATTGTTCAGTTGGTGCTAGTTCCAGAGGTTGCTCGTGACTACTTGTGGACGCAACAAAGACTTGATCACGTTCTAGATGATTTTGTTGCCATCCACGTGCCATTCTTAGGACATGCCTTAACCGTGGATGTTCAATTGGTGATCGTTCCGGAAGTTCCTCGCAACCACTCGAGTACGGAGTGAAGTACTGATCACGTACCGGGTGTATTTCTTGTCGTTCACGTGCACTCCTCAATACATGCCTTAACCGTTGAGCACCCAAGGTTTCTAGTATAGGCACAGCAGTAGTTTCTTGAAATTCCATACGAAGTGTGTTGGGCGCATTAGGGATGCCATCGTATGGTCCACCACATACTGCACTCATGCACGCACGGTGATCCATAGCAGCATTGTGATCTAGTACAGCTTCATCCATGAGGCTGTATAAAGTTTGAATTTACTTTATGAGGATAAACATTTGAAGTTTTAGGAATATATTACACATCAACATGTGTTGTATTATCGACTTACATCGGTAATGGAGCAACATGCAAGGCTACTGGAGCTCCAATTGGCGCTCGTTCCAAAGGATGGTCGTGAACCACTTGAGGATGGAGCAAACAACTGTTCACATTCCTGGTGTATTTCTTGCTGTTTGCTTGCACCTCTCAGGACATGCCTTAACGGTCGAGCACCGAAGGTTTGTTGCAATGGGAAGGTCACAACAGGAAGTTCCTCACGAACACTTGAGGACGAAGCACAGTATTGATTACATTCTGGGTGTATTTCTTGTCGTTCACGTGCACTCCTCAGTACATGCCTCAACCGTCGAGCACCAAAGGTTTCTTGCACGGTCGTAGCAGTTGTATGTTCAAGTTCCATGCTCGGCGCATTCAAAATGCCATCGTATGGTCCTCATGCTATACGTCTCTCTTGTCGCTCCCGCTCTCTTCGTCGTCGCTGACCCAAATGTCTTGCAGTGAAAGAGACATGTGGGCGCGTAGGACTTAAATCATTGATAGTCATATTCACCTAATAAATTTATGCAAAATGCAGATTTTTTATTATTTGAAGATAAGTTTAACTATAAATAATTATCATAAACGTTGCTTGAAAATTAGGTTAGCATCCTATATTTGTCTCGTAGGAGCGAAAAAGAGTCTACGTATAAAAGGGTTAGAAAGTTCAATATAAAACCCCAACTACGGTTTGAATCTGAAGAAGCAATGGTGCTTGTAGGAGCGAAATCAAAATTTAAAGCCGGAAGTTCTTCAACTTATCCAAAACATCCTTCGGAATTCTAATCCATTCATTGAGATTTACAAACAGGCACATGAAATCCTTTCGAATAGAAGTAGGACTGTGCCACCTTTGCCTGCGCGTTTGCAATACATACCAACTACAGTTTGAATTTGAAGAAGCAATGGCAATATATAAAATATGAATGATCACGAAACTGAATAAGCTATTGCTAAGTTGAAAACTCCCTGTATTTTATCCGTACAAAATAAATAAGAACAGACAGGAAAGAAGAGGACAATAATGCAAAATACTTATTCTATTACCCAGAACATGTCATTCACATTAATTGTTAACATATACGTATATGACTTTTACACACCCCGCAATAAAGAAGAGGAGAAAATTGAATCAATTAAATCAACTTTTGTTAGCAGCTTGATCCACCGGCAAACCCTTTGGCATCCACAGAAACTGAAAGAAAGAAGAGGTAATGATGATTTGCAAAGATGGTCGACGACACACACCCTCAAATAGTTGAAAAAAGGGTCATTATAATTAACGACAAATGCATGCTTCTCTGATGGAAAAGCAATATAATAGAATACTATAGCTAGGAAAACATACTAAGCAAATGAAGAGGAAAAATGAAGCTGTTAATTTTGTTCTAGCTATACTGAGATGTACACAGAAAAAAAAAATGAGCTGTTACTTTTTGGACATAAATCAAGAATATATAATTTTGTCAATATGAAGTACAAAGTTGACATGCATCATTTCTAAATGTTCATTCAAATATCATTTACTTCTACAATTGTAAAAAGCTAGAAAGGACAATCATTTCATGGAAGGAGTTAAACTTGTCTTAATATCTCTCTGTAGCCGCACAAAAGAGATTGAAAGAAAGGCAGGCAGTCAATCAAATCAGCTAGTTGATTTCCGTTTTTGCAAACTTATAATACATATCCTGAAAGAAATGGTGCTTGTCTTTAGCCAACCACATAAGAAGAGCTGAACCACCATAAACTAAGGGCAGTCATACTATTAAAAACAATCATACAAAGGACTTTTATGCTGCAAAGTCATCTTTTCTACCGACGAATACCCAGCAGCAGTGCAGCGTGTGGGGTGCTCTGTTTCTCATACAAATCATGTTCTTTTGATTTCTCATGTAACTTGGGATTTTTCTTCTGTTGTTACAGGAATCCAGAGATTGTCTCAAGAAGGTAGAGGCATTGCGTCTGTTGATGTCTTTCCACGGGTACAGACAGAGCTCAACTGGGGATGCTCTAGATGTAGTTTCTTTAAAAAGTTTCCAAGGATTTGGATTGGGAATTACTCATTCCTCATCTTCTTCTCTTTTTTTTTATTGAGGGAAAACTCATTCTTCTTCTTTAATTCTGCAATCCTCTACAATGGTTCCACAGAATTGTTGAACCTATTACAAAATTAATAAGAAACTCAATTTATGATCCCTATCCACCAATTGGAACCGCAGTAACCTCCTGCACTTATACTTCAAGTCACACCCAAGCACGCCTCCTACTGTAAGTGCGCAGCACCACAGGAATCCCACTCCCGTGCGTTCTAGAAAGAAAAGAGCATATAGTCTCTAAAAAGAGTAAACTAATGAATTAGACACCCAACACAAATCGGAGCAGCGAGGACAATCGAATCATTAATTTGTAAATTTATCTTTCAAAAAAAGATCAAAATTCTAACATCATAATTGAAATCATTCATTTGAATTCAATGAGAAAAATTAGAGAAATGAGAAAGTTTGTCCTCTCAAAATTCTATTCAAAATTAGAGATCCGCCACACCTCTGGACTGCCCTTGACTACTTCATGTAAACTATCACAGTTTATCTTATTTCTTATTTATCAACTACCGACTAAACAGTTTATCTTATTTCTCAACTACCGACTACTTCATGTAAACTATCACAGTTTATCTTGAGATAAGAGAATGGTAACTACCGACTAAACAGTTTAACGAAGAATACATAGAAGTCAATACATTAAAAGAAAACCTCAGCAGATAGAGTTATAACGAAGAATAATGTACGTGGTAAGTAATATACATGATATCCTTAAAGAGCAGTCTAGTACCCATTTAGAGGCAGAATATAACAGCCATAGCTTCTGTACATTATGTACTCAACAGGACGATTAACCACAACTTTTTTTTGAAGATTTATCTTCCAAAAAAAGATCAAAAGAAAAGAGCATGGTTTTAGAGTCTCTAGTTTACTCTGTTTAGAGTTTCTAACAGAGTAAACTAATGGTTTAGAGTCTCTAAACAGAGCAAGCTAATGGATTAAACATCCTCCCATATATAGCTAAAACTGTTAGAAAGCTAATGGATTAAACTCTCATTCACAGCCCTTTCTTTTGTACATTGGTGAACCTGATGTAGCAGATCCTTGTTTTCCCCTAATGGAATCAAGAAAAGCATTGTTTAAAAATCGGAAAGCATGAATTGAAGATAAAAATAAAAACAGTAAAATATTTTCGAAATCAAACGCCCCCAAAGCGAGATCTATCGTACATTTTTTTGTAAATTTTGATGAACAGATCAAACGTACATTGAACAAAACGTTTATCGTATGAGGAAGGGGATCGCTAACCTCAAACTGGTGAAGGATCTTCCCGCCGTCGCCTCTGATCGCGACGGCGCGGATCAACTCTCTCCTCCTCGCGGGCGGCGGCTGGAGAGGAACGCAGTGGTGAAGGAGATAACATGGTTAGGCTGTCGATCGGGTTTAGATCACGTTTGGAATGGTAACAAAATTGAAGTAATTTACCTGGGCGTGGACGTCGGGGTTCAGGCGATAGGCGAGGTTAGAGGAGCGGATGACGTTCCAGAGCGCTTGAGCGCCGGGAAGAGGGAGGGCGACCTAGGAGGTCGAGAAGGTCCCGCACTTACACCGCCGCCGTACCGCTAGGGCTGGAGGGAGAGGGAGACGGCGTGGTCGCGCATGGGTTCGGAGGGTGAACAGGAGCGGTGAGGGCAATGGTCGGCGTCGATCTCAGGGGACCCTATCGGAGAGGGGGCAGAGGGAGTCGAGGGAGAAGAGGAGCGGCGATGAGGAGAAGCGGGGAGGAAGAGAGAGATCGGGGAAATTAACCTAAAGGGAGAGAGGCGGTTGGCGAGAGGGGATTAATAAGCCAAAAAATGTAAGCCTTCTAATCTCCTAGCCATCAATCTTATAAGGCTAATGTAAGTCTTATAAATTAAGATTAACATCATATAAGTCTCACTTAGGTATATGAAATGAAATAATGTAAGTCTGACTTAGGAGATATGGAATAAATCAGGCTTATAAGGAGCAGAACGATTGTAACCGAAACTGCTCCTTATAAGGTTGATATATATATATATACTAGTGAATGCCCGTGCCTACGACACGGATATTTCGGGTTTCTTTCAGAAACTTTCGACGGAACATCTCCTATACCGAGTGCTAAATAATACAATTCTACAACATTCCTCAAATATAAAAATTAAATAACAGTATAAACGGGACGAACATTGTCCCCACAAACCACAAAATTAAATTATTTTGGGATTGAAATATACATCTTTGGAGGTCAAAGCATGCAAACATTGGGTAGGTTTCCCTTGAATCATTTATTAGCGCGAAAGCCAAGTTTTTAAGAATCCACTTGCTCAAAGAATTTCTATCTTATCGATTCAGAGGTTTAAGATTTGTTAGGATCTTGAAGTTTAATGCAGGAAGTTACTAACAGCAGACTTTGACACTGAGCAAGGAAGATATTGGTTGGTACGGTATAAGACAGAATTTCTGAAGTCCCACAATCAATTTGACATGTAAAAAAATGATGGCAAGAGTGAGATTCATCTAAACTAAAACCTCAAAAAAGATGGAAATAAAAACAAAGATAACAAAACAGAATTCCTGACCATCTAATTTAAATAGAAAATAATTAAAAAGCCTCTGACTCTTAACTTCATAGTGGAAGTTTACAAAAACAAAAGAAAATTGAAGAAACAGAAGGTTTTGTGATCCACGGAAGCAGATTTATTGAATCCATGAGTCTCAATTGAATTGTCATAAAAGGGTCTGAAAGCATTGGATAGCCATCAACGTGTGGGGTAATCACATATCTAGGAAGAGGTGACCTGTTCAAAAAGCACAGTTCAAATAAGTAAACAACGAAACAAATAGATAAAAGCCATAAAATGGTTGTTACAACTTTACAGGGCACGAACGATGAAACCAACTAAGAGACTTATTTGACATATTTAGTTCTAGGTTATCTTAAAAATGTCTCCATAATCAGTTTCTAAAGAGATGCGTAAGAAGTCCTTGAAGAACATTTCCCAGCCATGACAATGGTAAGGTCCTCTTTTGTAGCTCATTTGGTCCACAAAAATTCTAACAGCTGGCTTGAAGTTCTCCAATCAATCTTACATTCGTAACTGTATGCTCCTATAGTAGCTATAAGGGATCTACACATGCATCCTTAAATTGAAACATAAAAGGTTTGAGAATTTTGAACTCCATGTGTTTAACATGATGCTTTACAGAGACATCATCTTCTCCCAAGTAGTTGTTTCTAACTTTCACAGTTCTGAAGGTAAACAAAATTTCTCAGCATAGAAAAATTTTCGAGATATCTGTTTATCTATTACTGAGAGCCAGCATTTTTCATTGCATGTTCTCCATTTCCAAAATTCTATCATTACATCTACCCAAAGGCAATATATATTGTTGCATGTCACTTACCAATCTTTTCAGTTTGTTATTAAGTGGGATCAAAAGAAGAATTTCATCTTTGACATTATCATCAAAGTTGCCATGAAAAGAGTAACATACATAGGAAGTCAATGTACAGGCGGCCGTCGAAGAAGCCAACGGTTTGACGATGAAAGAAATAACGGCCGGCTAGGGGTCTGAGGAAAAGCCAAGGCCAGCGAAGAGACCTCCAGTCTCCGAGTTAGAGTCACCAAAGTTGAACTGTATACATTTGGCATCAACAAATGAGATTAAAAATAGTAGAAGCACTTGAACAACAGAGACGATAGCAATCCGAGACGTTAGCAACTGCCAAAAACATACCCAAAATCAAAGAAGAAAGACAAAAGTACAAATGAAAACAAAAGAAAAGAAAACTATTAAAGCCACCAGAAGAAATAGAGAAGAAAGAAAGCAAAAGAATGAATTAAATTCCTCCAAAAAATAAAAACAATCTGAGACAACGTTAGCAACTGCGAAAAACATATCAAAATTTGAAGAACAAACACTAAAGTATGCAAAGAACATTAAAACCATATCCAGACTTCCTCTTTAACACTCTCTACTGAAAGCGACAGAACAAAACAGGGGAAAATGGAAGCTCTCAAAGGAGCAGTCTCCCTATAGTCAAATGCTCTATATCCAAAAGAGCTATAATTGTTATGTTAAACGATAGATCTCAAACATTGGAAACAGGGGACAGTTATAAAAGGTACTAAAGCAGAAAACATGACTCTCAAATATAGGCAGCAAACATCCTTAGATCCATAAATAAAACACAATAAAAAAACGAAGAAATTTGTCGAAAATAGAGATAGCTTATGAAAGAGAGGATATCGGTAGAATTTTACCTTAATCTCCACCGTATAAATATCAATCTCTCTGCTCCTTCCTCCTCCTAGGAAACTGCTACAGGATCGTCTTCCCGAATAGCTTGATTGTGGCAGCAGCCTTCAACTTAAGAGTTCAAGATAGAAAAAGATTACAACACATAAACATAAACAAAGAGAAAAGTAAGACGAATCTAATATCCGTAATCACGCTATAGCGTGAAATAGTACCTCGACTATAACATGATAGTGAGTAAGATAGTGACTAAGGCCGTAATCACGCTATAGCTTCAGATCCACAATCTCTACAGCTCACCATGTCATCAAATTAAATCACATAGTATAGGTTCAGTTATGTCATGGTGATTCAAACTCGTCCAATATCTAAATTATTCAGTCATGTCATGAATGATTTCCTAACTTTAATAAAGCATTTTCATTAAGATCACCCTGTCATAGCATAAAAACACAGCATTAAAGCAATTCAAACACTCCAAGATAGTTTAATCAAATCTCTACAGATCAAAGGCCATCATCAGAACATCCCATTAACCTCCCCCCTCACATGACCTTATCCACAAAACCTCTCTTCAGAGCTATATATGCACTTTTTTTTTTATCAGATGAGCCAAATGGCTAGGTAATATATGCACTTGCTTTAATTGCTGGACAGTTGAACACCCTTAGCTGTAGATCCCACTCAACATAGTAGGAGTTCATTCAGGTTTTTTCATTATAGGCTACTATAGGATTTAATCTCAACGTGGTGGATAGGCAGACAAACATGATATTTTCATTCTAATTAAGACATGGTACTCTCATTCCAATTGCAATGGAAGAACATGCAAAAGAAGTATTAAATGAACATACCCAAATAAGCATGGCTGAACTAATAAAAAAAACATACCCAAATAAGCATGCTATTTTTCTTTGCATACCCAAACAACATCACTAAATGAATTTAGTTTAGAAAAGGGAGAGCAGATAGATTGGCTTAAATTTAGACAATGTGATCAACTTCTCTCCGAAATCCCATTTAGACAATGTGATCAACTTCTTCTCCACTTGAGCAGACTCTCTCCGCCCTTAAGTAGACATAGGGAGAAGAATAAAATATGGGAAGAAATCAACTTCAGGAACTTTCTAAAAAAACAGAAAAAGAGGAATGCCATATAGGGAAGAAAAAACATAGGCTATAAATGATAAAAAAATAATTTAAGATAACAGAGAAAAACAAATGAATTTAAAAAAAGAGAGTAGTAGTAGCAGAAAAGAGGAAAGAAAGAGCATAAAAAAATTTAAAAAATATTGTCAAAATAAATTACAAAAAGAAAGAAATGTAAAGAATAGAACTGGATCCGATATGAATATCTAAAAAAGAAGAAGAAAATTTCCGAAATCTAAAATGGAAGAATTGACGGACTATTTTACACCTACGACACGGTTATTTTGGGTTTCTTTCATAAAATTTCGACATAACCTCCCCTATACCGAGGGCTAAATAAGACAATTCTACAATATTCTTTAAATATAAAAATTAAATCACATTATAAAATGGGTGAATATTATCCCCGGGGCAAATCTTGTCCCCACAAACCACACTAAGTTATACAATCGCTAGCAATAAAAGCCCCCACATTTGTAAACACGTAACCACTTGAACTCAAATTATGTCCTCAATTTAGCATTGCATCAATCACCTTTCTATATAGTGCTCCTTAGTGAGCAAAAAAGATCCATTTTGAATAAAATGAGTTTTCTTTAGTCACAGTCATAAGCATTACAAAGAAATAACACAACATAAATGCACCTTTATTCCGAGCATTCAAATAATTAAATCATGAAGGCAGTTCTACTCTTCTACTGTGTGCTATTCTGCTTCTCAAGTACCAAATATAACACTGGGATGGAACATTCCATTAATTGAAAAGCAATATAATGGAATACCATAGATAGCAAAACATATTGAGCTAATGAAGAAAAAAAAAGAGCTAAGAAAGCTAAATCACTGGATTGATTGAAAAGCAATCAGTTTGCTTTTCATTTAGCACTTTTTTCTTTAAACAATACAATAGAACATCAATTGAGAGACAAACAAAAGCATTGGACTGATTGGAAAGCTATAAAATATAATACCATGGATAGCAGAATGTACTAAGCAAATGCTATGGTATATTGTTTTCTTTCTAAATCTATTTTATGTGAAAAGTTGTAGCCTTGAATTTGAATAGTGATCATTGGAAGCTATTCATTCATGATTTCCATCAAGCACCCAAATGCATTCAAGTATTTCATGTGTTGTGTGAGAGGCATGGATTAAAACTAAAGCAAACAGTGAAATTGCAAAAGAGGAACACACCAATGTTGTAATAGCAAAAATAAAACACAATGAAATGATTGTTTGCATGGCAGACAGACACATTTTGATGCATGTGGGTTATGGTATACCTGTTTTCTAGGCATGGACAACCATATACCTTTAGTACATCTTAGATCAACTCGATCAATAAGCTATATACACTTTAAACATCTCAAGGACGTTAATTAATATCTATATACATAAAACCGATGTAAATGTTTGCTGCTTGTATCTTTGCTAATGCCATCAAATCATGCATGCTGCCTTTTGTTTGAACCTTTAGAAAAGTTAGTGTTCATAAGCAAAAGAATATGGAATCTCATTATAGCAAAAACCAAAAAAAAAGAAAAAAAAGGTTGATTAGATATCTTTACTGGAGTGTTCACTTTCTTTCTTATGTAACTTTTTCTTTTCCTTTTAAATCTAAATTAGAAATCTAAAGGTAGCAATAGTAATAATTTTGTTTCTATGTGCCATAGACAGGATAGCATTAGTAATAATGATCATGTCTTAATGGTGATTCTTTCTGTTGGTTGCAAACACTTCAAATTTTGAGAACCTAGGATAAATAGGGGCATTAGTTAATAATTTGTATCTCTAGATGAGAAATCCAACTTTTTTTATATAGAGTTACAAATAAAATCATCAATTTAAGCATAAATTTTACAAAGGAATCTCTGAGAAATAAAATCATGCTATACGTATCTAAAAAATCACCTATATATATAAACTGCGTACACATTCCATTAGATCAAACAAAATTTACCACGATCTAAATCAAGCTAAAAACCCAAACATAAACCATGTAGAAAGCATGATTCAATTTACTCTCTTCTTTATAGAACAAAGGAAAATACAATGAATGAAAACTATAAAGGCATCGGAGATCTACTCAACATGGATGTTGTTACGAGCGGTCTACTCGTGATCCTCTCGTAATGGGTCTCTACTACTCCAATCGATCAGAATCGCCCTGATCGGACTTGATTTGAGTCCAATTGGCTGAATCTGGATCGAATCTGGTTCAGATCTGGCTCAGATTGGGGTAGGACTCGACTGGGTCAAGTCTGGATTGGTTGATTGGCTCTTGGAATTGAATCTGGCTCGGATTGGGCTAAGTGGCTTGGCTGAAACGGCTAGGAGTGGGTTAAGTGGCTGAGCCAAATCAGAGTGGGCTGAGTCTGAATAAACTGGCTGGCTGAACCGGATTAGGCTGGGTTGAATCAAGTGGGTTGGATTGGGCTGAGTCAGGGGGATCGGATCTAAGGGCTGAGGGGTCACCGGAGGGATCGCCGGCGATAGGGACGGCGGCGGCGGTCGGGATACGTCCAGGAAGGGTCGCCTGGAGGTGGGGATGAGATCTACCGGCTCGGATCTAGAAGATGGGTGGCGGATCGGCCGGATCTGGTGAAGACGGCGGTGAAGGTAGGGTCGACCGGCGTCGGGAACGACGAGGGAGGCTCGGCGGGGGGGTCCTTGGGACGTCGGGAAGGATCGTGGGGAGACAAGGAAGGGTTTAGGAAGTGTTTGGGGTGAGATCGGGGTCGTGTCGTGGACGACGGACGGTGTCTGTGAACTTGGGTTGGCCGGGGAAGACGTCGGAGGAGACGACGGAGGCGGAGGAGCGGCTTGGAGAAGTCGTGAGGCTCAGGGGAAGGCGTTGGAGGTCTTGGTTGGCGACGGGGGTGGCCGGAGAGGGAACAGCGGTGAAGATCGGCGGGAGCGAGGGTACGGCTTGAGGAAGAGAGGAGGAAGAAGGAGGTGACGTGGCAGGTGACTGGGCGTGGGGTCGCTGATGTGGCGGAGAGAGAAAGTGACGAGGAGAGAGAGAAACACTGGTGGAGGCGGTGCCGGCTGCGGAGAAGATGACCGACGGGGAAGAAGGTGGATCTATGGTGGATATCTGGTGGAAGCTATATTATCTCTACTCCTATGATAATTTATCAACTACTCCTAATAATTCATAACTCTTCATTCATCATTCATCATTATCCTAATACAAACTACTAAGGTCCTTTTACAGAGACCTAACAGAGTCCTAATCCACTAGAAAAACCCCCTTGCTTAATTAGCAAGTAATAAGGTTTCTGACTCAACTCAACTTCCTAACTCAAAGGGACTCTTAATTAATTCCTAACAATCAACTAGGACTCAATAAAAGACTAATGATAAAGACTAATTAAATACTCTAGTTTGAACTAGGGAAGTCCAAGTCAAACTAGGAAAGAGGTTGAACCAGCTTGGTTCCTCTTCTGGGTTCGGGTCCAGAGTAACCATCCAACCAACCGATGGAAAGTAAAAAAAATAGAGAGCACTGGATCAGATCATAGAAGAAGAACAAAGAGAAACAACATTCACTTGTGCAAGCTTACCCTAGAATAATTGAAAGTAGATATATATGCTACCTTTGGTTTGAGTAGCTTTTCAGTTTCCTCTTTGCTTTTTATACTTCAAATTTTGAGAACCTACAATCAAACAGGGACATTAGTCAGTAATTTGTATATGTAGATGATAAATCCAAGTTTCTTGATATAGAGATAGGTGTACCTTTGGTTTGAGTAGCTCGGGACGGCGTTCCGGTGAGAGCTTGGCGGCGAAAGAGAGTGGGTCGATGATCGTGGATCGCGTGGCCGACGGCGGGTTGGG
>OY986967.1:13065880-13155478 GCA_963920575.1 Narthecium ossifragum | reverse complement strand
GAAGAAGGACTCCAAAGTTCAAAAGGTGACTCCCCAAACGTGGGGGTCCTCACCTAAGCCAGTAAGGCTTGCAACTACCACTAAGGAGTGAGTTGTCCCAACAGCCATGAGGTGTCCCTCACCCTCCAAAGGATTGCCAACGTATCAGCATTCAAGCCTACTCAAGCTTAAAAAAATCAACTAAGGAACAGATTTGACAATAGATCCTATACTAGACAGCTGATTACTCTAATTTACTTAATCAAAGTACAATAAGGCTGCACAATCACAATAGAGGATAAAATCATTAATCTAATAAACATCATGAAGTAGTTCTAAGTTAAGAATTTAGATCTCAACAATGCTACTAAAAACATGGCGCAAAATTTAATGAAAAGCATCAAAGATAAAGAAAAGTAATACTAGAGCATTACACCTTAGTAGTTTTGTATTAGGTAATGATGAATGATGAATGAAGAGTTATGAATTATTAGGAGTAGTTGATAAATTATCATAGGAGTAGAGATAATATAGCTTCCACCCGATATCTACCATAGATCCATCTTCTTCCCCGTCGGTCATCTTCTCCGCAGCCGGCATCACCTCCATTAGAATCTCTCTCTCCCCGTCACTTTCTCTCTCTGCCACGTCAATGACCCCACCGCCACGTCAGCGCCACATCACCCGCACTATTCATCGTCTCCCTCCTCAAGCCGTACCCTCGCTCCCGCCGATCTCCACCGCCGTTCCATCTCCGGCCACCCCCGCTACCACCCAAGACCGCCATCGTCTTCCCCTACCTCCCACAACTCCGGCCACACCCTTTCCGTAGGCCTTCACCATCTCCAGCGCCGTTCCCAACAAGCAACCTCCGTTCTCATCTCCGGCAACCCCGCGTCCGTCCCAGATATCACTCATAACCCATCCTAAAACCTTCCTCGTCTCTCCACGACCCTTTCCCGACCATCTTCCCGACGTCCCAAGCCCCAGCCGAGCTCCCCGTCGTCCCCGACGCCGGTGAACCCAAACCCCCGCCGTCCATCTTCCAGATCCGGCCGATCCGCCACCTACCTCACCGATTCGAGCCGGTAGATCTCTTCCCCACCTCCAGGCGACCCTTCCTGCCACTATCCCGACCGCCGCCGCCGTCCCTACGCCGGCGATCTACTCCGGCGACTCCTCAGCCGTCAGATCTTCCCAGCCATATCTTGATCAACTCAGCCAAGTCTAATTGGTTCAGCTCAGCCACCAAATTCGGATTCAGCCACTTACTCCAATCTGAGCCAGAACTGAACCAGATTCGAACCAGATTCAGCCAATTGAACTCAATCAAGTCCGATCAGGCCGATTCTGATCGATTGGAGCAGTAGAGACCCATTACGAGAGGATCACGAGTAGACCGCTCGTAACACAGTCCATAGCATAGGTGCCCTGTAAGGTCATAGACAAAATACCCCATGATCGCATTGATGGAAATAAAGAATAAGCATGAAAATGGAGAAAAATTGGGCAACATTTCCTCTGTTTATTCAATAAGCCCAAGGGATGTACAAACAATCATCACAAGATAGAAAAAGTAAATTATCCTAAGCTTCCACCTGCAGCACATAATAAGGAACAAAATCATCCACATACACGCAACTACAGACTAGTACAGTCAGCTCCCCGCACGGCGGGGTACACCCCCCCATGACCAAAAGTCAAAATTTGTATAAAGAGTCAAGCCCATACAAAAGTGAGTCCATCAACCACAAAAGTCAAATCAAAACAGGCCAGCGCACGGCCGTAGATGCAAGAAACCTAAAAGGTGTACAGGAAACCTAAGCAAGCATCTAAGGTCGAGACTCAGGACTGAGGACGTGACCCAGGAAAAGACAATGGGCGATACGGCACAATAGCAGTCACTGGCGGCTGGGAATGGGGAACATCAAGACGCGTACGAACATACGAGAGGTCCGCCCTGGATGGACGAGAGGTCCACCCGGAAAGCTACATCTCGTGTGTCGACAGTGTCCAAGCGCTGGTTTAAGCGTGCCAACGCCGCACGGAACTCTCTGTACATCTCACCCAGCGTAGGATGGTCGGCTGGTCCAAACTCCGGCGCATGCTGCGAATGTCTTGGGTGCGGCTGGCGGGTAAAGACGCCAGCTCTCCTCATGTGGCCGAGAACCTTGCTCCAGGTGGCGGAACCAAATCGTGCCGCTTTAAGTGCATCAGGCGACTCAGTCAGCTCCCCCTCTCGAACTCGGTCCTGGCTCTGCAGAAAAGCGGAGAGAAGTCGAGGATGCGGAAAAGCGGCGTCGTCGTAACTCGGCCGCATTTCCAGCACCGCTCACCGATAGAACTGGGCAATGTCCTCTTAGATCATCTGCGGTATACGAAGCGCCCAGTCCTTGGCCAGCAACCACAACGTGATGAGCCAATCACCGGAGCGGTACTGATCGTGACCGCTCTGGAAGACGTTCCGGCGCAAGACATCATCTACCAGCCAAATGTGCGCCGGCAGCTCGGCGCGAGTAAAAGTGTCGACGTGATGGCGACCCGGATGAAGAAAAAAGCTGGGCAACGGACTCGTGGATGTACAACTCGTCAGGCGTGGCTCGGTGGAGGCCGGGACAGTGTTTAGGAATTGATAATGCGTCGCAAACTGCCACCATCTATCATGGATGTGAAGCCCGGGGACGCGTACATGCGGGAGGTATCCTTGTCGCGCTTGTCTCCGAACGGAATAGGTTGCATGTTCTGATAGAACATGCAGACCAACCGGGGATACACAGAGGTGGAAGGAGTGCACAGCGGTAGTAGACCCCGGCGCTCGAGGGTCGCGATAGAGTCTTGGGCGTGCTCGATCGTCCGAAAGAAGTCGACGTCGAAGGTGTATTCCATATTAAGCTCGCGCTGCCAGCGAGGTTGGAGGCCGCGGACGTTGGTTGGAGCAACCGACGGTTGGGACTTCTTGCGCTTCGTTTGCCGCTGGGGTGGTTGAGAGGAGGAAGCGACAGCGGACGCCTTTCGCTTGCCGGACGAAGGCGTAGCAGCCGTCGAAGAAGCAGGTGGAGCTCTTGAAGTACGGACCGGTCGTGACGAAGGTGGAGAAGAAGAAGATCCCGGAGACGGTGTGGATGTTGCTGGAGAGGCACTCGTCGGAGCCGCGGGCAAGGGTGGTCGTCGGGCGGGAGGGTGGAAGAGGAAGCGGCGGCGGCTTTCCCTTTGCCGCCGAGGCCCTTACTAAGGACATTCTTCGCGCGCACCATGGTAGAGGTGGAGGCGAAGAACGGAGCCGGTGGCACTAGTCAGGAAGCAAACGACCGACGCGGAGGGTTTGAATGGATTTGGAGGAAAATGGCGAGGTCGTGAGTGGGGAAGAGGGTTAGAGGAAGGTAATAGAGTGTGGTAGAGGACGGGGGTGAGGAGGTCTTGCCGGAGACGAGGCCGAGCACCGGTCGGAGGTGAGAACGAAGGGTGACGGCGACCGAGCGAAACGGAACGGGGGTGGTGGATTGATCGTAGGGTATGAATGCCCTAGGATCGATCCCCCCCGGCTTTAAACCCTCAAAATAACGCGACTCCGATCGATCCGTCCGACGGGGTTGGATCTATCGGAGGCCACGTGGCAACATCGGGTGCGATCAGTTGATATAGTGCATAAGTAGGCCCGAGCGATCGAACATGATTAGAAGGATCGATCCCACTTACCCAACTAGACTCATTGAGAAGGAGGGATAGAAGGATCGATCGGAAGGTAACTCATCAAAAATACCACGCTCTGTCACCAATAAATAGTTACGTAGGATCGATCCTACTCTGGAGGAGGGATCGATCCTACTACCTTAGATGATCTATTATTACCGGAGGGATAGATGGATCGATCGGAAGGTGGAGTGAAGAAAACACAACGTTCTGTCAAAGTTAAATACCCACCTCGGATCGATCCATGGGGTAGTTGGGATCGATCCGAATAACGTCCAAGGAAAAGTATGCGTGAAGCGAAGAAGGATCGATCCCACCCTATGGGGACGGATCGATCGCTCTCAATGAAACGTGAAAAAACGCATCATAAACATGGGAATTAAGCCTCAAAACACAAGGTAAAAATACGGACCTCTCCATGCCAAATGAAATCAAGTAAGGACATCCCAAGCTAACAATTAACACGACCATCCACTCACAACGATGACAGCATTATCAGACAATCAAAAACAAAAATGCAAATAAGTAGAAATAAAGCAAGCATGCGAAGAAAACGTGAAAGAAAGAAAGAAAGAAATTAAAAACAAATCAAGGATGGGTTGCCTCCCATCAAGCGCTTGGTTTAATGTCTCTAGCTCGACCCAACGACAATGCAATTACTAAGAAATTGGGTCATGAAACCGTTGTGTGGCTTCTAAAGTAAGAGGATTTTCTATATAACGTTTTAACCTTTGGCCATTCACTTTAAAAGTAGAATCAGAGTGAGGATGACAGCGTTCAACAGCCCCATGAGGAAAAACTTGAGTAACTTCGAATGGACCAGTCCATCTAGATTTAAGTTTTCCTGGGAGAAGTAGTAGTCTAGCATTAAATACCCAAACCCTATCACCTACAGTGAAAGTCCTCTGAGTAATGAACTTGTCATGGTACGCTTTAGTTATAGCCTTGTAAATAAGGGCATTATTATAGGCTTCATTACGTATTTCCTCCAACTCATTGAAAGGCAACGTTTTCAACTCTAAATATAACGGTGGAACTAAAGAAGGTAGACCTGGAATTGAGGACGTAGGGGGTAAAGGCACAATGAGAGGTTCTTTCCATGACATGCCGCAAACATCAATAATTAAATCGGGATTATTAAACTCCTGTAAAACCTCTTCATTTTCAAACTTGAAAACCGATGACAAATCATCCAATGCTGTTACGAGCGGTCTACTCGTGATCCTCTCGTAATGGGTCTCTACTGCTCCAATCGATCAGAATCGGCCTGATCGGACTTGATTTGAGTCCAATTGGCTGATTTGGCTAGCTAGATCGGATCTGGCTTGAGCTGGATCAGATCTGGCTGAAGCTGGATCGAATCTGGCTAAGCCTGATTGGATGGGACTTGACTGGGTCAAGTCTGAAGTAATCTGGATCAAGCTGACCAGGTTCAATTGGGCTATGTGGCTGGATTGGTCTGACTGGCTCGGCTGAATCAATTAGAGTTGGTTGAGTTGAACCTGATTTGAAGTGGCTGAACCGGTATGATCCAAGGGCTGAGAATCGCCGGAGTAGATCGCCGGCGTAGGGACGGCGGCGGCGGTCGGGGTAGTGGCAGGAAAGGTCGTTGGACGGTGGGGAAGCGATCCAACGGCTCGGATCTGGGAGATGGGTGGCGGATCGGCCGGATCTGGGGAAGACGGCGGTGAAGGTAGGGTCGGCCGGCGTCGGGGACGACGAGGGAGGCTCCGGAAGTGGCTGGGGACGTCGGGAAGAGGGTCGGGGGAGATAGGCGATGGATTTAGATGGGTCTGGAGGTGAGATCGGGGTTGATGGCGGATGACGGCGATGGGGACGGAGGTCGGGGACGATGGGTTGCCGTGGGAATCGCCGGAGAAGATGGAGTGGGGCGACGTGAAAGGTATGGCCGGAGTCGTGGTGGCTCAGGGAAGACGGTGTTGGCCTTGGATGGCAGCGGGGGTGGCCGGAGAAGGGAGAACGGCGGTGGAGATCGTCGGGAGCGAGGGTTTGGCACGGGAGAGAAGAAAGGAAGGAGATGCGCTGACGTGGCGGTGGGGTCGCTGACGTGGCGGAGAGAGAAAGTGACGGGGAGAAGGAAATTGAAGGTGAAGGAGATGCCGGCTGCGGAGAAGATGACCGACGGGGAAGAAGATGGATCTATGGTGGATTTTGGGTTGAATCTACTTTACTTCTACTCCTATGATATTCTACTCCTATGATAACTTATCAACTACTCTTAATCATTCATCTCATGCATCATTACCTAATACAAACTACTAAGGTCCTTTTATAGAGACCTTGACAGAGTCCTAATCCACTAGAAAAACCCCCTTGCTTGATTAGCAAGTAATAAGGTTTCTGACTCAACTCAACTTCCTAACTCAAATGGACTCTTAATTAATTCCTAACAATCAACTAGGACTCAATAAAAGACTAATGATAAAGACTAATTAAATACTCTAGTTTGAGCTAGGGAAGTCCAAGTCAAACTAGGAAAGAGGCTGAACCAGCTTGGTTCCTCTTCTGGGTTCGGGTCCAGTTGGTCGAGTCGGATCGACTCGTATCACCCCCCCTTCCATCAAAATTGGCCTTGTCCTCAAGGCCAGAGTCAGGTCAGGTAGGATGGCTCCATGTGGCTGGACCGAATCAACTTGCTTCTGTAGCTCTGGACTCGGTGGGGAGAAACCAGGTCGATCCCATGGCGGGTCCAATGGTAGCAGTACCAAGCATCTGATGGATCGTGCAGAGGATGGAGCATCTGGAGGTCGATCTGACGGCTCAGGTAGCTCCAGGAATATGATCTTCAATGGCTCTCCTGGATCATCTTCTTCATGTCCCATCAGTAGTGTTGCCCATGACCATAGGATGGGATCTGACGTCCATGGTCTGATCAACTGTGCAGGGACTTGGCTTGAATCTGGGTCAAGCTGGCTTTGGTCCAATCTGAAGTGAAGATGGCTGGACCATGCTTTTGCTGCACTAGTCTGGGTTAGAAGTTGGTTGAACCAAGTTGAATCTTCAGCTGTGCTGAGTCATACTCTGGTCCAAACCTGTCTGACTTGGTTGGCTCTGCCGGTGTCAATCTGGACTTGAGTCAGTTGAGCTAAACCGGTGTTACCATCATAATCAGATCTGATCAGATTGTAGGTAAAATCTGAATAAGGAGGGTAGCTCCTTTCATGACTCATCTCAACCTTCGGATGCTTGATCAACGGCTGAGGATGCATCTGGATCACCTGGAGTTGATCTGGATGGTCCTGATTTCTGGGGACTCTTGGATCAGGTTCAGATCGAAGATCGGAACCAATGGATCGAAGATCAGGCTGATCAAACGGCTGGATCAAGTTGCAGCCTTGATCGGACGGCTGAGAAGCTGCCGGAGCTGGATCAACGGCGAAACGAGGTCGCCGGAGTGTGGCAACGGCACAGGAAGCTTCGTAGGGACGAGGGGGTTCCATCCGTACGGTCTGATCGTCGGATTGGGCCTCGGATGCACCGGATCTGAAGGTGGCGGCGCGGTGGAGAACGTCGCCGGTGATCGGCGGTGAAGGAGGGCTCATCGGTAGCCGGGGATGGGTGGAAACGGTTCGTGAAGGTCTTGGGACCTTTCTCCGGTGGTTTGATCTTGAGATCATTCCCGGGAAGTGGCGGATTGAAGGATGCCGGAACAGGGGTGCTTGCCGGAATTGGATCTCGGCGATCCAGGCTTCCTTCGTGGTTGCGGCAGGCCAAGGTGGCTTCGGGGAAGGACGCCGGTCCTTCTGGATGTCTTTCCGAGGTCCAAGGTGGTGTGGAACTGCGGCATAGGGCGGTGGAGTTCCGAGTCCTTGTCTGCCGTAGTCGCCGGAGCCGGAGGAGAGGACGGGCGAGGCCTGGACCGGGTAGGAAGGCGACGGGGAAGGTCGCCTAAGCTCCTGGGGCGGGCTTTCCATGAAAGGGCGGCCAGGCGACGGTCGCCGGTGGAGGGATGGGGACGGCTCACTCTTCAGCCGTTCCGAGCCCGCGATGAGCCGGTCGCGAGGAAGAAGACGAGCCACGTGGCTAAGCCGTGGGTGAGCCGAACCGGGAAGAGAGAGAAAACCATGGAAATTTCCGGGAAAATATGGAAAAATAGGAAAAATTTCGGAAAAATCATGGGAAGATAGTTGCAAGTGTTCACCCGGGTCTGGCGAAGTTAAACTCTGAGTTGCAATTGTGGTTGCTCTCAGAGTTGCAGGAGGAGTCTCAGTCGGAGTCCTAATCCGAGTTGGCACGGGGTCAGGTTCCATAATCTGGGTTGTAGCTGGAGCAGGGGTCTGACTCAAAACCTGAATCCCTATGGAACTTGTTTGAGTCACAGTTGACCATCTACTAGTAATCTGCTCCCACTTCCTACTGGTGCGCTCCAAGGTTCTGCTTTGGCGTTCCATCAAAGTTGAACAGAGCTTCAACTGGGACTGCAGAATCTTGAATTGTTGCTCCAAACTTTCCTGGGGTACTCCGTACATGGTGGCGAAGTTTCCAGTAGGTTCTGAACCGCACAGTCGGTGGAACGGAGCTCTGATACCAAGTTGTTACGAGCGGTCTACTCGTGATCCTCTCGTAATGGGTCTCTACTGCTCCAATCGATCAGAATCGGCCTGATCGGACTTGATTTGAGTCCAATTGGCTGATTTGGCTAGCTAGATCGGATCTGGCTTGAGCTGGATCGGATCTGGCTTGAGCTGGATCGGATCTGGCTGAAGCTGGATCGAATCTGGCTAAGCCTGATTGGATGGGACTTGACTGGGTCAAGTCTGAAGTAATCTGGATCAAGCTGACCAAGTTCAATTGGGCTATGTGGCTGGATTGGTCTGACTGGCTCGGCTGAATCAATTAGAGTTGGTTGAGTTGAACCTGATTTGAAGTGGCTGAACCGGTTTGATCCAAGGGCTGAGAATCGCCGGAGTAGATCGCCGGCGTAGGGACGGCGGCGGCGGTCGGGGTAGTGGCAGGAAAGGTCGTTGGACGGTGGGGAAGCGATCCAACGGCTCGGATCTGGGAGATGGGTGGCGGATCGGCCGGATCTGGGGAAGACGGCGGTGAAGGTAGGGTCGGCCGGCGTCGGGGACGACGAGGGAGGCTCCGGGAGTGGCTGGGGACGTCGGGAAGAGGGTCGGGGGAGATAGGCGATGGATTTAGATGGGTCTGGAGGTGAGATCGGGGTTGATGGCGGATGACGGCGATGGGGACGGAGGTCGGGGACGATGGGTTGCCGTGGGAATCGCCGGAGAAGATGGAGTGGGGCGACGTGAAAGGTATGGCCGGAGTCGTGGTGGCTCAGGGAAGACGGTGTTGGCCTTGGATGGCAGCGGGGGTGGCCGGATAAGGGAGAACGGCGGTGGAGATCGGCGGGAGCGAGGGTTTGGCACGGGAGAGAAGAAAGGAAGGAGATGAGCTGACGTGGCGCTGACGTGGCGGTGGGGTCGCTGACGTGGCGGAGAGAGAAAGTGACGGGGAGAAGGAAATTGAAGGTGAAGGCGATGCCGGCTGCGGAGAAGATGACCGACGGGGAAGAAGATGGATCTATGGTGGATTTTGGGTTGAATCTACTTTACTTCTACTCCTATGATATTCTACTCCTATGATAACTTATCAACTACTCTTAATCATTCATCTCATGCATCATTACCTAATACAAACTACTAAGGTCCTTTTATAGAGACCTTGACAGAGTCCTAATCCACTAGAAAAACCCCCTTACTTGATTAGCAAGTAATAAGGTTTCTGACTCAACTCAACTTCCTAACTCAAATGGACTCTTAATTAATTCCTAACAATCAACTAGGACTCAATAAAAGACTAATGATAAAGACTAATTAAATACTCTAGTTTGAACTAGGGAAGTCCAAGTCAAACTAGGAAAGAGGCTGAACCAGCTTGGTTCCTCTTCTGGGTTCGGGTCCAGTTGGTCGAGTCGGATCGACTCGTATCACCCCCCCTTCCTTCAAAATTGGCCTTGTCATCATCATACAGCAACAATGCAAGCATTACATCATCAACACAATTATTCACTTCATCCTCATTAACCAATGCATTAACCATAAAGCAGTCATCATCATACAAATGATTCTTTGAAGCATGAAATATATTCAAACACAATTCCATATTACCAAATTTAACTGTCATGTAACCATCTCTACAATTAATACAAACATTGGCCGTAGCTAAGAAGGGTCGGCCAAGGATTATAGAGACAGATCTTTTAGTTTGCACTCCGGGTTCCATGTCCAGAACTACAAAGTCGACCGGAAATACACACTGATCAACCTTAACCAAAACATCTTCAAGGATTCCTCTTGGGGTTTTAATTGATCGATCAGCTAATTGTAGGGTCATGGCCGTTGGTTTCAATTTTCCTATGCCAAACTTAGAATACAAGGAGTAGGGCATGAGGTTGACACTTGCACCCAAATCTAATAGTGCTCCATCAATCGTGCGATTTCCTATAATGCATGAGATTGTGGGGGTGCCAGGATTCTTGAGCTTAGGAGGAAGATCACATCGAAGGATTGAACTAACTTGCTCAGTCAAGAAAATCTTTTTTGATACGTGCAATCTAGATTGCCTTTTATGAGTGCACAGATCCTTAAGGAATTTAGCATATGATGGAATTTGTTTGATGGCATTAAGCAGAGGAAGGTTAATATGAACTTTCTTAAACAACTCCATTTCATCTAATTTTGAATTTCTGAATGGAGTGGAGGTAGGATCTGCTAAAGCTTCAGGAAAAGGAACCTTAGGAACATAAGTCGTGGAATTTGGTTCTTTCTCCTGAGATGATGCCATGTTTGGTGATGCATGTATATTGTCAATGGAATCATGTGGATTTGAACATGGGGTGTCAGAGGATGAATTAAGCTCTTTTGATGCATGGGAATCGTTGTCTAATAATGTCTGAGAATATCAGCATGTAAATCTTGATTATATGTGGTTTCTTCAGGTTGCTCAATGTTGACAAAAGTTTTACCACTCCGAAGGGTTGTCACGGCTTGTACATGTTCATGAGATGAGTCTATGTGATGTTGGCCTTTGGGATTGGAAATGGGTTGACTAGGCAATTGCCCATCTTCTCTCCTAGACAAAGCGTTAGCTAGCTGACCCATTTGAACTTCCATCTTAGCTAAAGCTTGAGAACGGGAGTGAAGTAGCTTCAAAGGAATCCAAGACCTTCAAAAGTCGATCATCAGTACTTGGACTTTGACTCGAGAATTGCGGAGGAGGAGACGATTGATTTTGCGGTCCTTGATTCTGAGGAGGTACATACGGTTTAGTCCCCCAAGGTTGAGATGGTTGGGACTGGGAAGGCCGATATGAAGGTCGGAACGGCGGAGTTTGGCCTTGAGAGTTTGTAGGATGTGACGTTTGAAAATTCGAAGGATAACTTGGAGTTGGGGCACCCATGGATGGCCTAGAATGAAAAGATGTTGGTTGTTGGCTAGGTGTTCTCCAAGAAAAATTTGGATGGTCTCTCAACCCAGGATTATAGGTATTTGAATAAGGATCGTAAACTGGTTTAGATTGACCATAGACTGCATTTGCATGTTCCTGTACTAACTTCGAATAATGACATGCTAAACGACAGTCAGTAATCATGACCAGGGATAGAACACAAGAAACAGAGTTCCGCTGAGGGTGGAAGCATAGGAGGAATAGAAGAATCAACCTGATTTGTAATTTGGGTAAGAACTTGACGCATCAACTTGTTGAGCAAGACGGGTTGACTCATTTACTTCAAGGATTCCTCTAGGATTGGATTGGGTGGAAGGCCCGCGATTATTCCTAGAGGAGGTGGCGTGATGTTGAGAGTTTTCAGCAAGTCTCTCAAAAAGCCTCCAAGAATCGTCAAGAGGGTTGGTAATGAAAACTCCCCCACATGCAGCATCTATAGTCAAACGATATTTTTCCTTAAGACCCTTATAGAAATGTTCTACTACGGCCCATTGAGGAAATTGATGGTGGGGACTATGGAATGCCTCATCATCAGCTTGCCTAAATGACGAAATTTCATGACGAAGGTCACTTGTCTTAGTAATTGGAAAGAATTTTTCAAGGAATTGAGCTTGCAATTGAGGCCAAGTAGTTATAGATCGAGGTTCCAAGAAAGTAAGCCAATGTTTAGCTTTACCTTTAAGGATGAAAGGAAATAGTTTGAGTCTCCAAGCATCTTCGGTAAAATTATTGACTCTTACTGTAGAACTAATCAGAATGAACTCTTCGATATGATTATAGGGGTCTTCATGAGATAGTCCGTGAAAGGTTGGTAAGGATTGTAAAAATTGTGGTTTAATCTCATAATGGGCTGCCCCAATTACCGGAGGTTGAACGCACGAGTTACAAGTGAAAGAAGTTGGAACATAAAAATCCTTCATGGCCCTACGACCTTGGTCCTCAGGTTGGTTAGGATTGGCATTAGGTTCAGGACGGTCATCAGGGTTATCCATGACTGGATGAGTAGGAGAAGACACTGACAATTTATGTGATGTAGAAAAAGAAGCAAGAAATTCTTTCAATGTAAGAGCAAGATCTAGGTCCTTATCATCACTCATTCACACATCATCAAGATCATCCAAGGTTTAGAAATACAAACAGTGCACTCCCGATGATGTGTTTGTTGGCGATTGCTCCTTCACTGCTTGGAAGGATGCCGCGTCGTTCTTCACCAACGGATCACAAAAAGATATGGAAATATTAGTATTGAAACTATTTTTGGTCTTTTATATAATAAACGACAGATAACAACTAATTAAGCAAGAAACTATACTAAGTAAACAACTCAAAACACCGTAAAAATCCCCGGCAACGGCGCCAAAATTTTGATATGACTTGAAAAGTGTCGTGGCTTAACAAGTCTGACCAAAATTACAATATATTCCGGTGCTCTACTTTAACTACTAAGAACTAGTAGATAGTGGAGAGTCCGAGTCGAGTCATACGACTTGAAAAGTGTCGTGGCTTAACAAGTCTAACCAAAATTACAATAAATTCCGGTGCTCTACTTTAACTACTAAGAAATAGTAGATAGTGGAGAGTCCGAGTCGACTCCACAGAGATTTAAGGGATTGAGATTGAACACTCAGCAAATTTTCTACTAATGAGTTGAGAAAAGATTGCAGGTTGAAATTAAACTAAACTTATACTAAAGGATTTATGAATATGAGAGAAAGGACCATAGGATTCTTAATCAGTAACTAAGGATCTACCAAGTCTTCCTAAGATCAGGGCATGCAAACACGATGAGTGGCTTTCTAAAAGTTGATAAGTGAATGGCTAGTTCTCCTTATCACTCAACAAGTTCTGTTTAGGATTCCTTGTTGGCAAGAACAATTATCTAAAGGTCAGTGACCGAATGATTAGTTACGTTCACTGCTAATGAACCCTCTTATTAGGATGAAATCATCGCAAATAATAACATGGATATGGATCTAGGTGTAAGATCGAGATGACTTCGCATCTCGATAGCCAAAACTACAAAGGTAAGATGCATGAAGGATTAGGGATGGAACGTAGTGGGACTAGCAGTACTATAGTGGGACTAGCACTATACAATCCCTAATCACGAAGAAGATTTCATCCAAGATACCATGGGACTAGCATGATCCTCTTATTTGGATGAATCCAATCCAAGCCCTAGCATACACAAGCTTTAGAATCAAGTGCAAGCAAGAACGATTCATACATTCAGCAAGAAATCAACACCAAGATATACGAAAATAGAATCAATCCATATAAGTCAAATAATCGTGTATACAAACCCTAGATCTAAGAAATCCCTTGTAAAAACCCTAGTTACATCATAAAAATCCCATGATTAGGGTTTTAGTTACTCATCTTCAGGGGTTGATCCATCGGTGGAAGTTGATGATCTCCTCCCGCCAAGGATCTCCTCCAAAGAATCGCCAAAGAAAAGTGTAGAAAAGATAGGAAAACTCTCCCCCAAAAACGTCTGGAAAAAGCCCCCCAAAAATCCCTAAACAATGACTACTTATAGCCCAGGAAACAACCTCCCACGAATTAGATCTGAGCCGTTGATTTTTGACTCTGGCCGCAACGAATCGATCGGACCTCTGGAGTAGGCTCGATCCGACTCCTTCAATTGCTGGTGACGCCCCGAGAGGGATCGATCGGACCTATCGAGTTTGATCGATCGTTCACGTGTTGTAACGCTACGTCCCGTGGAGGATCGATCCGTCATGCTGAGTACGATCGATCCTTCAGTTGCTCATTGTCCCGTCATTGGGCGAGTAGGATCGATCGCACTAGTAGAGTCCAATCGATCCTACTCGCCAGAATTGCCAAAATACGTCCTTTTAACTCCGAAGTTGATCTAACTCCTATTAGGCGCTGTTATACCTGAAATGGGATAAAAGTAGTCAGTGAAGCGTTGCTCGGAGACCAACAAAGCCAAATTACAATGGTGTTTTGTGCACTTTTCAAGTCTTATCACAGGAGAAAGAACCAAATCCCACGACTTATGTTCCTAAGGTTCCTTTTCCTGAAGCTTTAGCAGATCCTACCTCCACTCTATTCAGAAATTCAAAATTAGATGAAATGATGGAGGTGTTTAAGAAAGTTCATATTAACCTTCCTCTGCTTGATGCCATCAAACAAATTCCATCATATGCTAAATTCCTTAAGGATCTGTGCACTCATAAAAGGCAATCTAGATTACACGTATCTAAAAAGATTTTCTTGACTAAGCAAGTTAGTTCAATCCTTCGATGTGATCTTCTTCCTAAGCTCAAGGATCCTGGCACCCCCACAATCTCATGCATTATAGGAAATCGCACGATTGATGGAGCACTATTAGATTTGGGTGCAAGTGTCAACCTCATGCCCTACTCCTTGTATTTTAAGTTTGGCATAGGAGAAAGAAAACCAACGGCCATGACCCTACAATTAGATGATCGATCAATTAAAACCCCAAGAGAAATCCTTGAAGATGTTTTGGTTAAGGGATCAGTGTGTATTTCCGGTCGACTTTGTAGTTCTGGACATGGAATCCGGAGTGCAAACTAAAAGATCTGTCCCTATAATCCTTGGCCGACCCTTCTTAGTTATGGCCAATGCTTGTATTAATTGTAGAGATGGTTACATGACAGTTACATTTGGTAATATGGAATTGCGTTTGAATATATTTCATGCTTCGAAGAATCATGCGTATGATGATGACTGTTTTATGGTTAATGCATTGGTTAATGAGGATGAAGTGTAGGTGATAGGGTTTGGGTATTTAATGCTAGACTACGGCTTTTCCCCGGAAAACTTAAATCTAGATGGACTGGTCCATTCGAAATTACTCAAGTTTTTCCTCATGGGGATGTTGAACTCCGTGATCCTCACTCTGATTCTACTTTTAAAGTGAATGACCAAAAGTTAAAAAGACGTTATATAGAAAATCCTCTTACTTTAGAAGCCACACAACAGTTTTATGACCCAATTTCTTAGTAATTGCATTGCCGTTGGGTCGAGCTAGAGACATTAAACCAAGCGTTTGATGGGAGGCAACCCATCCTTGATTTGTTTTTAATTTCTTTCTTTCTTTCTTTCACGTTTTCTTCGCATGCTTGCTTTATTCCTACTTATTTGCATTTTTGTTTTTGATTGTCTGATAATGCTGTCATCGCTGTGAGTCGATGGTCGTGTTAATTGTTAGCTTGGGATGTCCTTACTTGATTTCATTTGGATTTAGAGGCTATATTCCCAGGTTTATGATGCGTTTTCTCATGTTTCATTGAGAGCGATCGATCCGTCCCCATTGGGTAGGATCGATCCTTCTTCGCTGCACGCATACTTTTCCTTGGACGTTATTCGAATCGATCCCACCTACCCCATGGATCGATCCGAGGTGGGTATTTAACTTTGACAGAACGTTGTGTTTTCTTCACTCCACCTTTCGATCGATCCTTCTATCCCTCCGTCTAAACTGTACTCCGTAAGGTAGTCGGATCGAGCGTGCCTTGGGAGAGGGATCGATCCTACTTGTTCATTTAATCGAGACAGACAGAACGTGGTGTTTTCTGCCCTAAACCTTCCGATCGATCCATCTATCCCTCCGGTAATAATAGATCATGTAAGGTAGTAGGATCGATCCCTCCTCCATAGTAGGATCGATCCTACATAACTATTTATTGGTGACAAAGCGTGGTGTTTTTGACGAGTTACCTTCCGATCGATCCTTCTATCCCTCCTTCTCAATGAGTCTAGTTGGGTAAGTGGGATCGATCCTTCTAATCATGTTCGATCGATCGGGCCTACTATTCACTGTATCAGCCAATCGCACCCGATGTTGCCATGTGGCCTCCGATCGATCCAACCCCGACGGACGGATCGATCGGAGTCGCGTTATTCTGAAGGTTTAAAGCCGGAGGGGGGGGGCGATCGATCCTAGGGCATTCATACCCTACGATCAATCCACCACCCCCGTTTCGCTCGGTCGCCGTCACCCTTCGTTCTCACCTCCGACTGGTGCTCGGCCTCGTCTCCGGCAAGACCTCCTCACCCCCGTCCTCTACCGCACTCAACCTTCCTCCAACCCTCTTCCTCACTCACGACCTCGCCGTTTTCCTCCAAATCCATTCAAACCCTCCGCGTCGGTCGTTTGCTTCCCGACGAGCGTCCCCGGCTCCGTTCTTTGCCTCCACCCCTACCATGGTGCGCGCGAAGAACGTCCTTAGTAAGGGCCTCGGCGGTAAAGGGAAAGCAGCCGCTGCTTCCTCTTCCACCCCTCCCGGCCAACGACCACCTTTGCCCAAACCCGCGGCTCCGACGAGTGTGTCTCCGGCTACCTCAACATCTTCTCCGGGATCTTCTCGTTCTCCACCTCCGGCATGACCAGTCCGTACCTCTAGAGCTCCACCATCTTCTTTGACGGTGGCTACCCCTTCATCCGGCAAGCGGAAGGCATCCACTGTTGCTTCCTCTTCCCAACCACCCCAGCGGCAAACGAAGCGAAAGAAGTCCCAACCATCGACTGCTCCAACCAACGTTCGCGGCCTCCAACCTCGCTAGCAGCGCGAGCTTAAATATGGAATACACCTTCGACGTCAACTTCTTTCGGACGATCGTGCACGCCCAAGACTCTATCGCGACCCTCGAGCGCCGGGGTCTACTACCGGTGTGCACTCCTTCCACCTCTGTGTATCCCCGGTTGGTCTGCATGTTCTATCAGAACATGCAACCTATTTCGTTCGGAGACAAGCGCGACAAGGATACCTCCCGCAAGTACGCATCCCCGGGCTTCACATCCACGATAGATGGTGTCGAGGTGTCTTTGACTCTCTGGGCAGTTTGCGACGCATTATCGATTCCTAAGCACTGTTCCGGCCTCCACCGAGCCACGCTTGACGAGCTGTACGTCCACGAGTCCGTTGCCCAGCTTTTTCTTCATTCGGGTCGCCATCACGTCGACACATTTACTCGCGCCGAGCTGCCGGCGCACATGTGGCTGGTATATGATGTCTTGCGCCGGAACTTCTTCCAGAGCGGTCACGATCAGTACCGCTCCGGTGATTGGCTCACCATGTTGTGGTTGCTAGCCAAGTACTGGGCGCTCCGTATACCGCAGATGATCTTAGAGGACATTGCCCAGTTCTATCGGCGAGCGGTGCTGGAAATGCGGCCGAGTTACGACGCCGCCGCCTTTCTGCATCCTCGACTTCTCTCCGCTTTTCTACAGAGCCAGGACCGAGTCCCAGAGGGGGAGCCAACTGTGTCGCCTGATGCACTTAAAGCGGCACGATTTGGTTCCGCCACCTGGAGCAAGGTTCTCTGCCACATGCGGAGAGCTGGCGTCTTTACCCGCCATCCGCGCCACAAACATTCGCAGCACGCGCCGGAGTTTGGACTAGCCGACCATCCTACCATCCTACACTGGGTGAGATGTATAGAGAGTTCCGTACGGAGTTGGCACGCTTACACCAGCGCTTGGACACTGTCGACGCACGAGATGCAGCTTTCTGGGCGGACCTCTCATATGTTCGTACGCGTCTTGATGTTCCCCATTCCCAGCCGGCAGTGACTGCTATTGTGCCTTATCGCCCATTGTCTTTTCCTGGGTCCCGTCCTCAGTCCTGAGTCTAGACCTTAGATGCTTGCTTAGATTTCCTGTCCACCTTTTGGTTTCTTGCATCTAAGGTCGTGCACTGGCAGATTTTGATTTGACTTTTGTGTTTGATGGACTCACTTTTGTATGGGTTTGACTCTTTCTACAAATTTTGTCGGTTGCTGACTCATTTTTGTATTGACGTGACATTATAGTTATATAAATTTTGGCTTTTGGTTATGGGGGGGTGTACCCTGGGTGTGCGGGGAGCTGACTGTGCTAGTCTGTTGCTGCGTGTATGTGGATGAAAATGATTGATTATTGTGTATTGCAGGTGGAAGCTTAGGGCAGTTTACTTTTTCTGTTTGGTGTGTTGAATGTTTGTACGGCCTGTATGCTTATTGCATAAATAGAGGAAATGCTGCCCAATTTTTCTCCATTCTTAATGCTTATTCTTTACTTTCCATAAATGCAATCATGGGATATTCCTTCTATGATTTTACAGGGCATCTCTACTAACGTACGCACAGATGGGTGCCATCACACCATTACTTGTTTGTTCACACTTAACCTTGTTTGCTACAAGCTGCTTTTCTTTTTATCATCAAGGTTACTTTTTCGTATTCAGCCTTTACAGGTTATCTCTACCCTATACTTTTTGCTTTATTTTTTAATGACTTAGTGTAATTGGGGACAATTACATTTAAGTTGGGGGTAGAATTCTAGGAATTCATGCTGATTTATTTTACGATAACTCAAAATTATACATCCCTTATAAAGTGTCAAATGAATGAAGTTATGATAATTATTGATAACGATGCATAACTTGGAATATTATTCGATGATTTATTCAGAAATTCATGTCATGTAAAATCTAGTAAATTTAACTATGCATGGCATGAGTTCTGTACTTTAACACTTTTACTATGGTTTAGGGATAACTTGATAAATCCTATTGCACTTGAGCACTCTCACATGTGGATGAGTTGAAGTTAGATTCTGAGCCTGAAACTAGCATAGATTTATGATTCTAGGACATGTCACAGACGATGCATGAACACATGCAATTTTTTGTCAGTGAAAAATATGGTGTATGAAAAGTGGAGGACTTCAACTTAGTAACCGGGCAATGTGCCTAGCTAGCGTGTTGTTCGCGTAAAACGGTTGCCCAACAATGAAAAAAAGGATTTCAACTTAGTAACCGGGTAGGGTGCCTAACCAGCATGCTGTTCGCATCAAACGGTTGAATGTCCTAACAGAAAAAAAGGACTTCATACTTAGTAACCGGGCAATGTGCCTAACAAAGTGTGTTGTTCGCGTAAAACGGTTGAGGACCTTTGTGAAAAAAAGGGAAAAAAAATAAATAAAAGAAAAAGGACAGAGATTGTTATGTGATAAGTGGAAAAAGCGTAAAACGGTTGTTCGCCCAGAATTGTGACCTCGACTGGTGGAATGTTTGGATATAATGGATACTCTGACACATGTGGAACCAAATCCACACACTGGAGAGTTAAAGTTATTTTTGAACCATGATTAAATATGTTGAAGTGCTGGAACTATGCTTTGATTGGTTCTTATTTACTTTATATTTATATGAAACTCGAATACAGTCTTCGATCTCTGTCGTCACATATATGCTTCAAGCTCAACTGAATCAACTAATCTGCCTGCCGCTGACACAATCTGTATCTTGTACTGAGAGCTGCCCTCAGGATGTCGCAATCCCGAAACCTTATCTGATTGTAGCTGGGGCGAAGTCCGACCTACAAGAAGGTCGACAAAACTCTGAGCTGACGAGTACCTCGGCGATGCACTGCAATGGGCACGTACTCGTCGGAGAATGAAAGGCTCGGGGACGGTCTGCTGATGTGACTGATGAAACTGCTGATGGACTAGAAGAGCGAACACACATCCTCGACGGTCGCCTCTACCCCCAAATACAGCTCGGCCTACTCGGCCATAAGGTCTCTGCAACGCGCTCACTGAAGACACTGGCAGAATTACCCCGAACGAACCTCGAGTCCAAACTCGGCAATCCCGCAAAGGCGGAATATCTTGGAAGCTCCTCAAAATGACAGCTGCACAAACAACAACACGAGGGAAACCAGCTCGCCTGAGCACCCTCAAAACAAAAGAGGGAGGAGTTCACCACAGACTGGTGAACAAACCCCAGCTCTCGACAACCAGAAGGGGCGCCAACCCGCAACCTTCAACGAGAGCAAAACAACGCCGTCAGGTGTACCCGCGACACCTTCCCACGGCCAAAGAAGCACAACTCGGTGCGCGACCAACAAGCGCAAACCGAGGAAGCCGTCGAACCCCCAACGTGTCCCACACGTGGCCGACAGACACCTAGAGGTCTCCAACCCCTAGCAAACGCCCCGACAAGAGCAACCAACCCAAGCTCTTGTCCCAAATCGATGGCTACTCCCAAAGCCACACCCGACTCCAGTCCCAAGCCAACACGGCCACAGGGGGACGAGTCACAAGGGGGAAACACCCATAGCCACAAGAAAGCACGAGCCGCAAGACGCTCCAAAACCTGAATGCTGAAGCGGAGATCTGAAGGACGGCGGCTCTGAAACGGGTTGCTGCTGAAGCTACTCTCTGCCCAGAAGTGCGTGAAACTCTGGTAAGACTAATCGATGCCTCGTCTCCGGCAAGGCTCTATCTGGAATCTGAATTTCTCCACGTCTGCCCCAGGTACCTGACCCAACTGAGGTATCAACCCACTGCTCTGCTCCACGCCGTGTGTCACGCCCGACTGCTCTGCGGTAAGCGCCCAGCGCCCCTCGCAACCAGCACCGTCGGCAGAAAGGCACCCGACGGCTAGCACTCGAGCACCCTGTGGATTCCCTCTCAGTCTGGCGGTCCAGGCTACCTCTCAAGGACTGGCACGACGCTGCTGCTGCCACGGCTGTCGCTAATGCCGAAACCACTGAACTCTGCCAACGGCTACCCTGCCGTTCCCCAAAAGCAGGAACGACAACCCGGAAACTCACCACGACCACCGACCAACAGTCCGGTGTCAACCCTCAAGTCATCTGTCTCAGTATCCGGAGTACAGTCTAGGGCGTCCCCCGCTGTCGCTCCAGCATACCGAGCCAGGTGATCCAACCAACCCGCGTGCTGCCACGCGGTGCGAGTACCAAGAACAGAGGAAGGTACTCCCAACTACACCACCCTTCAAGGGTAGGTGCCAAAGAACAGTACGCGACCTGTTCTCAACACACAACAACAGTGTCCCTAGTGGCCCCGACAAGCGCCACTACACATCGCTTCCTAGGAAGACAAGAAAACAAAGGCTTCCCAAGCAAGCGATACTCCAGGATGTCCAAAACATCCGGGATCCGGGACACCTCCTTCAATCAGTCCTCTACTGTCGAAGGATCTCCAACATCGCCCCTGGACCACAACGGGTCCACCTCTCAGGATTCCAAGAGTATAAAGGCGACACGTCTTATTCCCTACTCGCTCATCTCCAGCACGGGGGGAGACTGTCAGGCGAGGGAACAGACGACACCGGCGTGCATGCACATCTCCCCTGAGACGTCATGTCACAGTCGAAAAGCAACAAAACAGGCAACAATCAATAAAGCGAAAACATATCACACAATCGCAAACAGCCATGCAAGGATGTTCTAGACCTAGAACTATCCCACTCCACACTCAAAACCTTAACCGCAAACCTAATCCTATCCCTGGGACCTACAGCCTGCTCTGATACCAAGTTGCCACGCCCCGACCCAGAAAACCCATCCAGGCCGGAACGTGAGGATCCTAAACTCTAAAATCAAACAGCGAGAGCCTCCCCTGTAAACATCACTTTTAAACCTGGTGCATGATTAAAAATATTCACAAATAATTTAAACTATCATGTCATCAACTCATAATACAATCTAACTTTAAAAGATAAAATAATGATTCAATTCATCTAGTACAACAATCTCTGATCAAATTTACATCAAATTGAAATACAAATACATTCTCCTTCAGATTACAATTTATACATTTAAAGCTGTACATCAATTGAATATAATAAACTGATGATATCCTCGATCTCACGCACCACCAAGGGGGGTACCGCCTCCAACACCGCAACCACCTGAAAAAGAAGGGACTGCATCGACCTGCATCGCCGATGCAGCCCAGGTAAGAGTGAGCAACAAAGCTTGCTCAGTAGGGTTCTACGCTATTCTACGTCGCACAGAAAGGAAGGGAACACAACAGTGTCGCTTCCCGCCTGAGTCTAAGGTATGTCTCGGGCCCCATAACCCATCGATGTCCCAAGGGCTCCTGTCATGAACCTCTCTCTTGAACATGTTACCAAGATCACCCTAAGCACTAACAGGGGAACAGTACCATGCAGGATCACCCTTACCCAGCAGGGATACCACTGCCTGGGGACCACGTCGGGAACACATCGATTACATCCTTAGCACACAGTCGAGGAGAGCGACACGACCTCTAAACCCCAAACAATATAATATTCCAGTCCGACTACCTAATAATCCTCGAATGATATCAAACATGACTACTGATAACAATCACGTCCTAATCCTCGACTACCCCAAACCCCGGTCCTAGTGCTAGATCCGGGCTACCCGAGAACCCCGGATCGACGATCGAAACCATCGTCTACCACCTAACCTGATGCTTCTAATGCAGTCAAATGCATGCAATGCTCACGCGCACGTCAAGAGGAAAATCATACATGCAACAATATGACATCACAACATACAGGACTAGGCATAGCCCACAGCTCGCCAAGGGGTAAACATGCATAAAGCAGATAAAGGTCTAAACTACAATAATACAATATTATAACGACGCCCACGGGCCGTTAACAAACAACTACACATTCAAACGAAATTCCGGCATTACAACGGCGTCCACAGCCGTCAACCGCAATTTCTACAACAGGGATACAACCCCGGCCACGCAATACACAACATGCCACAATTACAAGTTAATACAACTAAGGCACACCTTCGGCCCACAACACAACAATACAGATAATCACAACTAACAATAAGCTAAGGCACACCTTCAGCCCGCTTATCAATCTAAACATCCCAACGGGCATTACTCCCTTGGTTCAACCACGAGCCCCACACGGGCTAAACATGTATATATAACACATATATATAACTAACATCTATGATATGGCATGTTCTACAAATTGAAAGCTAATTAGTTATCTATTCGCCAGAGAAAATACAGATTTGAACATACCGATCCTAGAGATCACTAGGAACATTAAATACGTGAATCTTGAAGCATCAAACCAGATAAAACATCAAAGATCCAATAAGAAGCCAAATCCCGGATTGCTACAGTAAACTACAATTTAGCGAAGATGAAATCTTCGCAAATCGACGTCCAAACGACATTAAACCTCAACTCAAACTTAATCAAATATTGATTAATATATTGGGAGCATGCTGACCAAGAATTAGATCCAATGGAAGTCTAATTTCCACATATTAGACTAATCAATTTCTCAATCCCTGTTTCGCAGCAGTTTAGGAAACAATTCATCAAAAATCGTAGGAAAATCCAAAAATCATGAAATCAGCGGCAAAAGAAAGATAACTCGATGATCTACAACTTTCATCTTGAAAGTTTCACGAGATCATGCACGTACGAGCCCAGATCTGAGCTAGAACAGCTCAGCCCACCGAAAAACAGAACCTCGATAAAATCCGGGAAAAACCTCCAAAAATCCGGATAAAACCCAAATCAAATCCTACCAAGCTCTAATCAGTTGCTAAACAAGTCCATAAGCATCATATTACACATATAAAACCATAGATCTAGCAACCAAACCCTAGATCTAACATACCCTAATGATATAGGTAGAAACCCTACCTTCAAACGCTAAATCCGAGCTTCTTCCTCCTTGATCCGTCGTCCTCCCTCGCCGCCGTCGTCACCAGCTCGCCGGAGAGCCGCCGAAGACCTCCCACAGCCGCAGCCACCGCCGGAGAAGGAAGAGGAGAGGAGATGCCGCGGAAGAAAGAGGGGGAAGGAAGGAGGGGGAGGAGACCTCGCCACCGCCTCCGAGCCGCCGGAGAGCCGCCGGTGCTCTCAAACCCATCAAAGCCTCGCCGGAGAAGAAGAACAAGGGCTGCCGCGGAAGGGAAGGGAAAGGGGAGCCCTCGCCGTCGTCTCCACGTCGCCGGGGAAGGTGGCCGGAGGAGAGGAAGCCGGAGAGGAGAGGGGAAGGGGTCGGGCACGGGTGAAGCCAGGGAGAAGGAAGAGGAAAAGGAGAGAAAAAGGGAAAAGAAAGGAGAGGGTCGGGTGGAGGAAAAGAAGAAAAAGGGGAGAGAGGAAAAATAAGAAAACTAATTAAACTAAAGCTGGGATTTAATGTCAGCCGTCCGTCTTGATCAAGCCCGATCAAGATCCAATCTACCGATCGAGGACGCCGAAAAGGATCTAATCAACCACAAACATCAATTAGAGGCAGTGTGTGTATAACGCGGGTGTGAAACCGACCGCCAAGGGGCAATTTACCAAATTGCCCTTGGGGTCCAAAAACAGCAATGTGATCAACCGATCGCACTGCGAGGCCAACCGAGCCAAACCACAAAATCAAACCCTCGACCTACCGCGGTCGGACCGGGTTGGAGGAACGGGTCCTCACATGGCGGTTGATGGAAGGATCGACCGCGGAAGCTGACTGATACGATGCACTTTCTCAAGGGCTTTCGTACCGGGTCTCTTGCCTTATCTCAGATCCTCTTTAGCCAAATCTATGGCTAGGTCGAGAAATACCTTTAGGGTTTTAGGAGAAGGACCCTAGGTATTCGACGAGGAAGGCGAAAACTAGAGGAGGAGACAGATGAGAAGAGGGACACCTTGCAGCTCCTCTAGGGTTGGCTGGCTTCTCTTGGAAGTTGTTACGAGCGGTCTACTCGTGATCCTCTCGTAATGGGTCTCTACTGCTCCAATCGATCAAAATCGGCTTTATCGGACTTGATTTGAGTCCAATTGGCTGAATTGGCTAGCTGGATCGGATCTGGCTTGAGCTGGATCGGATCTGGCTGAGCCTGATTGGATGGGACTTGACTGGTTCAAGTCTGAATTGATCTGGATCAGGTGGACCAGGTTCAATTAGTTGGATCTGGCTGAATCATTGGTTGGGCTGAACCGGACTGGACTTGACTGAACCAATTTGGTCAAGTGGCTTGAGGAATATCCGACGGCTGAGGATCGCCGGAGTGGATCGCCGGCGTAGGGGCGGCGGCGGCGGTCGGGATAGTGGCAGGACGGGTCGCGGTTTGTTGGGAAAGAGATCCACCGGAGTGGATTGGTCGGAGGTGGGCTAGATCGGCGGGATCTAGAGGTCAAGGGCGGCGGGGTTGGGTTCACCGGCGTCGGGGACGACGGGAACTCGGATGGGGCTTGGGACGTCGGGAAGATGGTCGGGAAAGGGTCGTGGGGAGACGAGGAAGGCTTTAGGGATGTTTTGGAGGTGGAATAGGGATCGGGCGTGGTTGATGGCGGTGAGGACGAGGGTCGGGTTGCCGGGGGGAAGAGGCCGGAGACGACGACGCGGGCGATGGAGGGTATGGCCGGAGTCGTGGTGCCAAGGGGAAGAGGATGGCGGGTTTAGGTGGCGACGGGGGTGGCCGGAGAGGGGAGAACGGCGGTGAGCTAGGGTTTCGGGATAGAGGAGAGAGGAGGAAGAAGATGAACAGTAGGGGTGACGTGGCGCTGACGTGGCGGTGGGGTCGCTGACGTGGCGGAGAGAGAAAGTGACGGGGAGAAAGAAACACTGGTGGAGGCGGTGCCGGCTGCGGAGAAGATGACCGACGGGGAAGAAGATGGATCTATGGTGGATTTCGGGTGGAATCTACTTTACTTCTACTCCTATGATATTCTACTCCTATGATAATTTATCAACTCCTCTTAATCATTCATCTCATGCATAACCTAATACAAACTACTAAGGTACTTTTATAGAGACCTTGACAGA
Organism: Narthecium ossifragum; assembly: GCA_963920575.1. Classification (NCBI taxonomy): domain Eukaryota; kingdom Viridiplantae; phylum Streptophyta; class Magnoliopsida; order Dioscoreales; family Nartheciaceae; genus Narthecium; species Narthecium ossifragum. The sequence goes on along the minus strand of OY986967.1, from coordinate 13,129,760 downwards.
GTCCTAATCCACTAGAAAACCCCCTTGCTTAATTAGCAAGTAATAAGGTTCCTGACTCAACTCAACTTCCTAACTCAAAGGGACTCTTAATTAATTCCTAACAATCAACTAGGACTCAATAAAAGACTAATGATAAATACTAATTAAATACTCTAGCTTGAACTAGGGAAGTCCAAGTCAAACTAGGAAAGAGGTTGAACCAGCTTGGTTCCTCTTCTGGGTTCGGGTCCAGTTGGTCGAGTCGGATCGACTCGTATCATCCCCCCTTCCTTCAAAATTGTCCTTGTCCTCAAGGCCTGAGTCAAGTCAGGTAGGATGGCTCCATGTGGCTGAACCGAATCAACTTGCTTATGTTGCTCTGGACTCGGTGGCGAGAAACCAGGTCGATCCCATGGCGGGTCCAGTGGTAGCAGTACCAAGCATCTGATGGATCGTGCAAAGGATGGAGCATCTGGAGGTCGATCTGATGGCTCAGGTAGCTCCTGGAATATGATCTTCAATGGCTCTCCTGGATCATCCTCATCATGTCCCATCAGTAGTGTTGCCCATGACCATAGGATGGGATCTGATCTCCATGATCTGATCAACTGTGCAGGGACTTGGCTTGAATCTGGGTCAAGCTGGCTTTGGTCCAATCTGAAGTGAAGATGGCTTGACCATGCTTCTGCTGCACTAGTCTGGGCTAGAAGTTGGTTGAACCAAGTTGAATCTTCAGTTGTGCTGAGTCGTACTCTGGTCCAAACATGTCTGACTTGGTTGGCTCTACCGGTGTCAATCTGGACTTGAATCAGTTGAGCCAAACCGATGTTACCATCATAATCAGATCTGATCAGATTGAATATGGCATCTGAATAAGGAGGGTAGCTCCTTTGATGACTCATATCAACCTTCGGATGCTTGATCAACGATCGAGGATGCATCTTGATCACCTGGAGTTGATCTGGATGGTCCTGATTGCTGGGGACTCTTGGATCAGGTTCAGATCGAAGATCGGAACCACTGGATCGAAGATCAGGCTGATCAAACGGCTGGAACAAGTTGCAGTCTTGATCGGACGGCTGAGAAGCTGCCGGAGCTGGATCAACGGCGAAACATGGTCGCCGGAGTGTGGCAACGGCACAGGAAGCTTCGCACGGACCTTGCGATGCCATCCGTACGGTTTGATCGCTGGATGGGGCTTCGAACACGGCGGATCTGAAGGTGGCGGCGCGGGGGAAATCGTGGCCGGTGATCGCCGGTGTTGTAGTCCGCGACGGGGCTTGAGCTCGTCGGGAATAGGTACGGGAAGGTCTTGGGACCTTTCTCGTGAGGTTTGATCTTGGGATCATCCTCTGGAAGTGGCGGATTGGAGGTCGCCGGAACAGGGGCTTTTGCCGGAGTTGGGTTCCGGCGATCCGAGCCTCTATCGTCGTCGTGGTTGGCCACGGCGGCTTAGGTGAGGGACGCCGGAGCTTCCGCGATGGTTGGATGAAGAAGAAGGCGTCGGACGTCGGCGTTGGGGTGGCGGCTCGGGGACGAGCCGACGGCCTCTGGTGTTGAGTCGGGATGGTGAAGGGTCGGCTCGGATCGAGCCGTGCGCGGGGAAGGAGATGAGCCGCTGGCGAGCCGCGGCTTGAGCCAAAGACGGGCCAAGTCCAAGGAGGGGAGAGAAAACCAGGGGATTGATCAACCATATTTGGCTACACCAACCAAATCCGATCAAGCCCGGAACCAGACCAGATCAGGCTAAGTTCGATCAAGCTCAGCCAATCTGCACCTGGTCAAGCACCCTCAGGCCATCTGGACCGTGTAGATCAGATCCAGATGATCCCTACACATCTTCAGTTGATTAGGCATCCCCCAACTAATCTGAGCTATCCAAGGAGCTACCCTCCTCATTCGGATGCCATCTTCCAGCTGATCAGATCCAAGAGCATCACCCAGCATCCATCAACCACTCAAAGTTTCAGAACGACTTTGTCGACTCTGACCATGAGGACTGATGCTGAAGCCAGAGCCCTAATGTTCCCTTTCGAGCAAAGCAGAGAAATATCCAAGCTCAACTGCACTCGACTGAATTCAGCTGCCACTTTGGGTCTACTTCCACGTTGGGAGGACTCGATTCGAGTCGATCTAGTCTTTGACCCAGGAAGCCAGCTACTAAGGACACCCCATCGTCGATCTATAGCCGCCCTCTACTTCTTGGAGTTCTAAAGGCCGCCAGATCCACCTAAGTTTCAGCCTCCTTCTTCCAGACCGGCAGCATGGTCCCTTGACTCGCCGCTTCGGATACCGTTAGATCCACCATGGGCCAGACCGGGATTCTCACCACCGAGTACAGAGCAACAGTTGCGGAAGTTGATACGATGCACCTTCTCAAGGACTTTCGTACCGGGTCAAGCCTTATCTCAGATCCTCTTTAGCCAAATCTATGGCTAGGTCGAGAGATACCTTTAGGGTTTTAGGAGAAGGACCCTAGGTATTCGACGAGGAAGGCGAAGACTAGAGGAGGAGACGGATGAGAAGAGGGATACCTTGCAGCTCCTCTAGGGTTGGCTGGCTTCTCTTGGAGATCCAAGCCTTGGAGAACGTGGTGGAGGGAAGCACGGCAGCCAAGGGGACGCCGGTGATGGGGACGTGCACTGTAGATGGCAGTGGTGGACGGCAATGGATGGTGGCCGGCTGCTGGAGAAAGAATCCGGCAGGAGAGAGATGAAGGTGGCTGGTGGCTTGTGGAATTAGGGTTACAGCTACTCCTATATTACTTCTACTCCTAAGATTTATCTCTACTAAATAATAACTCTCATAAATTCGTCCATGCATAATTACAAGCTATGGAGGTCCTTTTATAGAGGCCTCAAGAGAGTTCTACTACAACATGAATACTACCTTGCTTTAATCAGCAAGTAACCAGACTTTTCTAATAAGACTCAATCTTATCTCAACTTCCTAATAACAAGGACTCATAATAGGAACTGATTTAAGCAAATCATAAACTGAACTCAATCTAGGAAACTGACTCAATCAAGATAACTACTAACTAGGAAATCAACTAAGTAAGCAAACCAGCTAGGGAATAAGAATCCTTTTGGCTGGTTGGGCTTAGGATGCCCAATGTTACCTGGTTGCAGCCAACTCCTAGGCGTGGGCCCATCCAAGCAAGGACGTGGGTCCCTTCTTGGAATGGCTCGGTTCGACCTCGTATCACTGACAATGGGAATATAGGCGACGGTCGATGTCACGGTCGATGGGACGGTCGACCGTGAGGTGTGACGGTCGATGGACCGATCAACCGTGGCCTATGTGACTTGGCTCGAAGGAGCGACGGTCGATCGGTGCATCGACCCTGGGAAGAGGTTTTCGCAACAGAGCCGGACGGACGATGTCACGGTCGATGGGACGGTCGACCGTGAGGCGTGACGGTCGATAGGCGGATCGACCGTGCGGTGCGACGGTCGATTGGTGGATCGACCGTGGCTCAAGAAAGGCTGGCGGACGATGTCACGGACGATGCGACGGTCGACCGTAAGCCCAGAAACTAGCCGTTAAAGAGCCGTTGCAGGAGAAAGAAATAGCCGTTGGGAGGCTATTTGGAGGGGTTGGAGGCTCGGCTATATAAGAGAAAGTCCAGCAAACTTGCCAAGTACTTAGAGGGAGCTAAGGGATTATTGTAATAATATTCTAGCAAGTTTCTATCTCTTATTAGTGAGCTAAACCTTTGTAAAACTACTTCAAGTGTGAAGTAGACTTTGAGAGAAAGATCCAATAGTGAGATTGGAGAGATTGTAAGGTTACCAAGCACCCGTAAGCTTGGTGGATAGGTTGCCAAGCACCCGTAAGCTTGGTGGATAGGTTGCCAAGCACCCGTAAGCTTGGTGGAAGCTTGTAAGAGGTCTTGCAAGTAGTGGAACCCTAAGGAGGCCCTTGGGAGAAGTGGACGTAGGCATGGTTGGCCGAACCACTATAAAAATTCTGGTGCAATCTCTCTAACTCTCATCTATCCTTCTATTTATATGCTTAATTATCTGCTCTTATCATTGCAAGCATATTACTTGATTAGACTCCTCCTACTCAGTTTTCCTTAATTGATTTTATTGTTTAAAGCCTAAGATAAGCCCCCCTCTTAGAGCTTCAAAAAGTACACAAAACACCCTTGTAATTTGGCATTGTTGGTCTCCGAGCAATGCTTCACTGACTATTTTTTATCCCATTTCAGGTATAACATCGCCTAAGAGGAGTTAGATCAACTTTGGAGCTAAAAGAATGTATTTTGGCAATTCTAGCAAGTAGGATCGATCCGACTCTACTAGTGCGATCGATCCTACTCGCCCAGCGACGGGACAATGAGCAATTGAAGGATCGATCGTAGCCAGCATGAGGGATCGATCCTCCACGGGACGTAGCGTAACAACACGTGAACGATTGATCGGACTAGATAGGTCCGATCGATCCCTCTCGGGGCGTCACCAGCAATTGAAGGAGTCCGATTGATCCTACTCCAGGGGTCCAATCGATCCGTTGCGGCCAGAATTAAAGATCAACGGCTTATATCTAATCCGTGGGAGATGTTTGCTTAGGCTATAAATAGTCAATGTTTAGGGATTTTTGGGGGGCTTTTTCCAAACGTTTTTGGGGAGAGTTTTCCTATCTTTTTCTACACATTTCTTTGGTGATTATTTGGAGGAGATCCATGGCGGGAGGAGATCATCAACTTCCACCGATGGATCAACCCCTGAAGATGAGTAACTAAAACCCTAACATGGGATTCTTTTGATGTAACTAGGGTTTTTACTAGGGATTTCTTAGATATAGGGTTTGTATACACGATTATTTGGCTTATATGGATTGATTCTATTTTCGTATATCTTGGTGTTGATTTCTTGCTGAATGTATGAATCGTTCTTGCTTGCACTTGATTCTAAAGCTTGTGTATGCTAGGGCTTGGATTGGATTCATCCAAATAAGAGGATCATGCTAGTCCCACGGTATCTCGGATGAAATCTTCTTCGTGATTAGGGATTGTATAGTGCTAGTCCCACTATAGTACTGCTAGTCCCACTACGTTCCATCCCTAATCCTTCATGCATCTTACCTTTGTAGTTTTGGCTATCGAGATGCAAAGTCATCTCGATCTTACACCTAGATCCATATCCATGTTATTATTTGCGATGAATTCATCCTAATAAGAGGGTTCATTAGCAGTGAATGTAACTAATCATTCGGTCACTGACTGTGAGGACCTGCCCCTCTACCCCTGTGGCTCGCTGTAGACCGCAAGGGCAATTTGGTAAATTGCGCCTTGTTGGTTTGTTTCACACCCGCGCGTGCACACACTGGCCTTGGTTGTGTTAGTGTTTGTTAGAATGGCTAGGTGAACCCGAGATCGGAAGATCTGAGCTTGGGCTTGTGTTTTAGCCCAAGTTTGCCTTTCTGGACGAAGGAGATCGATCTAGATTGCTAATGAGATCGATCTGGCCTTGCTAGCCAGATCGATTTGACATGCTTTAGAGATCGATAGCTTAGTGCAGAAGGTTTTGGTGCTGTTTGCGGCTCGGGAGCGATCGATCGCTCGTAGGAGCGATCGATCGGACTCGTAATCAAACAGTCGGTGATTTCTTTTGTCTTCCGCGATGACGGCAGCCGACCATCGTTTTCCCTTGTCAGGGGAGGGAGGACTTTCCCTCCCCTCCCCCAGGCTTTCCTCCGGCTTTCCTGGCTTTCCCCCCCAGCTTTCCCTTCTTCTTCTTCCTTCTCTTCTCTTCTCTTCTTCTTCTCTTCTTTCTCTTCTTCCCGCGGTGCTCTGTTTCTTCTCTTCTCCGCCGGCGACCTTGTTTCTTCCGTTCTCCCTCCTCCGGCCACCGATTTTGGCGTTCCAAAGCTTGTTGGATTCGTGGAGACGAGAGGAACATTGCTGAGGTGGTTTGGAGTCGTGTTGGTGACTGGTTTGCGAGGGATCAACCGAGGAACGCGCAGTTGGGTAGGTTCTTCTACCTACATGTGTTCTTAAGTGGGTTTCGCGTGATCCAACCGTTGGATCTATTGATCTTCATGTTATTAGATGTATGTTGCCTAGTAGAATAACTGATTTGAGTTTCATGTTAATCGGTTGAGATTTGAGTAGGTTTTATGCATGACTAAACTCGGTTTCTCTGTTTTTCTGCTGTTCTTGAGAAACAGCCGGCTTGCGGCGCGTTTTCCGGCCTGTGTGTACGTGATATTGGGTTTTCATAAATATAAGAGATGTAGATCTCTTCGTTAGCTTTCCATTCCATCTTGTTTCGTATTTTTCCGATTTGTCTACGAATTGTTATGATTTTCGCACTGGAGGGCTACGTTGCAGCAATTAATTAGAAAGTTAGTTTTGATTAGTGGTTTTCATTAGCGTTTTCCCGTTAATCCAACCGTTGGATGATTCTGGATTTTGTATATGTTGATCCATACATGTAGCTCTACTAGTGGCTAAGTTGGATCTGGAATCCGACGTCGTTTGGACGTCGGATCGATCAGATCAAATAGCCTCTAGTAGAGAACATTTGGTATTTTAAATATAATATTATATGTCGAATTATAATATTATATTTCTACTGTTCATGAGCGGTTTTCGGGGTTGCTTCCCGTTGCAGGAGTCTGCGGTCGACGGTCATGGTACCGTCGTAATGCCGGGACCCGTTGCGGATCGGCTGGCAGCGGTTGGTGGTACCGCTGCAGTGATCCAGTAGACTTATATGATGTTTGCCATACTGTTGCATGCCTATCTCCTATTTGTGTATGTCATAGCATGCATTGTTGATTGTGCATTAGTTGCATTGGTTAGGGCGTGGGTGATCCTTGGGTCGCCGTCCCGAGGCTGGAAGCTCGGACTTAGCCCTAGGACCGGGGTTGGGTAGTTTGGACCCGGTTTGAATTGTGGTGTCCAGTCAAACTTCATGATAGGCTTAGAGGACTGGTACACCTGATGCTTGATGTTTGTAGAGATCGTGTCGGCCTCAAGTCAGGTGTTGATGGGTAGTTTGGACCCGGTTTGAATTGTGGTGTCCAGTCAAACTTAATGATAGGCTTAGAGGACTGGTACACCTGATGCTTGATGTTTGTAGAGATCGTGTCGGCCTCAAGTCAGGTGTTGAGGATGCCACCGGTGACGGGTCTTATTTCTTTGGGCAGTGTCCATTCCTGTCAGTAGGGGCATCAGTGTGGGCCCATGGCGAGTTGGGTGACCACAGCTGGAACCCTACGACACTAGGCGTATCCAGGATGGGACCATTGTAGCTCACTCGAGTCTGGCTTGAGGGCGACACTGTTGCGTTCCCCCTTCCTTCTGTGTGACGTAATGTAGATCCCTACTGAGCTTAGTGCTCACACCTACCCGGGGCTGCGTTTTGCAGGTGCAGGCGTCGATTCTTCTTCTTTGGCCCCTACCGGGCAGTTGGTTGGCGGTGCGGCGGCGCCAGGTGGACTTTGAGAGGTGGTGATCATTTACTGCTTTTATCCTATGTTAGATAGTCTCCTACGGGAGTAATATTGTACTTTGAATCTTCCCCTCTCCGAGGATTTGTATAATTAAATCTTCTTGAGTTTTTAATCTGAGGTTCGAGGTTTGCTAATTAACCTTGTTTTGTTGAGGGTGTTTTGGTGAATTGCTAGGGAGACCAATAGGTTAGAGGGAACCCTCGTCGTTCTTTTTCCGCGTTGGTTAGGTTCCAGTTCGCGTCGCCCGGCCCGGTTGGGCTTTCGCGGGTCGGGGCGCGACAGCCTGGTATCAGAGCATAGGCTGTAGATCCCAGGGTTTAGGATCAGGATTCGGTTGAGATTGAGCGTGGAATGGGTTAGTTCTATGTCTAGAACATCCGTGCATGCTCATTTTGATGTGTTATGCTTTTCCGCTTTATGTTGTGCTGCTTTGTCTTGGGTTCGAACGAGTGGACGCTCGTTTGTTGTTGGTGATTGCGCAGATGTCGGGAGCTCGAGGCCGACCTTCGGTTGATGGTCGGGGTGGGGCATGACTTGGTCGACCCGTCCGACCAGACAGGGTAGCACCTGTCAGGGAGGTCAGAGCTAGACGGACTGAGCCATCACCAGCGACGGCTTCGGTCGCACGGGAGGAGGCCCTTCTCGCCGAGGAGGGGGTTCTCGCTCCGGTCGACGCGTGGACCGCTGTGGTGGTCTTGTTGGAGTTTCAGCAGTATGCCACCCGGTTCACGCACTTGGTCCGTTTCGCGGGGGCAGTAGCAGCAGATCCAGTGGCCAGTGCATGTCAGTTTGAGCAGAGGCTTCGATCAGAGATCTGACGACGGACCAGTTCTTACCGCTTCCAGGCGTACTCAGCAGTTCCGGAATGCGCCTTGGCAGTAGGGGCGCAGTTGCGAGACGAGAGGTGCCGGGCAGTTCCACCGGCATTCTCTACCAGCACACCGCAGAGACCCCAATTCAGAGGGGGATTCGGCAAAGGGAACCAGCGGCGTCAGTGACGCTTTCAGCAGCGGTCGCAACACCCGCAGCAGTTCCAGGCACGGTTGCCGAGTCCGCCAGGCCAGTTTCTCCAGACGGCCGGGCCGTCTGGGCAGGCTCCGTCAGGTGGAGGCCAGGGTCAGCAGCCTGATAGCGCGTCAGTCACGTGCTTCTCGTGCGGGCAGCTGGGACACTACCGTAGGGACTGCCACCTGTGAGGAGCGCGAGGCGCTGTGCCGCAGGGGAGTCGAGGCGGAGGGTCCAGTGCTTGGCAGGGGAGCAGTGGCAGGACCGGATCAGGGGCGGGACCAGGCCGCTCCAGAGGTGGGGGCGGTCAGCAGGGGGGGCGTGTGTTTGTTTTTCCGGTGCGTGAGCAGCTGGACATCGTTCAGTTTTTCCAGCAGCCGCAGCAGTACCAGCATCCGCTGCAGTATCAGCTGGCAGCGGCAGAGCCATCCGTGCCCAGAGGGTTGGAGACGAGTTGGCTAGAGGTGGCACAGTCTGTAGATTCACCGATCAGCGGCACAGTCAGGGTAGACCGGGTCTGCCGATCTTGTTCTTTGGAGGTTGGAGGCCTCCGTGTCTGTCTAGACCTGCGGGTGCTAGACATGACAGGCTTCGACGTGATACTCGGTATGGACTGGTTAGCAGCATACCGGGCTATCATCGACTGTGGTCGCCGGAGGGTAGTCGCTTGGACGCCCGACGGGACACAGTTTGTGTTGTTGGGGGATCGGTTTTCAGCCGATTCCTTTGCTTGTGGTGTGGGGAGGCGTGGCAGCGAGCTTTCAGCCTTGCTGGCCAGCCTGTCCCTGTTTGGGTCAGAGGGAGTGCAGCAGAGCAGTTTCCCTAGGATCGTGTGCGACTACACCGACGTGTTTCCCGAGGTGTTGCCATGGCTTCCACAGCCCAGAGAGGTCGATTTTGAGATTGACCTGGTACCGGGTACCGCACCGATCTCTCTCCCAGCTTTCAGGATGGCACCAGCAGAGCAGAGTGAGTTGATGATACGAGGTCGAACCGAGCCATTCCAAGAAGGGACCCATGTCCTTGCTTGGATGGGCCCACGTCAAGGAGTTGGCTGCACCCAAGTCCCTTTGGGCGTTCTAAGCTCAGCCGGCCAAAGGAATCCTATTCCTAGCTGGTTTGCTTACTTAGATGATTTCCTAATTAGTAGTTATCTTGATTGAGTCAGTTTCCTAGTTTGAGTTCAGTTTATGATTTGCTTTATTAGTTCCTATTAAGAGTCCTAGTAATCAGGAAGTTTGAGTTATGATTGAGTCTTAGTAGGAAAGTATGGTTACTTGCTGATTAAAGCAAGGTAGTTCTCTAGTTGGAGTAGAACTCTCTTGAGGCCTCTATAAAAGGACCTCTATAGCTTGTATAAGGTCATGGACGAATTTATGAGAGTTATTATTTAGTAGAGATAAATCTTAGGAGTAGAAGTAATATAGGAGTAGCTGTAACCCTAATTCCACAAGCCACCAGCCACCTTCATCTCTCTCCTGCCGGATTCTTTCTCCACCAGCCGGCCACCATCCATTGCCGTCCACCACTGCCATCTACAGTGCACGTCCCCATCACCGGCGTCCCCTTGGCTGCCGTGCTTCCCTCCACCACGTTCTCCAAGGCTTGGATCTCCAAGAGAAGCCAGCCAACCCTAGAGGAGCTGCAAGGTATCCCTCTTCTCATCCGTCTCCTCCTCTAGTCTTCGCCTTCCTCGTCGAATACCTAGGGTCCTTCTCCTAAAACCCTAAAGGTATCTCTCGACCTAGCCATAGATTTGGCTAAAGAGGATCTGAGATAAGGCAAGAGACCCGGTACGAAAGCCCTTGAGAAGGTGCATCGTATCAACTTGGTATCAGAGCTCTTTCCTCTTACCTGTGCCCTCCCGAATCCTTCCGAAGGAGTCCACATGGCAGGAAGAGTACCTGGCCAAAACCCTAGTTATACCGTGAATTGCTCAAACCCTACACGGATCACTGTTCATCCGACCAGACCTACTCCTATACCTGGTCGAATCCCTCTTCCACATCATCATCCCTTACCCCCATCATCATCCCTACAGAACCCTAACCAACCTCCACCCTATGCAGCCTACAACCCAATGCTTCCACAACCCTATTATTGTTCACCTCACACCTTACCTGCCTATACACTGACCCATTATCCAAACCGTGAGCCCCTATACCCGGCCCATGCCCAGCCTCCATACCAGCAGCCTATGCCACCTCCCTACACACCGTACAACCCTAGTCTTCCCTACAATCCATCACCACCGTATCAGCCTATGCCACCTCCCTACTCCCTACAACCAACCCAAACCTACAAACACCAATGGCTACTTGAGTACAACTTGGACTCCAAATCCTACTGGAACTAGGATTACAAATCCTACTCCAACTAGGAATTCGAGTCAAACTCAGAGTACGACTTGGACTCAAGATCCTACTGGAACTAGGATTGTAAATCCTACTCCAACTAGGAATCCTAGTCAAACTCGGAGTACGACTTACCCTACGGCTGAACAATGGAAGGAAGTTTCCAGAGTTGGATCCCTTTGCCTTACCCTTCAGTATAACAATGGGAAGCGATGATCCAACGATATTCTCCTACAAATCAGTCAAGCCCTACCAGAGTTCAGATTTTCAAAGAAAATCCCATTCTAGCTGCAACTTGGATTGCAAAACGTAAACCCAGCTCTACCGGGATTAGGACTCCTCATACTCCACCTACCCATAAGCTGCCCCATGACCAAAACCATGAACAACACCCGCTGCCCCTCACCCAACCACACCACATCCCACGACCAGCAACTCTCCCTACTCCTCCCCGGCAGCCCCCACCACTAATCAAGGCCACCCTCTTTCCCCCTACCAACCCACGGCCCCCCGTTCTCCAGTCCTACAGCCGATTGTCATCTCCGGCAATCTACCCGAAGTCCACAAAACTGCAGCCACCGACCTTACCTCAGTTCATGCCCTGCCCGTACCATGTAACCCCCACCACGGCCCTCCTCATTACTACCCCATTCCATCCCCAAATCAGCCGGCTCCCAAATCCATCTCCTTCAACTCCGGCAGCAACCCCCAAGGTAATCGCTGCCTACCTGCCCCTGATCCTACCATAACCTCCTTCCATGGCCCACTGAAGGATCTCTCAAGCCACCAAAGACCGTCCCCTAAACCTCCTGACCCTTCCCGTATCCTTACCGAGGCCGACCCCAAACCCCCTCCAGATCCGCCAACCGTATCAAACCCCCATCCTCTCACTACCTCTTCCCCATGGGATGTAAACTCCGACGAGCTTCCCTCACAAGCAATTGAGTTCCGGCCACCTCCAGCTGCCAGATCTCAATCCAATCCCAAGCTTCTTCAAGCACTGGACAGATCTCAACCATCAGATCAGATCAGGTCAAATCACCACCGTTTGAACCTGATCGTCCGACTCCATCTTCCACACTCGATCGAGTCAGACTCCAGCTTACAATACTTTGACAGATTCAATCCAGGCACAACCAGATTTGGCTACACCAAACAAATCCGATCAAGCCCAGATCCAGACCAGTTCAAGCTAAGTCAGGATCAATAGGATTTAACCAAATTCAGACAAGTCAGATCTGATCCAAGCCCACCACCAAGTTCAAACAAGCTCAGCCAATCCGACTTGATCAAGCTTGATTTCAGACTTCCACCAGATCAGATCCAGATGTTTCCTACGCATCTTCAGTTGATCAGGCATCCCCCAACTGATCTGAGCTATCCAAGGAGCTACCCTCCTTATTCGGTTGCCATCTTCCAGCTGATCAGATCCAAGAGCATCGCCCAACATCCATCAACCACTCAAAGTTTCAGAACGACTTTGTCGACTCTGACCATGAGGACTGATGCTGAAGCCAGAGCCCTAATGTTCCCTTTCGAGCAAAGCAGAGAGATATCCAAGCTCAACTGCACTCGACTTAATTCAGCTGCCACATTGGGTCTACTTCCACCTTGGAAGGACTCGATTCGAGTTGATCTAGTCTTTGACCCAAGAAGCCAGCTACTAAGGACACACCATCGTCGATCTACAGCCGCCCTCTACTTCTTGGAGTTCCAGAGGCCGCCAGATCCACCTAAGTTTCAGCCTCCTCCTTCCAGACCGGCAGCATGGTCCCCTAACTCGCCGCTTCGGATACCATTAGATCCACCATGGGCCAGACCGGGATTCTCACCGCCGAGTACAGAGCAACAAATGCGGTCCAGCCACATCACTCCGGTTCGAGAAGAGAAGAGCCCTCTTTCCTCATCACATTCAGGCCTTGAGGACAAGGCCAATTTCGAAGGGAGGAGGGATGATACGAGGTCGAACCGAGCCATTCCAAGAAGGGACCCACGTCCTTGCTTGGATGGGCCCACGCCAAGGAGTTGGCTGCACCCAAGTCCCTTTGGGCGTTCTAAGCTCAGCCGGCCAAAGGAATCCTATTCCTAGCTGGTTTGCTTACTTAGATGATTTCCTAATTAGTAGTTATCTTGATTGAGTCAGTTTCCTAGTTTGAGTTCAGTTTATGATTTGCTTTATTAGTTCCTATTAAGAGTCCTAGTAATCAGGAAGTTTGAGTTATGATTGAGTCTTAGTAGGAAAGTATGGTTACTTGCTGATTAAAGCAAGGTAGTTCTCTAGTTGGAGTAGAACTCTCTTGAGGCCTCTATAAAAGGACCTCTATAGCTTGTATTAGGTCATGGACGAATTTATGAGAGTTATTATTTAGTAGAGATAAATCTTAGGAGTAGAAGTAATATAGGAGTAGCTGTAACCCTAATTCCACAAGCCACCAGCCACCTTCATCTCTCTTCTGCCGGATTCTTTCTCCACCAGCCGGCCACCATCCATTGCCGTCCACCGCTGCCATCTACAGTGCACGTCCCCATCACCGGCGTCCCCTTGGCTGCCGTGCTTCCCTCCACCACGTTCTCCAAGGCTTGGATCTCCAAGAGAAGCCAGCCAACCCTAGAGGAGCTGCAAGGTATCCCTCTTCTCATCCGTCTCCTCCTCTAGTCTTCGCCTTCCTCGTCGAATACCTAGGGTCCTTCTCCTAAAACCCTAAAGGTATCTCTCGACCTAGCCATAGATTTGGCTAAAGAGGATCTGAGATAAGGCAAGAGACCCGGTACGAAAGCCCTTGAGAAGGTGCATCGTATCAGTTGAGGACTCAGCTAGACGAGCTTATCAGCAGAGGTTTCATCCGTCCCAGCATGTCTCCCTGGGGGGCGCCAGTGTTGTTCGCAAAGAAGAAGGACGGTACCCTTCGACTTTGCATAGACTACAGGCGGCTCAACAGGGTGACGGTGAAGAATCGGTATCCGATGCTGAGGATCGACGACCTGTTTGACCAGTTGCGAGGATCTTCAGTGTTCTCGAAGATCGACCTCCGCACCGGCTACCACCAGTTGAGGGTTCGGGATTGCGACATCCCGAAGACGGCTTTCGGACTCGGTACGGCCTGTACAAGTTCGTGGTGATGCCGTTTGGGCTGACGAACGCACCAGCAGCGTTCATGTATCTCATGCAGAGGATCTTCCGGCCTTTCCTAGACGAGTTCGTGGTGGTGTTCGTCGACGACATCCTTATCTACTCCCGGTCAGAGGCGGAGCACGAGCGACACTTGGCGACAGTGTTGCAGCTACTTAGGGAGCATTGGCTTTATGCCAAGGCTTCCAAGTGCGAGCTCTGGCTAGCACAGGTGGGATTCCTTGGACACGTAGTGTCGGCAGCAGGGATCTCAGTTGACCCGGCCAAGGTCGAGGCAGTGGTACAGTGGCAGAGACCGAGGACAGTGTTTGAGGTCCGTAGTTTCTTAGGCCTGGCGGGTTACTACAGGCGGTTCGTGCGGAACTTCTCCAGAGTTGCCGGACCGTTGACCAGACTGACACAGAAGGCCGTCCCGTTCGTGTGGGATGATGCTTGTGAGCGAGCCTTCGTGGAGCTGAGGACGAGGTTGACCAGTGCGCCGGTGCTGATCGTCCCCGAGCGAGGTGTTGGTTACAGTGTTTACTGCGACGCCAGCGGTGAGGGTTTGGGGTGTGTCCTCATGCAGGAGGGCCACGTAGTTTCCTATGGTTCTCGTCAGCTGAAGAACCATGAGAGGAACTACCCGACTCACGACTTGGAGCTAGCAGCGGTGGTCTTCGCCCTGAAGACCTGGCGGCATTATCTCTATGGCGAGAAGTTCTCAGTCTTCTCGGACCATAAGAGTTTGAGGCACGTTTTCACCCAACGTGACCTCAACCTGAGGCAGCGACGCTGGATGGAGCTACTGGAGGACTACGATTTCGAGTTGCATTACCATCCTGGTAAGGCAAACGTCGTAGCAGACGCGCTGAGCAGACAGGCGAGAGACACCAGAGCATCAGTTGCAGGGTTGTCAGCGCGGCAGTGGCAGGCTCTAGAGACGGCGGGCCAATTGGGGCTCGAGTTTGAGGATCGGGGATCCAGCAGTTTTCTCTATGCAGTGCAGAGTATGCCAGCAGTCTTAGCCAGAGTGTCAGAGGCACAGCACAGTGACCCAGAGCTCGAGGAGTTTCGCACAGCAGCGGGCACGGAGGGCGCAGACGGAGACTGGACAGTATCGCCAGACGGAGGGCTACGGTTCCGAGGCAGAGTAGCGGTTCTAGCAGATCCAGTTCTTCGAGACGACGTCTTACGAGAGTTCCACCACTCTCGCTTTGCAGTTCATCCCGGCGGCACCAAGATGTACCAGGACCTTCGGCTACAGTTCTGGTGGCGCGGGATGAAGAGGGTAGTGACGGAGTTCGTATCGCGCTGCCTTACCTGTCAGAAGGTCAAGGCAGAGCACCAGCGGACTCTGGGGTTACTTCAGCCGCTTCCACTAGATGAGTGGAAGTGGGAGCACATCACGATGGACTTCGTGACCGGGCTACCGAGATCTCCTAGGGGGAATGACGCGATTTGGGTCATCGTTGATCGATTGACCAAATCGGCGCACTTCCTGCCTATGCGGGTGACAGACTCGACGGACAGGTTGGGTAGCTTGTACGTCAGAGAGGTGGTCAGACTACACGGAGTTCCAGTTTCTATCGTGTCAGACCGTGACCCTAGGTTCACCAGCAGGTTCTGGCACGACTTTCAGGAGGCAGTTGGCACACTCCTGACTTTCAGTACTGCGTTCCATCCGCAGACAGATGGGCAGTCAGAGCGGACTATCCAGATCTTGGAGGACATGCTGAGAGCATGTGTACTCGACGCAGGAGGCAGCTGGGAGGAGCACGTTCCCTTGGTGGAGTTTGCCTACAACAACAGCTACCAGTCCAGTCTTGGAGTAGCACCTTTCGAGGCATTGTACGATAGGCCGTGTCGTTCCCCAGTGTGCTGGACAGACGTTGGAGAGGCTTCACTCACCGGTCCAGACATCGTCAGGCAGTCGTCAGAGAGGTTAGTGCAGATCAGGCAGAGGCTTCTGACGGTTCAGAGCCGGCAGAAGAATTATGCAGATCAGAGGCGACGACCGTTGGAGTTTGCAGTCGGCGACCGAGTGTTTTTGCGAGCGTCGCCATACAGGGGTTCTGTCAGGTTTGGCAAAGGTGGTAAGTTGGCGCCGAGGTTTGTCGGGCCGTTTGAGATCTTAGAGAGGGTCGGCGAGGTAGCTTACCGCCTGGATCTTCCTCAGCACATGTCTGCTGTGCATCCGACTTTCCATGTGTCGATGCTAAGGAAGAATCACCCAGACCAGTCTCATGTCATCAAGGTGGATGACATTGAGCTTGAGGCAGACGCGAGCTTTGTTGAGCAGCCGGTTCATGTACTTGATCGGAGGGATCAGGTCTTGCGGGGCAAGACGATTCCCTTGGTCAAGGTATTGTGGAGGCACAGAGGCACTGAGGAGGTGACTTGGGAGCGCGAGGCGCGCTTGCGGCAGGAGTTTCCGCAGTTGTTTTCTTCTCCATGTACTTCTTGTCCTGTCCTCTAGTGTAGCTGTTTTATTGTTCCGAGCCCTACCCTTATCGAATCTCGGGACGAGATTTCCATTATGGGTAATAGGATGTGAGGACCTGCCCCTCTACCCCTGTGGCTCGCTGTAGACCGCAAGGGCAATTTGGTAAATTGCGCCTTGTTGGTTTGTTTTATACGATGCACCTTCTCAAGGGCTTTCGTACCGGGTCTCTTGCCTTATTTCAGATCCTCTTTAGCCAAATCTATGGCTAGGTCGAGAGATACCTTTAGGGTTTTAGGAGAAGGACCCTAGGTATTCGACGAGGAAGGCGAAGACTAGAGGAGGAGACGGATGAGAAGAGGGATACCTTGCAGCTCCTCTAGGGTTGGCTGGCTTCTCTTGGAGATCCAAGCCTTGGAGAACGTGGGTGATGGCTGGTAGTGGTGATGATGGTGGCGAAGGAGTGGACGGCAGCGGAGAAGGAGACCGGTGATGGAGAAGGACCGGCTGTAGAGAGAGATGAAGGTGGCTGGTGGATTATGAGGAAACTAGGTTACAGCTACTCCTATATTACTTCTACTCCTAGGATTTATCTCTACTAAATAATAACTCTCATAAATTCGTCCATGCATAATTACAAGCTATGGAAGTCCTTTTATAGAGGCCTCAAGAGAGTTCTACTACAACCTGAATACTACCTTGCTTTAATCAGCAAGTAACCAGACTTTTCTAATAAGACTCAATCTTATCTCAACTTCCTAATAACAAGGACTCATAATAGGAACTGATTTAAGCAAATCATAAACTGACCTCAATCTAGGAAACTGACTCAATCAAGATAACTACTAACTAGGAAATCATCTAAGTAAGCAAACCAGCTAGGAATAGGATTCCTTTGGCCGGCTGAGCTTAGAACGCCCAAAGGGACTTGGGTGCAGCCAACTCCTTGGTGTGGGCCCATCCAAGCAAGGGCGTGGGTCCCTTCTTGGAATGGCTCGGTTCGACCTCGTATCATTGTTTCACACCCGCGCGTGCACACACTGGCCTTGGTTGTGTTACTGTTTGTTAGAATGGCTAGGTGAACCCGAGATCGGAAGATCTGAGCTTGGGCTTGTGTTTTAGCCCAAGTTTGCCTTTCTAGACGAAGGAGATCGATCTGGATTGCTAATGAGATCGATCTGGCCTTGCTAGCCAGATCGATCTGACATGCTTTAGAGATCGATAGCTTAGTGCAGAAGGTTTTGGTGCTGTTTGCGGCTCGGGAGCGATCGATCGCTCGTAGGAACGATCGATCGGACTCGTGATCAAACAGTCGGTGATTTCTTTTGTCTTCCGCGATGACGGCAGCCGACCATCGTTTTCCCCTGTCAGGGGAGGGAGGACTTTCCCTCCCCTCCCCTAGGCTTTCCTCCAGCTTTCCTGGCTTTCCGCCCCAGCTTTCCCTTCTTCTTCTTCCTTCTCTTCTCTTCTCTTCTTCTTCTTTTCTTTCTCTTCTTCCTGCGGTGCTCTGTTTCTTCTCTTCTCCGCCGGCGACCTTGTTTCTTCCGTTCTCCCTCCTCCGGCCACCGATTTCCAAAGCTTGTTGGATTCGTGGAGACGAGAGGAACATTGCTGAGGTGGTTTGGAGTCGTGTTGGTGACTGGTTTGCGAGGGATCAACCGAGGAACGCGCAGTTGGGTAGGTTCTTCTACCTACATGTGTTCTTAAGTGGGTTTCGCGTGATCCAACCGTTGGATCTGTTGATCTTCATGTTATTAGATGTATGTTGCCTAGTAGAATTACTGATTTGAGTTTCATGTTAATCGGTTGAGATTTGAGTAGGTTTTATGCATGATTAAACTCTGTTTCTCTGTTTTTTTGCTGTCTTGAGAAGCAGCCGGCTTGCTGCGCGTTTTCCGGCCGGCGTGTACGTGATCTTGGGTTTTCATAAATATAAGAGATGATCTCTTCGTTAGCTTTCCAGTCCATCTTGTTTCGTATTTTTCCGATTTTTCTACGAATTGTTATGATTTTCGCACTGGAGGGCTGCGTTGCAGCAATTAATTAGAAAGTTAGTTTTGATTAGTGGTTTTCATTAGCGTTTTCCCGTTAATCCAACCGTTGGATGATTCTGGATTTTGGATATGTTGATCCATACACGTAGCTCTACTGGTGGCTAAGTTGGATCTGGAATCCGACGTCGTTTGGACGTCGGATCGATCAGATCAAATAGCCTCTAGTAGAGAACATTTGGTATTTTAAATATAATATTATATGTCGAATTATAATATTATATTTCTACTGTTCATGAGCGGTTTTTGTGGTTGCTTCCCGTTGCAGGAGTCTGCGGTCGACGGTCATGGTACCGTCGTAATGCTGGGAGCCGCTGCGGATCGGCTGGCAGCGGTTGGTGGTACCGCTGCAGTGATCCAGTAGACTTATATGATGTTTGCCATACTGTTGCATGCCTATCTCCTGTTTGTGTATGTCATAGCATGCATTGTTGATTGTGCATTAGTTGCATTGGTTAGGGCGTGGGTGATCCTTGGGTCGCCGTCCCGAGGCTGGAAGCTCAGACTTAGCCCTAGGACCGGGGTTGGGTAGTTTGGACCCGGTTTGAATTGTGGTGTCCAGTCAAACTTAATGATAGGCTTAGAGGACTGGTACACCTGATGCTTGATGTTTGTACAGGTCGTGTCGTCCTCAAGTCAGGTGTTGAGGATGCCACCGGTGACGGGTCTTATTTCTTTGGGCAGTGTCCATTCCTGTCAGTATGGGCATCAGTGTGGGCCCATGGCGAGTTGGGTGACCACAACTGTAACCCTACGACACTAGGCGTATCCAGGATGGGCCCAGTCCGTTGGGGTGACCATGGTTGGATATGCCTAGAGATCACCGGTGAATGGTAATGTGACCATTGTAGCTCACTCGAGTCTGGCTTGAGGGCGACACTGTTGCGTTCCCCCTTCCTTCTGTGTGACGTAGTGTAGATCCATACTGAGCTTAGTGCTCACACCTACCCGGGGCTGCGTTTTGCAGGTGCAGGCGTCGGTTCTTCTTCTTTGGCCCCTACCGGGCAATTGGTTGGCGGTGCGGCGGCGCCAGGTGGACTTTGAGAGGTGGTGATCATTTACTGCTTTTATCCTATGTTAGATAGTCTCCTACGGGAGTAATGTTGTACTTTGAATCTTCGCCTCTCCGAGGATTTGTATAATCTTCTTGAGTTTTTAATCTGAGGTTCGAGGTTTGCTAATTAACCTTGTTTTGTTGAGGGTGTTTTGGTGAATTGCTAGGGAGACCAATAGGTTAGAGGGAACCCTCGTCGTTCTTTTTCCGCGTTGGTTAGGTTCCGGTTCGTGTCGCGGCCCGGTTGGGCTTTCACGGGTCGGGGCGCGACACTGACAATTAGATAATTGTTCTTGCCAACAAGGAATCCTAACCATAACTTGTTGAGTGATAAGGAGAACTAGCCATTCACTTATCAACTTTTAGGAAGTCATTCATCGTGTTTGTATGCCCTAATCTTAGGAAGACTTGGTAGATCCTTAGTTACTAATTAAGAATCCTATGGTCCTTTCTCTCATATTCATAAATCCTTTAGTGTAAATTTAGTTTAATTTCAACCTGCAATCTTTTCTCAACTCATTAGTAGGAAATTTGCTGAGTGTTCGATCTCAATCCCTCAAATCCCTGTGAACTCGACTCGAACTCTCCACTATCTACTATTTCTTAGTAGTTAAAGTAGAGCACCAGAATTTATTGTAATTTTGGTTAGACTTGTTAAGCTATGACACTTTTCAAGTCGTATCAGCAATCCACCTCCAGCGGCCTTCAGCTCTTGGATCCGACTTAGCTTCTTCTCCAAAGCTTATCTGGTTGACTCAGTCAACCTGACTCAGTCACTTAACCTAGTTCAGTCCAGCCCACTTGACCCAGTCAAGTCCTATCCCAATCAGGCTTAGCCAGATCTGAACCAGCCAGCTTAAGCCAAGATCAAGCTCGCAGATTCAACCAATCAAGTCTTATCAGACTCAATTCTGATCAATTGGAGTAATAGAGACCCGATACGAGAGTATTGCGAGTAGACCGCTTGTATTAGTTGGTCAATAAAAATTGGTTCGAACCCACTAGGTGGGTTTTTCCATCGTTCTGCGCCGAATTGCATGGGATAAGCCATTTCGTAGCTTTGAGCGGAGGTCGCGATCGCCTTTGAATGAGGCCGGGGGACGTCGGCGTCGAGTCGTATGGGATTAAAACATCTCGAAGCTTCGAAGCTACACTCTCATGGAGACAAACAAAACAAAACAAAACAAAATAGAGCCTTCTCCTAAACAGAACAGAACATACCTCTGTCATCCTCTCTGCCGACCTCCAGGCTTCTGTCAACTACATCGCCCGTTCGCAGATGATTGATCGCAGCCGCTCTATCTGGGTGAAACATTTGAGGACCTGTCCCTCTACTCCTGGGTCGACCGGCTGGGTCAGACCCGTGGCTCGTTTGTTTGTTTCGCGTCGAGCGTGCGATCCGGTGGATCGCATTGTTTCTTGGACCACAAGGGGCAATTTGGTAAATTGTGCCATGTCGGTTTGTTTCACACCCGCGTGGTGCACACACAGCCTCTGATTGTTATTTGTGTTTGATTAGATTCTTATAGGCGTTTTCGATCGGAAGATCGGAGCTCGATCGGGAAGGATCGAGATGGACGGTCGGATCGCGACCACTATAGCTGGTCGGCTACTGTAGCTACAGTAGGTTACCCCCCTCTCTCTTCTCCTTCTCTTTTTTCTCTCTGCTTCCCCTGTTTTTCCTGGCAGCCCCTTCTTCCTCTTCGTTCTCCCTCCTCCGGCCACCGTTTTGTGTGTTTCAAAGCTCGTTGGATCCGTGGCGGTGTGAGGAAGATCCCTGGTGTGGCTTGGAGCTTTGTTGGTGATTGGTTTGCGGGGAATCAGCCGAGGAGTGCGTTTCCGGTAGGTTTCTACCTACGAGAGTTGTTTTTGGTTTTCTCTAGATCTAGCCGGTAGATCTTGTAGTTCTTTGTGTTGTTGACTTCCTCTTGCTTAGTATAATTTCTAGTTTAAGTCTCATAAGCTTTTGTTGAGATTTTAGTAGGATTTAAGCATGTTTAATCTCGGATTTTCTGGTTTCTGCTGTTCTTGAAGAACAACCGGTTTGCGGCGAGTTTTTCGACCAATACGTGCATGTTCTTGGGTTGTGATGAATATAAGAGTGGTAGATCTTTGAAGCTAATCTCAGACCCAACTGAGTTCATAATTTTCTGCTTTTTCTACGATTTGTTATGAATTTCGTACGGGTGGGCTGCGTTGCAACAAGCAATGGTAAGTTAGTTTGATTAGTATTTTCCCGTTAATCTAACCATTGGATTTTTCCGGATTTTGGATATGTTGATCCCGGCATGTTGATGTACTAGATTCTAAGTTGGATTGTGAAGCCGACGTTGTTTGGACTTCGGATCGACGGGGTCAATTAGGCTCTAACTAAGTAGAGGATGTTTCGTGTTTTAATAATATTATATGTTCGAAACATATAATATTATATTTTACTGTTCATCAGCGTTTTTGGGGTTGCTTCGCGTTGCAGGAGTCCGCGGTTGACGGTCATGGTACCGTCGTAATGCTGGGACCCGCTGCGGATCGACTGGTAGCGGTTGGTAGTACCGCTGCAGCGATCCAGTTGGACTTGTATGCTGCTTTATCATACTGTTGCATGCCTATCTCTTATTTATGTATGTTCATATCATGCATTCTCTGTTGTGTTTTAGTTGCAAGGTTAGGGCGTGGGTGATCTGTGGGTCGCCGTCCCGGGGCTGGAAGCTCGGATTTAGCCCTAGGACCGGGGTTGGGTAGTTTGGACCCGGTTTGAATTGTGGTGTCCAGTCAAACTTGATGATATGCCCAGATGACTGGTACACATGTTGCTTGGTGATTATAGAGGTCGTGTCGGCCTCGAGTCGGATGCTGAGGTGTAGCCGGTGTTCCACTGTGACGACTCTTGAGTAGAGGAGTTACCTACTCAGCGGTGTCATTTCCCGCCTGCAGCGTCGTTCCCTGCTTATGAGTTTACAGTGTTCGTTCCTGCTTACGGGAGTGTTTAAATGTTGTATTTGAATCTTCCCCTCTCCGAAAATATATATATTAAATTCACTTGGGTTTTCTAACCTGTGGTTCGAGGCTTCTTTAATTATAGCTTTAAATTGAGGGTACTTGTGTTGAATTGTTAGGGAGACCAATAGGTTAGAGGGAACCCTCGCCAATATTTTCCGCATTTCGGTAGGTTCCGGTTGGCATCGCCCGGCCCAGTTGGGCTTTCAGGGGTCGGGGCGCGACAGCAGTACCCCTCAAGGTCTCGATGAGGATGGGCATGTTGGCAAGGTGTACAACAGACTCCTCCCCGCCATGGATGGAGTCTCACGGGTTTCCAGGTCGTGTCGGCCTTCGTCCTATGCCCAAGCTCAACAACGATCTTGAGGATGCCGAAGCAGGAGGCCTTGAACTTGATCTTAAGGATGTCGACGCCGGGATGAGGTCGAGTCACGGATGATGTTGAGTTATGATATGAGTCGATCCGACTCGACCAACTGGACCCGAACCCAGAAGAGGAACCAAACTAGTTCAGCCTCTTTCCTAGTTTGACTTAGACTTCCCTAGTTCAAACTAGAGTATTTGATTAGGATTTATCATTAGTCTTTTATATTTAATTGAGTCATAGTTGATATTTGAGTTAGTAAGTTGAGTCAAAGTCTGAAAGCCTTATTACTTGCTAATTGAGCAAAGAGGGTTTTTTAGTTGGATTAGGACTCTGTCAAGGCCTCTATAAAAGGGACCCAATTAGTTTTTATTAGGGGAGGATGAATGAAGAAGAGAATTATTATGAGTTAAGAATAGTTGATAGAATATCATAGGAGTAGAATATCATAGGAGTAGAGGTAATGTAGATTCCACCAGATATCCATCATCGATCCACCTTCTTCCCCGTCGGTCATCTTCTCCGCAGCCGGCACCGCCTCCACCGGTATTTCTCCATCCCCGGTACTTTCTCTCTCATCCACGTCATCGCCACATCAGCGCCTCGTCATCACTGTTCATCGCCATCTTCTTCCTCTCTCCCGTGACCGGAACCCTAGCATCACCGTCGTTCTCTCCTCTCCGGCCGTCCCCGTCACCATCCAAGACCGCCATCGTCTTCCCCTTCCTCCCACAACTCCAGCCATATCTTTACCGTCGCCCCACTCCATCTTCTCCAGTAATTCCCACGGCAACCCATCATCCCCGACCTTCGTTCTCATCGCTGTCAACCGCATCCATCCTTGATCTCACCTCCAACCACACTAAATCCATCGTCGATCTCCCTCGAACTCCTTCCCGATGTCCCAAGCCCCAGCCGAGCTCCTCGCCGTCTTCCACGACGCCGATCCGCCACTAAACCATCGCCAGCCACACCCGATTCCATCGATCTAGACCTTCCCCGGGCAATCCACTCCGGTGGAACGAACCTTCCTGCCAAGGTTCCGACCACCGACGACGTCCATACGCCGCCGATCTACTCCGGGGAACCTCAACCCTCAGATCCAGCCCGGTTCAGCCAGCTTGAATCCGACTCAGCCCAACCTGGTTTAGCTCAGCCACTTAATCCGGATCCAGTCCAATCCAACCAGGTCAACCTGATCCAGATCAACTCAGACTTGACTAAGTCAAGTCCTATCCTATCCAGGCTCAGCCAGATCTGAACCAGCTCAAGCCAGATCCGATCCAGCTAGTCAGATTCAACCAATTGGACTCAAATCAAGTCCGATCATGCCAATTTTGATCGATTTGAGCAGTAGAGACCCGATACGAGAGGATTACGAGTAGACCGCTCGTATCAACTTGATATCAGAGCTCCGTTCCACCGACTGTGCGGTTCAGAACCTTCTGGAAACTTCGCCACCATGTACGGAGTACCCCAGGAGAGTTGGGAGCAGGATTTCAAGATTCTGCAGGCCCAGTTGAACCAATTAGTTAGTGTTAGCAAGAAGATGGAGCAGATCCCCTGTAGATTGTCAACTGTGACTCAAACAAGTCCTACATGGATTCAGGTTTCGAGTCAGACCCCTACTCCAGCTGCAATCCAGATTACGGAACCTGACCCCGAGCCAACTTGGATGAAGACTCCGACTGCAACCCCTACTGCAACTCTGAGAGCAACTCCAATTGCAACTCCGAGTTCATCTCCGTCGGACTAGGGTGAGCACGTTCTACCACCTTCTCTTGATTTTTCCGGAATTTTCCCTATTTTTCCAGAATTTCCCCTGGTTTTCTCTCTCCTCCTTGGATTCGGCCTGTCCCTGGCTCAAGCCATGGCTCACCATCGACTAACCACCCTCACCCACGCCCAGCTCACCCCCGGCTCACCCTGAGCCGACCCTTCGTCGTCCCGGCTCATCATCCGCGCCATCAGCTCGCCCCCGAGCCGCCACCCCAATGCCGCCCTCCGACGCCGTCCTCTCCACCTACTCACCGAGGAAGCATCGGCGTCCTTCCCGGAAGCCACCGTGGCCGACCACAACCACGGAGGAAGCTTGGATCGTTGGGAACTCCGGCGAACTCCCCTGTTCTGGCCTTCTCCATTCCACCATATTCCGAAGTTGATCACAAGATCAGACCTCATGAGAAAGGTCCCAAGACCTTCCCGTACCTGTTCCCGACGAGCTAAAGCACCTTCGCGCCCTAGATCACCAATGATCTCCGACGAAGACATCCACCGCGCCGCCACCTTCAGATCCGGCGCATCAGAAGCCCAATCTGACAATCAGATCGTACGGATGGAACCCCCACGTCCCTGTGAAGCCTACTGTGCCATTGCCACTCTCCGACGAGCTCGTTTCGCCATTGATCCAGCACCGGCAGCTTCTCAGCCGTCCGATCAAGACTGCAACTTGATCCACCCGTTTGATCAGCGTGATCTTCGATCCAGTGCTTCCGATCCTCGATCTGAACCTGATCAAAGAGTCCCAAGCAATCAGGACCATCAAGATCATGTCCGAGTGATCACAATGCATCGTCAGCCGTTGATCAAGCATCCGAAGGTTGATATGAGCCATGAAAGGAGCTACCCTCCTTATTCAGATGCCATATTCAATCTGATCAGATCTGACTATGATGGTAACACCGGTTTGGCTCAACTGACTCAAGTCCAGAATGACACCAGTAGAGACAACCATGTCAGACAGGTTTGGACCAGAGTACCACTCAGCACAGCTTAAGATTCAACTTGGTTCAACCAACATCTAGTCCAGACTAGTGCAGTAGAAGCGTGGTCTAGCCATCTTCACTTCAAATTGGACCAAAGCCAGCTTGACCCAGATTCACGCCAAGTCCCTGCACAGTTGATCAAACCATGGAGATCAGATCCCATCCTATGGTCATGGGCAACACTACTGATGGGACATGATGAGAATGATCAAGGAGAGCCACTAAAGATCTTATTCTTGGAGCTACCTGAGCCGTCAGATCGACCTCCAGATGCTCCTTCAGCACTACCACTGCTACCCCTGGACCCGTTATAGGATCGACCTGGTTTCTCGCCACAGAGTCCAGAGCTACAGAAGCAAGTTGATTCGGTCCAGCCACATAGAGCCATCCTACCTGACTTGACTCTGGCCTTGAGGACAAGGCCAATTCTGAAGGAAGGGGGGATGATACGAGTCGATCTGACTCGACCAACTGGACCCGAACCCAGAAGAGGAACCAAACTGGTTCAGCCTCTTTCCTAGTTTGACTTGGACTTCCCTAGTTCAAACTAGAGTATTTGATTAGGATTTATCATTAGTCTTTTATATTTAATTCAGTCCTAGTTGATATTTGAGTTAGTAAGTTGAGTTGAGTCTGAAAGCCTTATTACTTGCTAATTGAGCAATGGGGTTTTTTAGTTGGATTAGGACTCTGTCGAGACCTCTATAAAAGGGACCTCATTAGTTTGTATTAAGGGAGGATGAATGAAGAAGAGAATTATTATAAGTTAAGAATAGTTGATAGAATATCATAGGAGTAGAGGTAATGTATATTCCACCAGATATCCATCATCGATCCACCTTCTTCCC
This sequence comes from Narthecium ossifragum, assembly GCA_963920575.1. NCBI lineage: Eukaryota > Viridiplantae > Streptophyta > Magnoliopsida > Dioscoreales > Nartheciaceae > Narthecium > Narthecium ossifragum. The sequence continues at coordinate 13,103,330 of OY986967.1, read as the reverse complement.
CGTCGGTCATCTTCTCCGCAGCCGGCACCACCTCCACGGGTATTTCTCCATCCCCGGTACTTTCTCTCTCCTCCACGTCATCGCCACATCAGCCCCACGTCATCACTGTTCATCGCCATCTTCTTCCTCTCTCCCATGACCGGAACCCTAGCATCACCGTCGTTCTCTCTTCTCTGGCCGTCCCCGTCACCATCAAAGACCGCCATCGTCTTCCCCTTCCTCCCACGACTCCGCCCATATCTTTCCCGTTGCCCCACTCCATCTTCTCCAGTGATTCCCACGGCAACCCATCGTCCCCGACCTTTGTTCTCATCGCCGTCGACCGCATCCATCCCTGATCTCACCTCCAACCACGCTAAATCCATCGCCGATCTCCCCCGAACTCCTTCCCGACGTGCCAAGCCCCAGCCGAGCTCCTCGCCGTCTTCCACGACGCCGATCCGCCACTAAACCATCGCCGGCCACACCCGATTCCATCGATCTAGACCTTCCCCGGGCAATCCACTCCGGTGGAACGAACCTTCCTGCCAAGGTTCCGACCGCCGACGACGTCCATACGCCGGCGATCTACTCCGGGGAACCTCAGCCCTCAGATCCAGCCCGGTTCAGCCAGCTTGAATCCGACTCAGCCCAACCTGGTTCAGCTCAACCACTTAATCCGGATCCAGTCCAATCCAACCAGGTCAATGATACGAGGTCGAACCAAGCTCAGCCTGGGCCAGCCCAACCCACGCCAAGGAAGGACTTGATCGAGTCTAGTCCTAGATGTGCAAGCCGAGCCCTAGCTGAACTGGCTTCAAGCCCAAGCCCGAGCATGGGCTGTACCAAGACCCACGCCCAGGAGGAACTAAGGAGGTCCCACGCAGGTCGGACCCCACCTCCTAGCTGACCCGACCATGGACCAAGCCAAGACCAAGTCCACGCCCAAGCATGGATCCATAGTCCCGGCCTTGGAACCAGGTCCCAAGCCAAATCCGGCATTAGGGATCCTAATCCTTAGCTGGATCACTTTCTTAGTTGGTTATTAGTTGATTTATTAGTTTGGATTATGATTGAGTTAGTTTTCTATTAGTAGTTATCTTGATTGAGTCTTATTAGGAAAGGATTGTAACTTGCTGATTATAGCAAGATAGTAGTTATCTGATTAGATCTTGTTGAGGCCTTTATAAAAGGACCTCCATAGCTTGTATTAGGTATGCATGATGAATTATGAGAATAAAATAGAGTTATTAGTAGGATAATTTAGGAGTAGCTGTAACCCTAGGAGTAGCTGTAACTTAATCTTCTACAAATCCCCCAGCCACCTTCACCTCTCTCTATTGTCGGATTCTCTCTCCACCAGCCGGCCGCCATCCATCGCCGCCCGTCGCTGCCATCTACAGTGCACGTCCCCATCACCGGCGTCCATCCTTGGCCGCCACACCTCCTTCGCCACCTCCCTTGGCTTGGATCTCCAAGAGAAGACAGCCAACCATAGAGGAAGCTGCAAGGTATCCCTCTTATCATTCGTCTTCCTCCATCTTCGCCTTCCTCGTCGAATTCTTAGGGTCCTTCTCCTAAAACCCTAAAGGTATCTCTCGACCTAGCCATAGATTTGGCTAAGGAGGATCCAAGACCAGGCAAGAGACCAGGTACGAAAGCCCTTGAGAAGGTGCATCGTATCAACTTGGTATGAGAGCTCCATTCCGTGGACTGTGTCGCCCAAAGCCTTCTAGAAGCTACTCCGATGGCTGGACTACAGCCCCTATTCCGCCCTATGTAGAGGTGGGGTCAGAACCAACTTCTCCTTTCCCACTTCCTACTCACCCGACCTGTGCCCTACCAGTCTATCCTAGACCGCCACCTACGATACCTCTTCCACATCATCATCCCTTACCTCCATCATCATCCCTACAGAACCCTAACCCTAACCCTACTTGCCCTAGAACTCCCCATGGAGCCGTCCCTATCCAAGGAGGAACCGGCCATATTCCCAACTATACCATAGTTGGATCAGGTCCAATTACTCCTAACCAGTCTACTACCCAACCGGTTCAACCCCCGCTAATACCTGGCCCCACCACCTGTTACGAGCGGTCTACTCGTGATCCTCTCGTAATGGGTCTCTACTGCTCCAATCGATCAGAATCGCCCTTATCAGACTTGATTTGAGTCCAATTGGCTGAATTGGCTAGCTGGATCGGATCTGGCTTGAGCTGGATCGGATCTGGCTGAGCCTGATTGGATGGGACTTGACTGGGTCAAGTCTGAATTGATCTGGATCAGGTGGACCAGGTTCAATTAGTTGGATCTGGCTGAATCAGTGGTTGGGCTGAACCGGACTGGACTTGACTGAACCAATTTGGTCAAGTGGCTTGAGGAATATCCGACGGCTGAGGATCGCCGGAGTGGATCGCCGGCGTAGGGGCGGCGGCGGCGGTCGGGATAGTGGCAGGACGGGTCGCGGGTTGTTGGGGAAGAGATCCACCGGAGTGGATTGGTCGGAAGTGGGCTAGATCGGCAGAATCTAGAGGTCGAGGGCGGCGGGGTTGGGTTCACCGGCGTCGGGGACGACGAGGAGCTCGGCTGGAGGCCGGGAATGGTCAGGGATGGTTGGGATCGGGTCTACGGAGGCCGGCTATGGGTTTAGAGTGGGTTGGAGGTAAGATAGGGGTCGTGTCGTGGACGACGGACGGTGGCTGTGAACTTGGGTTGGCCGGGGAAGACGTCGGAGGATACGACGGAGGCGGAGGAGCGGCTTGGAGAAGTCGTGAGGCTCAGGGGAAGGCGTTGGAGGTCTTGGTTGGCGACGGGGGTGGCCGGAGAGGGAACGGCGGTGAAGATCGGCGGGAGCGAGGGTACGGCTTGAGGAAGAGAGGAGGAAGAAGGAGGTGACGTGGCAGGTGACTGGGCGTGGGGTCGCTGACATGGCGGAGAGAGAAAGTGACGAGGAGAGAGAGAAACACTGGTGGAGGCGGTGCCGGCTGCGGAGAAGATGACCAGCGGGGAAGAAGATGATCTATGGTAGATATCGGGTGGAATCTACTTTACTTCTACTCCTATGATATTCTACTACTATGATATCTTATCAACTACTCTTAATCATTCATCTCATCCATAACCTAATACAAACTAGGAAAGAGACCTTTACAGAGTCCTAATTCACTAGAAAAACCCCCTTGCTTGATTAGCAAGTAATAAGGTTTCTGACTCAACTCAACTTCCTAACTCAAAGGGACTCTTAATTAATTCCTAACAATCAACTAGGACTCAATAAAAGATTAATGATAAATACTAATTAAATACTCTAGTTTGAACTAGGGAAGTCCAAGTCAAACTAGGAAAGAGGTTGAACCAGCTTGGTTCCTCTTCTTGGTTCGGGTCCAGTTGGTCGAGTCGGATCGACTCGTATCACCACCACATCAGCTTCTATATCCAACCTATCACCCCCATCCATACCAGCAGCCTACCCGCCCTCCATATGTCCCCTACAACACAATTCTTCCCCAACCCTATTATTACCCACCTCACACCCCACCAGCCTATGAACCGACCCATTATCCAAACCATGAGCCTCCACCTCTTTAAAAGCCGGAAAACACGCTGTAAACCAGCTGTTCTTCATGAACAGAGAAATCAGAAAAATCCGAGTTTAAACATGCTAAAAACCTATTAAAATCTCAATCAAATCTTATGAAACTTAAAACAGTAATTAAAATCTCAATCTAACCAAGAGGCACACAACAACACTAAGAACACCTAGATTTACCGGCTAGATTAAGAGAAAACCCCCAAACAAACTCAAGTAGGTAGAAACCTACCGGACAAGCAAACCTTGGCTGAATCTTCTCTATACGAGCACCAAACCGACTTCAAACCAAGCCAAGGATCTTCCTCTCGCTGCCACGAATCCAACGAGCCCTCAAGCACTCAAAAATATGGCTGGAGGAGGGAGAACGGAGGAGAAGAAGGAGAAGAGAAACAAACCGGAAAAACAGAGGAGGTCTCGGGCTACTTATAGGCTCGAGTCCGAGCGATCGGTCCCAGGACCGATCGGTCGGACTGGGTCAGGTTAAGTCGGTTCGCGTCCTTATCCGGACATGTCAGCCGCGCTGACCACCGACACAGGTCCGATCGGTCGCTCCTAGGAGCAGGAGCGACCGATCGGACACGGGCCGTCAGCTGACATAAAAACAGGCTTCTGCGCGCCCGAGCTTGGATCTATCGATTCTAAGCCCGCCTAGGGTTCTAGAAAATAAGACGCAATTTACCAAATTTGTCGCGCCCCGACCCGCGTAGGCCCAACCGGGCCGGGCAACGTGAACCGGAACCTAACCTACTGCGGAAATTTTGACGAGGTTTTCCTCTAATCGTAGTGGTTACCCTAGCAATTCATAATCCTCCTGTATTATACAAACATTCACAAACCTCAAAAACTAAATTGGAATATAATACGAATCCTCAAAACAGGAAAATTATACATTTATCACTCCCGTAGGAGACTATCTATAACAAAAAGGTAAGACTGAGATCGCCGCTCCTCAAGCACCGCCAGATGCTGCCACGTCACCAAACACCGACCCGGTAGGGGCGACCGAAGAAGAGCTAGCGCCAGCACCTGCAAAACGCAGCCCGGGTAGGAGTGAGCACTAAGCTCAGCAGGGACACTACACTACGACACTCACAAGGGAGGGAACACAACAGTGTCGCCCCCAAGCAAAGCCTGGGTGTATACAGAGGTCCCATAACCCCACCGGATGTCCCAGAACGCAGGCTCCCAGCACTGCGGACTCACAGCAGGATTGTGAACACTACTGGCAGGACAAGGCACCGCTGAGTGGGCACACCTCCCACTCAGAGGAGTCAAAGACTGCCGGACACCGGCTACACCTCAGGACTCGGCTCGAGGCTGACACAACCTCTAAACATCAAACAACATGTATTCAGGTCATCTAACCCTATCATCGAAAACAACTAAATACTACAAATCGAGTCCTGGACCAAGCTACCCACAACGGTCCTAGAGCTAGATCCGGACTACCCGAAAGCCCCGGATCGGCGATCAACCCATCGCCAGCGCCCTACACAGATGCAACTAATGCACAAAACAATGCATGTTATGCGCACACGCAGGGTAATACAGATAAACATGCAACAGTATGTGATGTTATAAATAACAAGGTCTGGGCACGGCATCCTGCCCGCCCGGGGTGGTGAACAGATAAGTAAGGTCTAGGAGCTGCTGCAGTGGTACCACAACCAACTGCCAGCAGTCCACCACAACACCTGCATCGGGAAGCAGCCCCACAAACAACAGCTCACATATATCACAGATAAAGCTCTCGGCGCACGCCGGCATGCAAAGCTAAGGAAAGCTGTAGGGCTACCCGCCCGTTTATTCTAAACATCCCGGGAGTCATCACTCCCCCGGTTCACCACTGCCCCTATTATAGGTCTAACATGCTTAAACATATGTACAAGATATAAAGCGGTAAGGGAAAACCGGCATACCAAGCCCCACGGGCAAAAGCCATGAAAAATCCTCTCTGCTACTAAAGGATCGATCTTTTCCTAAGAAAAGATCGATCTTTTAAGTAACAGAGAGCCTTCCCTCACTGTCGAGCTAAAGAAGATCGATCCTTCCTCCCAGGAAGATCGATCTTTCTCGAGACAAAGAGCACCCTTCTTGTCGCGCCAAGAAAGATCGATCCTTCCTCCCAGGAAGATCGATCCTCCTCGCGACTCAGGGTAACCATGCTACCCAAGACCCAGGATCGATCATCTCCAAGCAGAGGATCGATCCTTCATCGGGCGCAGCATGACCAACCTAGAGGGATCGATCCTTCCTCTAGAAGGATCGATCCGGATGGGTTCTCCGGCGACCGGACGGCGAGAATTACCGCCGGAAAATGCTACCACACCCCCTAAAACTCTGGGATCTGGTAGATCAAGGGACCACGAGTCCAAAACCGGTGAAATCATGGAAAACCAACATGTATATTTACAGATCTAAGCAAAAGATCAACCACGAACCGGAAAAACATCCAAAAACTTGAAAAGATGTAGGTAGGATCCCTACCTAAGCAATAGCAGCTTCAATCCTAGCTGCTAGGCCTTGGATCTTCCTTAAACTCCTTCAAAATCGGCAGATTTGAGCTCCATATCCACGGATTTCAAAAGGATTCAAGGAAATCCGCCGAGTCCACTTTATAGGCGCATGAACCGACCTATGAGGGATCGATCTCTTCTCAAAAGAGATCGATCTCTCATGACGAACTCAGCTTGACTTTCTGGCACAAGAAGATCGATCTCTTAGCTAGAGAAGATCGATCCGATTTGTCCAAAAAGCTAGACTTGGGCAAGAACTCAAGCCCAAGCCCGGATCTTTCAATCCCGGGTCCCACTAACTATTCTAGCCAAACATTACCACAAATATGGTCAGTGTGTGCACACGCGAGTGTGAAACAAGCCGACAAGGCGCAATTTACCAAATTGCTCTTGCGGTCCACAACGAGCCACAGGGGTAGAGGGACGGATCCTCACAAAATTGCCCTTGCGGTCCACAACGAGCTACAGGGGTAGAGGGATGGATCCTTACAAAATTGCCCTTGCGGTCCACAACGAGCCACGAGCCCGACTCAAGTGGTCGGCCTAGGAGTAGAGGGACAGGTCCTCACAGTTTAGTAGATTCCAATATGATACGAGCGGTCTACTCGTAATCCTCTCGTATCGGATCTCTACTGCTCCAATCGATCAGAATTGGCCTGATCGGACTTGATTTGAGTCCAATTGGCGGAATCTGGCTAGTTGGATCGAATCTAACTTGAGCTGGTTCAGATCTGGTTGAGCCTGACTGGATAGGACTTGACTGGGTCAAGTCTGAGTGGATTTGGATCAGGTTGACCTGGTTGGATTGGACTGGATCCGGATTGAGTGGTTGAGCTGAACCAGGTTGGGCTGAGTTTGATTCCGCTGGCTGGAATGATCCGATGGCTGAGGAGTCGCCGGTGTAGTATTTAATTAGGATTTATCATTAGTCTCTTTCCTAATTTGACTTGGACTTCCCTAGTTCAAGCTAGAGTATTTAATTAGGATTTATCATTAGTCTTTTATATTTAATTGAGTCCTATTTGATATTTGATTGTTATGAATTAATTAAGAGTCCATTTGAGTTAGGAAGTTGAGTTGAGTTTGAAGCCTTATTACTTGCTGATTAAGCAAGGGTTTTTCTAGTTAGATTAGGGCTCTGTCAAGGTCTCTATAAAAGAACCTAAGTAGTTTGTATGATGAGGATGAATGATGAAGAAAATTATTACGAATAGTTGATAGAATATCATAGGAGTAGAGGTAATGTAGATTCCACCTGAAATCCACCATAGATCCACCTTATTCCCCGTCGGTCATCTTCTCCGCAGCCGGCACCGCCTCCACCAGTGTTTCTCTCTCCACGCCAGTTTCTCTCTCCTTCACATCAGCGCCACGTCACCACTCTCTCTCCTCGTCACCTGCCACCTCAGCATCGTCTTCCTCCTCTCTCCTCACGCCCAAACCCTAGCTTCACCGCCGGCATCCTTCCCGTACCTTCTCCGGCCACCCCCGTCGCCACCTAAACCCGCCATCCTCTTCCCCTAAGCCCCACGACTCCGGCCATATCTTTTCCGTTGCCCCACTCCATCTTCTCCGGTGATTCCCACGGCTACACAGATGCTGAAAACTGGCCCGTCGACGTTCGGGATATGACCGAGAACGTCCGAATCTACATGTTTTGTGTTGAGCATGTTCTCAAATTCCAGCTTGATTGGATCCAGTTGTGATCGGAATAGGCTGCCATAAATTAATCCAGAGAATCCGAGTTGCAATAGAGTCCAACTTAACCCAAAACTCTAATTCCGGAAGTTAGCTTATAAAAGGGTGTTTGCTGGCCGAAAATTGGAGGCCCGCATAGAGAGAAAGGAGAGAATTAGGTATTGGAAGATTTTCTGAAGAAGATGGAGCCTCGGCGTGGATCCCAATCATTCTTCATTGAATCTATGGCTTCCATCTCTAAGATGATGATACAAGGTCAAACCGAGCCATTCTAAGAAGGGACCCATGTCCTTGCTTGGGCGGGCCCACGCCAAGGAGCTGGCTGCAACCAGGCCCCTTTGGAGCAGTTTGAGCAAAGCCGGCCTTAGGGATTCCTATTCCCTTGCTCGTTTGCTTACTTAGTTGATTTCTTAGTTAGTAATTATCTTGATTGAGTCAGTTTCCTAATTTGAGTTCAGTTTATGCTTTGCTTAATTAGTTCCTATTATGAGTCCTAGTGATTAGGAAGTTTGAGTTATGATTGAGTATTAGTAGGAAAGTATTATTACTTGCAAATTAAAAGCAAGGTAGTTCTCTAGTTGGATTAGAACTTTGTCAAGGCCTCTATAGTTTGTATTAGGTTATAGACGAATTTTGCAGAATAAAGTAGAGTTATTAGTAGAATAATCATAGGAGAAGAGATGTAGCCCTAATTCCACCCACTCCACCAGCCACCATCACTTCCCTTCTCCACCGCTGGACCAACTGGACCCGAACCCAGAAGAGGAACCAAACTGGTTCAGCCTCTTTCCTAGTTTGACATGGACTTCCCTAATTCAAACTAGAGTATTTGATTAGGATTTATCATTAGTCTTTTATATTTAATTGAGTCCTATTTGATATTTGATTGTTATGAATTAATTAAGAGTCCATTTGAGTTAGGAAGTTGAGTTGAGTCAGAAAGCCTTATTACTTGCTAATTAAGCAAGGGGGTTTTTAGTTGGATTAGGACTCTGTCAATGTCTCTATAAAAGGACCTCAGTAGTTTGTATTAGGTTATGCATGAGATGAATGATAAAGAATAGTTGATAGAATATCTTAGGAGTAGAATATCATAGGAGTAGAAGTAATGTAGATTCCACCAGATATCCACCATCGATCCACCTTCTTCCCCGCTGGTCATCTTCTCCGCAGCCGACACCGCTTCCACCGGAAGTTCTCTCTCCCCGTCACATTTCTCTCCGCCACGTCAGCGACCCCATGCCACGTCATCACTGTTCATTTTCTTCCTCTCCCCTCTCCCGTGCCTAGCCAAGCTTCACCGCGCGGCACCCTTTCCCCCGTCTCTCCGGCCATCCTCGTCGCCATCCAAGACCGCCATCCTCTTCCCCGAGCGTCCACGACCTCGTCCAACCCCTTCACTTCTTCCGGCATCTTCCCCGTCGTTCCCCACTTCTCAACCGCTGCTGTCCTCCACGTCCCCGATCACCATTAACCCCCCAGATCCCTCATAAGTTCTCGGCCGACCTCCCTAAACCGATCCCAACCTTCCTAAGCCACTCCCGGAGCCTCGCTGTTGACCCCGACGCCGGTCAACCCATACCCGCCGCCGTCGACCTCCGGTTCCAGTCGATCTAGCCACCCTCCAACCAATCCACTCCGGTGGATCTCTTCCCCATCAACCCGCGACCCGTCCTACCAACATCCCGACCGCTGCCGCCGCCCCTACGCCAGTGATCCTCAGCCGTCGAATATCCCCAACCACATTTGGCCAAATTGGCTCAGCCCACTTAACCGGTTCATCCAAGCCAGTCAATTCGGATCCAGCCCAATCCAACTTGGTCAGCTTGATCCAGATCACTTCAGACTTGACCCAGTCAAGTCCCATCCAATCAGGCTCAGCCAGATCCGATCCAGCTAGCCAAATCAGCCAATTGGACTCAAATCAAGTCCAATCAGGCCGATTCTGATCGATTGGAGCAGTAGAGACCCGATACGAGAGGATTACGAGTAGACCGCTCGTATCAACTTGGTATCAGAGCTCCGTTCCACCGACTGTGCGGTTCAGAACCTTCTGGAAACTTCGCCACCATGTACGGAGTATCCCAGGAGAGTTGGGAGCAGCATTTCAAGATTCTACTGGCCCAGGTGAACCAGTTAGTTAGTCTTGGCAGGAAGATGGAGCAGATCTCCTGTAGATGGTCAACTATAACTCAAACAAGTCCTACCGGTCTTCAGGTTTCGAGTCAGACCCCTACTCCAGCTGCAATCCAGATTACGGAACCTGACCCCGAGCCAACTCGGATTAGGACTCCGACTGCGACTACTACTACAACTCCGAGAGCAACTCCCATTGTAACTCCGAGTTTAACTCCGCTAGATCCGGGTGAACACCTTCTACAACCTTCCCATGATTTTTCTGGAATTTTACCTAATTTTCCAGATTTTCCCCGGGATTTTCTCTCTCCTCCCGGATTGGCTCGAGCCGCGGCTCATCTCCTTCCCCGAGCACGGCTCGATCCGAGCCGACCCTTCGTTGTCCCGGCTCAACACCAGAGCCCGTCGGCTCGTTCCCCAGCCGCCACCCTGATACAGTTGGAAGTCCAGCTCCACCTGGGCTAGACCAACCCACGCCCAATTATGGGGCAGGGCCCACACATGGGCTAGATCCAGTTGGGACCCACGCAGGTCAGGCCCCACCCCTTGGTAGGACCCGACCTTGGACCAGGTCTCAAGCCAAAGTGTTACGAGCGGTCTACTCGTGATCCTCTCGTAATGGGTCTCTACTGCTCCAATCAATCAGAATCGCCCTGATCGGACTTGATTTGAGTCCAATGGGCTGATTTGGCTAGCTATATCGGATCTGGCTTGAGCTGGATCTGATCTGGCTGAGCCTGATTGGATGGGACTTGACTGGGTCAAGTCTGAAGTGATCTGGATCAAGCTGATCGGCTTAGATTGGGCTGGATCCGGATTAACGGGCTCGGCTGAATCAATTAGACTTGGCTGAGTCTGATTCAAGTTGGCTGGCTGAACCAGCCTGGATCCGAGGGCTGAGAAGTCGCCGGAGTGGATCGCCGGCGGAGGGGCGGCGGCGGTGAAGGTAGGGTCGACCGGCGTCGAGGACAACGAGGGAGGCTCCGGGAGTGGCTGAGGACGTCGGAAAGAGGGTTGGAGGAGATAGGCGATGGATTTAGTGTGGTTTGGGGGTGAGTTCGGGGATCGGAAGTGGGTGGATGGCGAAGGGGACGGGGGTCGGTTGTTGGGTTGCCGTGGGGATCACCGGAGAAGATGGAGTGGGGCGACGGAAAAGTGATGGCCGGGGTCGTGGTGGCTCGGGGAAGAGAATGGAGGTCTTGGATGGCGACGGGGCTGGCCGGAGAGGGCTTGACGGAGGAGATCGGCGGTGAAGCTGGGGTTCGGCTTGAGGAAGACGATGAACAGTGCTGACGTGGCGCTGACGTGGCGGTGGGGTCGATGCGCGTGGCGGAGAGAGAAAGTGACGGGAAGAGAGAGAAACACTGGTGGAGGCGGTGCCGGCTGCGGGGAAGATGACCGACGGGGAAGAAGGTAGATTTATGGTGGATTTCGGGTGGAATCTACTTTACTTCTACTCCTATGATATTCTACTCCTATGATAACTTATCAACTACTCTTAATCATTCATCTCATGCATAACCTAATACAAACTACTAAGGTCCTTTTATAGAGACCTTGACAGAGTCCTAATCCACTAGAAAAACCCCCTTGCTTGATTAGCAAGTAATAAGGTTTATGACTCAACTCAACTTCCTAACTCAAAGGGACTCTTAATTAATTCCTAACAATCAACTAGGACTCAATAAAAGACTAATGATAAATACTAATTAAATACTCTAGTTTGAACTAGGGAAGTCCAAGTCAAACTAGGAAAGAGGTTGAACCAGCTTGGTTCCTCTTCTTGGTTCGGGTCCAGTTGGTCGAGTCGGATCGACTCGTATCAGTAGGATATCTTAGGAGTTGTTCTAAATTAATATTCCACCACCACCAGCCCCTCCCACGTTTCTTTCTCTTGCTGGCCTTCTCCACCCGCCGGCTACCACCATCACCACCGCCGTTCGCCGCTACCAGCCACCGCTCCCATCCCGGCGTCCTCCTTGGCTGCCGCCCCCCTTCTTCCACCTCTCTTGGCGTGGATCTCCAAGAGTAACCAGCCAACCACAAGAGGATCTGCAAGGTAACCTCTTCTCTACCGTCTCCTACCTCCAGTCTTCATCTTCCTCGTCGAATACCTAGGGTCCTTCTCCTAAAACCCAAAAGGTATCTCTCGACCTAGCCATAGATTTGGCTAAGGAAGAACTGAGACCAGGGAAGAGACCAGGTACCCGTGCCTACGAGAAGGCACGGCGTAACACTCTCCAACGCTGACGTCCGACGCCGTCTTCTTCTCCCAACCATCGAGGAAGCACCGGCGTCCCTCACCGACGCCGCCGTGGCCAACAACGACCACGATTGAAGCCTGGATCGCCGACATCCAAGTCTGGCAAAAGCCCTGTTCCGGCCTCCTCCACTCCACCAAGATCTGAGGTTGATCCTTCGATCAAACCTCACGAGAAAGGTCCCAAGACCTTCCTGTACCTGTTCCCGACGATCTCAAGCACTGTCGCGGCCTACATCACCGACGATCATCGACGACGACATCCACCGCGCCGCCACCTTTAGATCCGGTGCATCAGAGGCCCAATCCGACGATCAGATCGTACAGATGGAACTCGCACGTCCCTGCGAAGCTTCCTGTGCCGTTGCCACACTCCGGCGACCATGTTTCACCGTTGATCCAGCTCCGGCAGCGGCGACCATGTTTCACCGTTGATCCAGCTCCGGCAGCTTCTCAGCCGTCCGATCAAGACTGCAACTTGATCCAGCCGATTGATCAGCCTGATCTTCGATCCAATGGTTTCGATCTTCGATCTGAACCTGATCCAAGAGTCTCCAGCAATCAGGACCATCTAGATCATGTCCAAGTGATCACGATGCATCCAAAGGTTGATATCAGCCATCAAAGGAGCGACCCTCCTAATCCATATCCCATATTCAATCTGATCAGATCTGACTATGATGGTACCACCAGTTTAGCTCAACTGACCCAAGTCCAGATTGACACCAGTAGACTCAACCAACTCAGACAGATTTGGACCAGAGTACGACTCAGCACAGCTGAAGATTCAACTTGGTTCAACCAACTTCTAGCCCAGACTAGTGAAGCAGAAGCATGGTCCAGCCATCTTCACTTCAGATTGGGCCAAAGCCAGCTTGACCAAGATTCAAGCCAAGTCCCTGCACAGTTGATCAGACCATGGACATCAGATTCCATCCTATGGTCATGGGAAACACTACTGATTGGACATGATGAGGATGATCCAGGAGAGCCATTGAAGATCATATTCCTGGAGTTACCTGAGCCGTCAGATTGACCCCCAGATGCTCCCTCAGCCCTGCCCCTGCTACCCCTGGATCCGTCATGGGATCGACCTGGTTTCTCCCCACCGAGTCCAGAGCTACAGAAGCAAGTTGAGTCGGTCCAGCCACATAGAGCCATCCTACCTGAATTGACTCTGGCCTTGAGGACAAGGCCAATTCTGAAGGAAGGGGGGATGATACGAGTCGATCCGACTCGGCCAACTGGACCCGAATCCAGAAGAGGAACCAAACTAGTTCAGCCTCTTTTCTAGTTTGACTTGGACTTCCCTAGTTCAAACTAGAGTATTTGATTAGGATTTATCATTAGTCTTTTATATTTAATTGAGTCCTATTTGATATTTGATTGTTATGAATTAATTAAGAGTCCATTTGAGTTAGGAAGTTGAGTTGAGTCAGAAAGCCTTATTACTTGCTAATTAAGCATGGGGGTTTTTAGTTGGATTAGGACTCTGTCAAGGTCTCTATAAAAGGACCTTAATAGTTTGTATTAGGTTATGCATGAGATGAATGATAAAGAATATCATAGGAGTAGAAGTAATGTAGATTCCACCAGATATCCACCATCGATCCACCTTCATCTTCGCAGCCGGCACCGCTTCCACCGGAATTTCTCTCTCCCCGTTACTTTTCTTTCCGCCACGTCAGCGACCCCACGCCACGTCATCACTGTTCATCGTCTTCCTCTCCCCTCTCCCGTGCCCTAGCCAAGCTCCTCCACCGGCACCCTTTCCCCCGTCTCTCCGGCCAGCCCCGTCGCCATCCAAGATCGCCATCCTCTTCCCCGAGCGCCCACGACCTCGTCCAACCCCTTCACTTCTTCCGTCGTCGTCTCCGACATCTTCCCCGTTGTTCCCCACTTCTCAGCCGCCGCTGTCCTCCACGACCCCGATCGCCATTAACCTCCCAAATCCCTCATAAGTTCTCGGCCGACCTCCCTAAACCGATCCCAAACCTTCCTAAGCCACTCCCGGAGCCTCGCTGTCGTCCCCGACGCCGGTCAACCCATACCCGCCGCCGTCAACCTCCAGATCCCGTCGATCTAGTCACCCTCCGACCAATCCACTCCGGTGGATCTCTTCCCCATCAACCCGCAACCCGTCCTACGAACATCCCGACCGCTGCCGCCGCCCCTACGCCGGCGATCTACGCCGGTGATCCTCAACCGTCGAATATCCCCAGCCACATTTAGCCAAATTGGCTCAGCCCACTTAACCGGTTCAGCCAAGCCAGTCAATCCGGATCCAGCCCAATCCAACTTGGTCAGCTTGATCCAGATCACTTCAGACTTAACCCAGTCAAGTCCCATCCAATCAGGCTCAGCCAGATCCGATCCAGCTCCAGTCAGATCTGATCCAGCTAGCCAAATCAGCCAATTGGACTCAAATCAAGTCCGATCAGGCCGATTCTGATTGATTGGAGCAGTCAAGCTTCCCTCCTGCTCTGCAGTCGTCCAACTCCAAGTCCCTGGCGTCCCCCTTGGCTGTCGTGCTCCCCTCCACCACCTCATAACCGCTGCCACGTTCTCCAAGGCTTGGATCCCCCAAGGGTAGCCGGCCAACTATAGAGGAAGTTGCGAGGTAATTCTCTCCCTCATCCGTCTCTCTCCTCTGGTTTGAGCCTTCCTCGTTGAATACCTAGGGTGCTTCTCCTAAAACCCTAAAGGTATCTGATACAAGTCGATCCAACTCGACTAACTGGACCCGAACCCAGAAGAGGAACCAAACTGGTTCAACCTCTTTCATAGTTTGACTTGGACTTTCCTAGTTCAAACTAGAGTATTTGATTAGAATTTATCATTAGTCTTTTAAATTTTATTGAGTCCTAGTTAATATTTGATTGTTATGAATTAATTAAGAGTCCATTTGAGTTAGGAAGTTGAGTTGAGTTTGAAACCTTATTACTTGCTAATTAAGCAAGGGTGTTTTCTAGTTAGATTAGGACTCTGTCAAGGTCTCTATAAAAGGACCTCAGTAGTTTGTATTAATGATGATGAATGATGAAGAGAATTATTAAGAATAGTTGATAGAATATCATAGGAGTAGAATATCATAGTAGTAGAGGTAATGTAGATTCCACCCGAAATCCACCATTGATCCTCCTTCTTCCCCATCGGTCATCTTCTCCGCAGCCGGCATCGCCTCCACCGGAATTTCTCTCTCCCCATCACTTTCTCTCTCCGCCACATCAGCTCCATGTCATGTTACAAGCGGTCTCCTCGTGATCCTCTCGTAATGGGTCTCTACTGCTCCAATCGATCAGAATCGGCCTGATCGGACTTGATTGTGTCCAATGGGCTGATTTGGCTAGCTAGATCGGATCTGGCTTGAGCTGGATCGAATCTGGTTGAGCCTGATTGGATGGGACTTGACTGGATCAAGTCTGAAGTGATCTGGATCAAGCTGACCAAGTTGGATTGGGCTGGATCCAGATTGACTGGCTTGGCTGAACCGGTTAAGTGGGCTGAGCCAATTTGGCCAAAGCTGGCTGGAAAGATCCGACGGCTGAGGAGTCGCCGGAGTAGATTGTCGGCGTAGGGGCGACGGCTGCTGTCGGGATAGTGGCAGGGAAGGTCGCCTGGAGGTGGGGATGAGATCCGAAGGGTTGGATTGGTCGGAGAATGGCTGGATCAACAGGATCTAGGAGGTCGACGGCGGTTTAAAGGAGGCCGGCGTCGGGAACGACGACGGGGAGCTCGGCGGGGCCTGGGGACGTCGGGAAAAGGGTCGGGGGAGATAGGCGAGGGATTTAGGATGGTTTGGAGGTGAGATCGGGGTCGGACAGGGGTTGACGGCGGCGGCTGTGAAGTGGGGAACGGTGAGGAGGTCGCCGGAGACGACGATGGGCGGCGAGAAAGGTATGGCGGGGGTGGCCGGAGAGGGAACGGCGAACAAGCTAGGGTTTCGGGATAGAGGAAGGAAGACGATGAACAGTAAGGGGTGACGTGGCGCTGACGTGGCGGAGACGTGGAGGAGAGAGAAAGTGCGTTGAGAAGGAAGATGAAGGCGATGCCAGCTGCGGAGAAGATGACCGACGGGGAAGAAGGTGGATCTATGGTAGATATATGGTGGAATCTATCTTATCTCTACTCCTATGATATTCTACTCCTATGATAATATCAACTACTCCTAATAATTCATAACTCTTCATTCATCATGCATAACCTAATACAAACTAATGAGGTCCTTTTATAGAGACCTTGACATAGTCCTAATCCAACAAGAAAACCCCCTTGTTTAATTAGCAAGTAATAAGGTTTTAAACTCAACTCAACTTCCTAACTCAAATATCAACTAGGACTCAATTAAATATAAAAGACTAATGATAAATACTAATTAAATACTCTAGTTTGAACTAAGGAAGACCAAGTCAAACTAGGAAAGAGGCTGAACCAGTTTGGTTCCTCTTCTGGGTTCGGGACCAGTTGGTCGAGTCGGATCGACTCGTATCATGTCAGCATCATCTTCCTCCTCCTTCCTTCTCTCTCCCGTGCCCCAAACCCTAAGCTACCGCCGACCACCTCCGTCCAGCCTCTCCGCCCAGCCCTACTGTGAGGACCTGCCCCTCCATCCCTGTGGCTTGTTGTTTACCCCAAGGGCAATTTGGGAAATTGCGCCTTGGCGGTCGTTTCACACTGGGTGTGCACACACAGACCTTGTTTGGTGTTTGTGTTTTTTAGAAAGGTTAGGTGGAACTAGGTTCGGTAGTCCTGGGCTTGGGCTTGTGTCTCAGCCCAAGGTTGTCGTTCTGGGCGAGGGAGATCGATCTCCATGGCAATGAAGATCGATCTCTCTGTGCCTAGAGGTCGCCGTTCTGGGCAAGGGAGATCGATCTCCATTACCATGAAGATCGATCTCTCTGTGCCTGGAAGTCGTTGGCGGTGGCGTCGACGGACGGCCACGGCGATGGCCGTCGCTTCCCCTGTCAGGGGAGGGGAGACTTTTGCTCCCCTCCTTCGCCTTTCCCCCGCCTTCGCCGGCTTTCCCCAGCCTTACCCAGCCCCTTCCCCTCCTCCTTCCTTTCCCCCGGCTTCTCCTGTGAGGACCCGTCCCTCTACTCCTGGGTCGACCGGCTGGGTCAGTCCCGTGGCTCGCTGGTTTGCTTCGCGTCGAGCGCGCGATCCGGTGGATCGCATTGTTTCTTGTACCGCAAGGGCAATTTGGTAAATTGCACCTTATTGGTTTGTTTCACACCCGCGTGTGCACACACTGGCCTTATATGTATTCGTGTTTGTTTAGAATGGCTAGGTGAACCCGAGATCAGAAGATCTGAGCTTGGGCTTGTGTTTTAGCCCAAGTTTGCCTTTCTGAGTAAAGGAGATCGATCTGGATGGCTAGGGAGATCGATCTGGATTGCAAAGGAGATCGATCTGGATTTCAAGGAGATCGATCTCGATTGCAAAGGAGATCGATCTCACATGCCTTGGAGATTGATCATGCTCGAGTCGGTGCTTTCTTTCTCTTTCGCGAGGAGGAGGGAAAACTTCCCCTCCTCTCCCCCCAGCTTTTCCCCCTCTTTCCCTGTCGCGCCCCGACCCGCGAAAGCCCAACCGGGCCGGGTGACGCGAACCGGAACCTAACCAACGCGGAAAAAGAACGGCGAGGGTTCCCTCTAACCTATTGGCCTCCCTAGCAGTTCACCAAAAGCACTCTCAAGTAAAACAATATTATTTAGCAAACCTCGAACCTCAGATTAAAAACTCAAGTGTTAATATATACAAATCCTCGGAGAGGGGAAGATTCAAAGTACAACATCGCTCCCATAGGAGACTAACTAACAAAGGATAAAAAGCCACCAAGATCGCCACCTCTCAGACTCCACCTGGCGCCGCCGCACCGCCAACCAACTGCCCGGTAGGGGCCACAGAGGAAGAACTGACGGCTACACCTGCAAAACGCAGCCCGGGTAGGTGTGAGCACTAAGCTCAGTAGGGATCTACACTACGACACACAGAAGGAAGAGGGAAACGCAACAGTGTCGCCCTCGAGTAAGATCTGGGTGTATATAGGGGTCCCATAACCCCACCGCGTGTCCCTGGTGCCCAGGAGCAGCACATAGTTGGAACAACACTGGTGAACACACAACTGCAGGGAACGGCACTGCATGCGGGAAAAAGGCACCGCTGGGTAGGCAACACCTCTACCCCAGGGTCCGCACAGTGAGACACCGCTACACCTCAGCATACGACTCAAGGCCGACACGACCTCTACAATCATCAAGAACAAGTGCGCCAGTCATCTAAGCCTATCATCGAAACGACTGGGTACCACCATTCAAACCGGGTCCTAACAGCCCAACCCCGGTCCTAGGGCTAAGTCCGAGCTTCCAGCCTCGGGACGGCGACCCAAAGATCACCCACGCCTAACCAATGCAACTAATGCACACAACAACAATGCATGCTATGACATACGCAGATAAAAGGAAAGGCATGCAACAGTATGTCAAGCATCATTTAAGTCTACTGGATCGCTGCAGCGGTACCACCAACCGCTGCCAGCCGATCCGCAGCGGGTCCCGGCATTACGACGGTACCGCGACCGTCAACCGCGGACTCCTGCAACGGGAAGCAACCCCGAAAATGATGATGAACAAAACACAATATAATATTATATTCCGAAATATAATATTATATTCAAAAACACCCAAAGCCTCTACTTAGGGGTTAATTGATCCCATCGATCCAATGCCCAAATGACGTCGGATTCAAGATCCAACTAAGCCACCAGTAGGTGTATAAAGCATGATCAACATATCCAAAATTCATCATCATCCAACGGTTGGATTAACGGGAAAACGCTAATCAAAATCGTTAGTCAAACTAACTTACCCATTAATTGCTGCAACGCAGCCCTTCAGGGAACAATTCATAACAAATCGTACATAAATGGGAAAAATATGAAACAAGATGTAATGGAAAGCTAACGAGTAGAGCTACAGCTCTTAGGTTTATGAAAAGCCAAGATCATGTACTCGCCGGCCAGAAAACTCGCCGCAAGCCGGCTGTTTCTCAAGAACAGCAGAAAACCAGAAATCGAGACTAATCTTGCATAACAACTACTCAAATCTCAACTGATTAACATGAAACTTAAATCCGTTATTCTACAAGGCATAAGGAATCCAACAAAGTAAGGATCAACAAGATCCAACGGCTAGATCTCAAGAAAACCCGAAATGAACACAGTAGGTATAACCCTACCTAGCTGCGCTTTCCTCGGCTGATTCCCCGCGATTTGATCGCCAACAAGCTGCCAAACCACACGAGGAGCCTTCCTCTCATTGTCACGAATCCAACGAGCCAAAGAACACCCAATTTGGTGGTCGGAGGAGGGAGAACGGAGGGAAAGAAGCTCGCCGGCGGTAAAGGGAAGAAACAGAGCACCGCGGGAAAGAGAGAAGGAGGGAAGAAGAACAGAAGGAGGGAAGAAGAAGAGAAGGAGGGAAGGAGGAAGAGGAGGGGAAGAAAAGAGGGAAACGGGGGAGGGGAAAGCCGGGAAAGAGGGGAAAAAGCTGGGGGAAAAGGGAGGGGAAGACTTCCCTCTCTGACAAGGGAGAGCGACGGCCGACGGCCGTCCTTGCGAAACCGACTCGATCATGATCGATCTCCAGGGCATGTGAGATCGATCTCCTTTGCAATCCAGATCGATCTCCTTGAAAACCATATCTATCTCCTTTGCAAAAAATCCAGATCAATCTCCCTAGCCATCCAGATCGATCTCCTTTACTCAGAAAGGCAAACTTGGGCTAAAACACAAGCCCAAGCTCAGATCTTCCGATCTCGGGTTCACCTAGCCATTCTAAACAAACACGAACACAGACAAGGCCAGTGTGTGCACACGCAGGTGTGAAACAAACCAACAAGGCGCAATTTACCAAATTGCCCTTGCGGTCTACAGCGAGCCACAGGGGTAGAGGGACAGGTCCTCACATTCCCGGCTTTCCCCTCCCCCTTTCCCCTCTTTTCTTCCCCTCCTCTTCCTCTTTCTCTTCTCTTCTTCTTCCTCCTTTCTCTTCTTTCCCGCGGTGCTCTGTTTCTTCCTTTCTCCGCCGGCGAGCTTCATCTCCTCCGTTCTCCCTCCTCCGACCATCATTTTGGGTGTTCTAAGGCTCGTTGGATTCGTGGCAACGAGAGGAAGATCCCTGAAGTGGTTTGGTGGCTTGTTGGTGATCAAATCGCGGGGAATCAGCCGAGGAAAGCGCAGCTAGGTAGGGTTATACCTACTGTGTTCTTTTCGGGTTTTCTTGAGATCTAGCCGTTGGATCTTGTTGATCCTTGCTTTGTTGGTTTCCTTATGCCTTGTAAAATAACTGATTTAAGTTTCATGTTAATCAGTTGAGATTTGAGTATGTTTATTGCATGATTAGTCTCGGATTTCTGGTTTTTTGCTGTTCTTGAGAAACAGCCGGCTTGCGGCGAGTTTTCCGGCCGGTGAGTACATGATCTTGGCTTTCCATAAACGTACAAATTGTAGCTCTACTCGTTAGCTTTCCATTCCATCTTGTTTCATATTTGTCCGATTTATGTACGATTTCTTATGAATTGTTTTCTGAAGGGCTGCGTTGCAGCAATTAATGGGTAAGTTAGTTTGATTAACGATTTTGATTAGCGTTTTCCCGTTAATCCAACCGTTGGATGATTATGATTTTTGGATATGATGATCCTGGTTTATACACCTATGGGTGGCTAAGTTGGATCTTGAATCTGACGTCGTTTAGACATCGGATCGACGGGATCAATTAGCCCCTAAGTAAAGGCTTTGGGCGTTTTTGAATATAATATTATATTTCGGAATATAATATTATATTGTGTTTTGTTCATCATCGTTTTCGGGGTTGCTTCCCATTGCAGGAGTCCGCGGGTGAGGGTCGCGGTACCGTCGTAATGCCGGGACCCGCTGCGGATCGGCTGGCAGCGGTTGGTAGTACCGCTGCAGCGATCTAGTAGACTTATATGATGCTTGACATACTGTTGCATGCTTTGCTTCTTATCTGTGTATGTCATAGCATGCATCGTTGCCTTGTGCATTAGTTGCATTGGTTAGGGCGTGGGTGATCTTTGGGTCGCCATCCCGAGGCTGGAAGCTCGGACTTAACCCTAGGACCAGGGTTTGGTAGTTTGGACCCGGTTTGAATTGTGGTGTCCAGTCGGATTTGATGATATGCTTAGATGGCTGGTACACTTGTTGCTTGATGATTGTAGAGGTCATGTCGACCTCGAGTCGGAGGCTGAGGTGTAGCCGGTGTCCCACTGTGCTGACCTTTGGTGTCGCCAGTGTTTGTTGAGCTTACTGAGTGCCGTTCCTGGGCCTCAGAGACAGTGTCCCACTGTGCTGACCTTTGGTGTCGCCAGTGTTTGTTGAGCTTACTGTGTGCTGCTCCTGGGCACCAGGGACACGCGGTGGGGTTATGGGACCCCTGTATACACCCAGATCTTACATGAGGGCGACACTGTTGCGTTCCCCTCTTCCTTCTGTGTGTCGTAGTGTAGATCCCTACTGAGCTTAGTGCTCACACCTACTGATACGAGGCGATCCGACTCGACCAACTGGACCCAAACCCAGAAGAGGAACCAAGCTGGTTCAACCTCTTTCCTAGTTTGACTTGGACTTCCCTAGTTCAAACTAGAGTATTTAATTAGTATTTATCATTAGTCTTTTATTCAGTCTTAGTTGATTGTTAGTAATTAATTAAGAGTCCCTTTGAGTTAGGAAGTTGAGTTGAGTCAGAAACCTTATTACTTGCTAATCAAGTAAGGGGGTTTTCTAGTGGATTAGGACTCTGTCAAGGTCTCTATAAAAGGACCTTAGTAGTTTGTATTAGGTTATGATAATGATGAATGAAGAGTTATGAATTATTAGGAGTAGTTGATAAATTATCATAGGAGTAGAGATAATATAGCTTCCACCAAATATCCACCATATATCCACCTTCTTCCCCGTCGGTCATCTTCTCCGCAGCCGGCACCGCCTCCACCAGTGTTTCTCTCTCCCCGTCACTTTCTCTCTCCGCCACGTCAGCGACCCCACCGCCACGTCAACGCCACGTCACCCGCACTATTCATCGTCTCCCTCCTCAAGTCATACCCTCGCTTCCGCCGATCTCCACCGCCGTTCCCTCTCCGGCCACCCCCGTCGCCAACCAAGGCCACCTCCGACTTCCCCTACCTCCCACGACTCCGGCCATACCCTTCCCTCCGTCCTTCGTCCCCTCCGGCGCCGTCCCCGACAAGCCTACCTCCGTCCCCTCCGCCGTCAACCCACATCCATCCCCAACTTCACCTCCAAACCATCCTAAATCCCTCGTTGATCGTCCCTAACAACATTCCGACCATCCATGACCCTTCCCGACGTCCCCAGAGCCATTCCCGTCGTCCCCCGACGCCGGTGAACCCAAACCCCTTCCGCCGTCTTCACCAGATCCGCCGGATCTGCCACCCATCTTCCAGATCCGAGTCGGTAGATCTCACCCCCACCTCCAGGCTACCCTTCCTGGAAGTATCCCGACTGCCGCCGCCGTCCCTACGCCGGCGATCTACTCCGGCGACTTCTCAGCCCTTGGATCAACTCCGGTTCAGCCCAATCAAATTGGCTCAGCCACTTCCATCAGGTTCAGCCAAGCCATTAAACCCAATCCGAGCCAGATTCAATTCCAAGAGCCAATCAACCAATCCAGACTTGACCCAGTCGAGTCCTACCCCAATCTGAGCCAGATCTGAACCAGCTTCGATCTAGATTCAGCCAATTGGACTCAAATCAAGTCCGATCAGGGCGATTCTGATCGATTGGAGCAGTAGAGACCCATTATGAGAGGATCACGAGTAGACCGCTCGTAACAACTTGGTATCAGAGCTCCGTTCCACCGACTGTGCGGTTCAAAACCTTCTGGAAACTTCGCCAACATGTACAGAGTACCCCAGGAAAGTTTGGAGCAGCAATTCAAGGTTATGCAGTCCCAGTTGAAGCTCTGTTCAACTTTGATGGAGCGCCAGAGCAGAGAATTGGAGCGGATTTCCAATAGTTGGTCGAGGATAACTCAGACTTCGAGTCAGACCCCTACTGCAACTCAGATTACGGATCCTGACCCCGAGCCAACTCGGATTAGGACTCCGACTGAGACTCCTCCTGCAACTCCGAGAGCAACCACAATTGTAACTCTGAGTTTAACTACGCCAGATCCGGGTGAACACCTTTTACAACCTTCCCCAAATTTTCTGGAATTTTACCTAATTTTCCAGATTTTTCCCGGGATTTTCTCTCTCCTCCCGGATTGGCTCGAGCTGCGGCTCATCTCCTTCCCCGCGCACGGCTCGACCCCGAGCCGACCCTTCGTCGTCCCGGCTCGTCACCCGCGCCGACGGCTCGTCCCCGAGCCGCCGCCCGATCGCCGCCATCTGGCGCCGTCCTCTCCATCTACACACTGGGGAACCATCGACGTCCTTCCCGGAAGCCACCGTGGCCGACCACGACCACGATTGAGGCCCGGATCGCCGGAACCCAACTCCGGCAAATTCCATTGATCCGGCAACCTTCACTCCGCCACTTGCCGAGGATGATCCCAAGATCAGACATCACTAGAAAGGTCCCAAGACCTTCATGAACCGTTTCCACCCATCCCCGGCTACCGATGAGCCCTCCTTCACCGCCGATCACCGGCGACGTTCTCCACCGCGCCGCCACCTTCAGATCCGGTGCATCCGAGGCCCAATCCGATGATCAGACCGTACGGATGGAACCCCCTCGTCCCTACGAAGCTTCCTGTGCCGTTGCCACACTCCGGCGACCATGTTTCGCCGTTGATCCAGCTCCGGCAGCTTCTCAGCCGTCCGATCAAGACTGCAACTTGATTCAGCCGTTTGATCAGCCTGATCTTCGATCCAATGGTTCCGATCTTCGATCTAAACCTGATCCAATAGTCCCCAGCAATCAGGACCATCCAGATCAACTCCATGTGATCAAGATGCATCCTCAGCCGTTGATCAAGCATTCAAAGGTTGAGATGAGTCATGAAAGGAGCTACCCTCCTTATCCAGATTTCATCTACAATCTGATTAGATCTGATTATGATGGAAACATCGGTTTAGCTCAGCTGACTCAAGTCCAGATTGACACCGGCAGAGCCAACCAAGTCAGACAGGTTTGGACCAGAGTACGACTCAGCACAGCTGAAGATTCAACTTGGTTCAACCAATTTCAAGCCCAGACAAGTGCAGCAGAAGCATGGTCCAACCATCTTCACTTCAGATTGGACCAAAGCCAGCTTGACCCAGATTCAAGCCAAGTCCCTGCACAGTTGATCAGACCATGGAGATCAGATCCCATCCTATGGTCATGGGCAACTCTACTGATGGGACATGATGAAGATGATCCAGGAGAGCCATTGAAGATCATATTCCTGGAGCTACCTGAGCCGTCAGATCGACCTCCAGATGCTCCATCCTCTGCACGATCCATCAGATGCTTGGTACTGCTACCACTGGACCCGCCATGGGATCGACCTGGTTTCTCTCCACCGAGTCCAGAGCTACAGAAGCAAGTTGATTCGGTCCAGCCACATAGAGCAATCCTACCTGACATAACTCTGGCCTTGAGGACAAGGCCAATTTTGAAGGAAGGGGGGATGATACGAGTCGATCCGACTCGACCAACTGGACCCGAACCCAGAAGAGGAACCAAGCTGGTTCAACCTCTTTCCTAGTTTGACTTGGACTTCCCTAGTTCAAACTAGAGTATTTAATTAGTATTTATCATTAGTCTTTTATTGAGTCCTAGTTGATTGTTAGGACTTAATTAAGAGTCCCTTTGAGTTAGGAAGTTGAGTTGAGTCAGAAACCTTATTACTTGCTAATCAAGCAAGGGGGTTTTCTAGTGGATTAGGACTCTGTCAAGGTCTCTATAAAAGGACCTTAGTAGTTTGTATTAGGTTATGATGATGATGAATGAAGAGTTATGAATTATTAGGAGTAGTTGATAAATTATCATAGGAGTAGAGATAATATAGCTTCCACCAAATATCCACCATAGATCCACCTTCTTCCCCGTCGGTCATCTTCTCCGCAGCCGGCACCGCCTACACCAGTGTTTCTCTCTCCCCGTCACTTTCTCTCTCCACCACGTCAGCAACCCCACCGCCACGTCAGCGCCACGTCACCCGCACTATTCATCGTCTCCCTCCTCAAGTCATACCCTCGCTTCAGCCGATCTCCACCGCCGTTCCCTCTCCGGCCACCCCCGTCGCCAACCAAGGCCACCTCCGACTTTCCCTACCTCCCACGACTCCGGCCATACCCTTCCCTCCGTCCTTCGTCCCCTCCGGCGCCGTCCCCGACAAGCCTAACTCCGTCCCCTCCGCCGTCAACCCACATCCATCCCCAACTTCACCTCCAAACCATCCTAAATCCCTCGTTGATCGTCCCTAACTCCATTCCGACCATCCACGACCCTTCCCGACGTCCCCAGAGCCATTCCCGTCGTCCCCGACGCCGGTGAACCCAAACCCCTTCCGCCGTCTTCACCAGATCCGCCCGATCCGCCACCCATCTTCCAGATCCGAGTCGGTAGATCTCACCCCCACCTCCAGGCTACCCTTCCTGGAAGTATCCCGACCGCCGCCGCCGTCCCTACGCCGGCGATCTACTCCGGCGACTTCTCAGCCCTTGGATCAACTCCGGTTCAGCCCAATCAAATTGGCTCAGCCACTTCCATCAGGTTCAGCCAAGCCATTAAACCCAATCCGAGCCAGATTCAATTCCAAGAGCCAATCAACCAATCCAGACTTGACCCAGTCGAGTCCTACCCCAATCTGAGCCAGATCTGAACCAGATTCGATCCAGATTCAGCCAATTGGACTCAAATCAAGTCCGATCAGGGCGATTCTGATCGATTGGAGCAGTAGAGACCCATTACGAGAGGATCACGAGTAGACCGCTCGTAACACCTACCCGGGGCTGCGTTTTGCAGGTGCAGGCGTCGGTTCTTCTTCTTTGGCCCCTACCGGGCAGTTGGTCGGCGGTGCGGCGGCGTCTGGTGGCTTTTGAGAGGTGGTGATCCTTTACAGCTTCTATCCTATGATAGTTAGTCTCCTATGGGAGTGATGTTGTATTTTGAATCTTCCCCTCTCCGAGGATTTGTATATTAAATCACTTTAAGTTTTTAATCTGTGGTTCGAGATTTTTGCTAATTATTATATCTTTAATTGGGGGTGCTTTTGGTGAACTGTTAGGGAGACCAATAGGTTAGAGGGAACCCTCGCCGTCTTTTTTCGCGTATTGTTAGGTTCCGATTCGCATCGCCCGGCTCGGTTGGGCTTTCGCGGGTTCGGGGCGCGACATCTCGTTTCTTCTTCCTCGCGAGAGCCCTGTTTTCCTCCCCTGTTCCGGCCGCCCCTTTTCCCTCCTCCGTTCTCCCTCCTCCGGCCACCGTTTCTGGAGCTTGAAGGCTCGTTGGAACCGTGACGGCGTGAGGAAGATCCTTGGCTAGGCTTCGTGGATTGAAGCTACTCTGAGGAGGTAAGGTTCTCACTCAAAGCTCCGGCTGTTTTGAGGGTTTGAAATCCGGTTTTGATTTCCGATGGATCTCCTTGTGGAGTTGGTGTTTTCCGGTTTTGAAGCCATGAGTAGCTTCGTGGCACTGAGAGCTACCAGCCCACCTAGTTTGCTGAGCTATGGTGGAGGTTTCCGGCGGTATCCTTCGCCGTCCGGCCGCCGGAGAACCCAGTCATGGGATGAGATCGATCATGTTTGGGGTGGCCCAGCCCGCCCGAGCGAGAGCGATCTCCCTGGGAGGGAGATCGAACTCTTGGCGGCTGGTGTCAGTGCGTCAAGGGTCACATACAAGATCGATCTTCATATGGGTGGAGATCGATCTCGTTGGGGTGACCAGGACGGGTGCGTCTGGCCTCGAGGAAGATCGATCTCGCTGCTATAGGAGATCGATCTCCTTCGGTGCAGAGAGGGTTTTTACTTACTTTAAGTGCTGTTTTGCCCGCGGGGCTTCGCCTGCAAGCGGTTTTGACGGTTTTGCCCTCGGGGCTTAACATGTTGCCTATCATGCTTATGTTTACTGCTTTGTGGTTAACCGAGGGAGTAATGAACCCTCGGGAATGCTTAGTATAAATGGGCTGGCAGTATGCCCTTACCGCTTTGTGGTGAACCGAGGGAGTCATGACCCTCGGGAATGCTTAGTATAAATGGGCCGAAGGTGTGCCCTTGTTATGCTGTTTGTTACTGCTTTCCCTATTCATATCCGGCCCTGCTTCCTGTGCGTTAGACATGCTAGGTTGGACTGGGTGGGGTTGACCCGTGAACTTCGGTGATCTAAGGCTAAGTGGTGGATGCCGTTACCCGACATGTATCCCCATGCTGGTGGCCAGCAAGGGCAAGGATGTCCTACAGGTATCATCCGGACCACCCTGTGCCCAGTCCTCGAGTAGTGGCTATCGGAGGGACGTACATTGGACAGGAACCTTGGGGAGGGAAACATCGATGGGATCGATGGACTCTCTGGCTAGGCTTAGTCCTTGGGTCAGGAGTTAGGGGTCCTGTTGGCTCTGTGGCTTGGAGTACTGAGAGGTGGTAGTCTTAACCTCGGTCGTTCCGCCAAGTGAGGAGGTCCCGCTTGGAGAAGGGTGTCCTACCAGTAGCGTCATGTCCACCCTGTGTCGGGGATTGTCGGAGTTGTCCACCCCTGAGCAGTGGTTGTCGGAGGGGCGTACTTGGGACAGGAGTCCTTCGGGTTATTGATGGGATTTAGGGGATCCTTGGCAAGCCTCAGTACTTGGCTTCAGAGCTGGTTCGTTTGGGTTTGGCCTCTTAGCGAGTGTGGTAGAGTAGGACCCTGCTGAGCTGTTGCTCATGCCTACCTGGACTGTGTTTGTTGCAGGTGCAGGTGGCCGCTCTGTCCCCGTGTTACCCTCTCGGTCGTCCCGTGGCAGTGCGCCGGATCCCGACCATGTCTGAGGGTCAGGATGGTTTTGTTTGTGCGTTTGCGGAGACCCCGGTGGGTGGTGTAGCCTCTTTTTGGGGACTGTTGATCCCTTGTAGCTTGTTGTACTAAACTCTGTTTAACTCTTTTATTACTGTTTTGTAATAAGTGTTAATAGATGTTGTTTAGTTCTTCGCTTCCGCATTGTGCGTGTCGACAGCTGTTTCCGCCAGTTGGGCTTTAGTCTCAACTGTTTTCGCCAGTTGAGGCTACTAGATGTAGGTTTTTCCCCTCGTGTCCCGACCCGGTCTGGGTCCTGCGGGTCGGGGCGCGACACCTACACCATCTAAGACGATCATCCTCTTCCCCAAGCCCTCACGACTCCGGCCAATGATACGAGTCGATCCGACTCGACCAACTGGACCCGAACCCAGAAGAGGAACCAAACTGGTTTAGCCTCTTTCCTAGTTTAACTTGGACTTCGCTTGTTCAAACTAGAGTATTTAATTAGGATTTATCATTAGTCTTTTATATTTAATTGAGTCCTAGTTGATATTTGAGTTAGGAAGTTGAGTTGAGTTTGAAACCTTATTACTTGCTAATTAAGCAAAGGGGTTTTCTTGTTGGATTAGGACTATGTCAAGGTCTCTATAAAAGGACCTCATTAGTTTGTATTAGGTAATGCATGAGATGAATGATGAAGTAATTAGTAGAATATCATAGGAGTAGAACATCATAGGAGTAGATGTAATGTAGCTTCCACCAAATATCCATCACTGATCCACCTTCTTCCCCGCTGGTCATCTTCTCCGCAGCCGGCGCCGTCTCCACCGGTATTTCTCTCTCCCCGCGCACTTTCTCTCTCCTCCACGTCATCGCCACGTCAGCACACTGTTCATCATCTCCTTCCTCTCTCTCTCCGGTGCCCTAACCCTAGCCTCACCGCCATCTAGCCTCTCTGGCCACCCCCGTCGCCATCCAAGACCTCCAACGCCTTCCCCTAAGCCCCACGACCCCGGCCATTTCTTTCCCGTCGCCCTTCACCGTCTCCGGCGTCTTCCCCGGCAACCTCAACTTCCCAGCTTCGCCGCCCCTTCCGTGTCCGACCCCAATCTCACTCCCAGATCCCGCCAAAGTACCCCGCCAACCTCCCTAGACCAGATCCCGGTCTTCTACGACGTCCCAAAGCCCCGCAGAACCCTCCCCCGTCGTCCCTGACGCCGGTAAACCCAAACCCGCCGCCGTCGACCACCAGATCCCGTCCATCTAGCCATCCTCCGACCAATCCAACCCGTTGGATCTATTCCCCATCAACCCACGACCTGCCCTGCCACTATCCCGACCTCCGCCGCCGCCCCTACGCCGGCGATCCACTCAGGCGACTCCTCAGCCCTTGGATCGATCCTAGCTCATCCCAGCCAACCTTGACCAAATTGACTCAGCCACTTCACCCAATCCTAGCTGGTTCAGCCCAGCCACCTAGCCCAATCCGAGCCAGATTCAATTCCTTGAGCCAACCAACCAATCCAGCCCAACCCAGTCAAGTCCTATCCAGTCAGCTCAAGCCAGATCCGATCCAGCTAACCAAATTTAGCCAATTGGACTCAAATCAAGTCCGATCAGGCCAATTCTGATCGATTGGAGCAGTAGAGACCCGATACGAGAGGATTACGAGTAGACCGCTCGTATCAGCCAACCCCTTCACCGCCCCGTTCGTCTTCTCCGGTGTCTTCCCCGGCAACACAACCTCCCGAGCTCCGCTGGCCCTTCCGCGCCTGTCCCCGATATCGCCCCAAAACCACCCTAAAACCCTCGCCGACCTTCCTAGACCCGATCCCGACCATCCCAAGCCCCGCCGAGCTCCCCGTCATCGTCCCCGACGCCGGCCTCCTCTAAACCCGCCGTCCACCTCCCAGATCCGGCCAATCCGCCACCTATCTCCCAGATCCGAGCCGTTGGATCACTTCCCCACCGTCCTACGACCTTCCCTGCCAAGATCCTGATACGGTTGGAAGTCCAGCTCCACCTGGGCTAGACCAACCCACGCCCAATTATGGGGCAGGGCCCACACATGGGCTAGATCCAGTTGGGACCCACGCAGGTCAGGCCCCACCCCTTGGTAGGACCCGACCTTGGACCAGGTCTCAAGCCAAAGCCGGCCTTAGGGATTCTAATCCTTAGCTGGTTACTACCTTAGTTAGTTCTTAATTGCTTTCCTAGTTGATTTCCTAGTTTGAGTCCAGTTTATGCTTTGTTTTATTAGTTCCTATTTTGAGTCCAGTTTGTTAGGGAGTTTGAGTTATGATTGAGTCTTAGTAGGAAAGTATGGTTACTTGCTGATTAAAGCAGGGTAGTTCTCTAGTTGAAGTAGGACTCTCTTGAGGCCTCTATAAAAGGACCTCCATAGCTTGTATTAGGTTTTATGCATTGAAGAATAAAGTTAGTAGTTAAAGTAGGATATCTTAGGAGTAGTTCTAATTTAATATTCCACCACCACCAGCCCTCCCACGTTTCTCTCTCTTGCTGGCCTTCTCCACCCGCCGGCTACCACCATCACCACCGCCGTTCGCCGCTACCAGCCACCGCTCCCATCCCGGCGTCCTCCTTGGCTGCCGGCCCCCCTTCTTCCACCTCTCTTGGCGTGGATCTCCAAGAGTAACCAGCCAACCACAAGAGGATCTGCAAGGTAACCTCTTCTCTACCGTCTCCTACCTCCGGTCTTCATCTTCCTCGTCGAATACCTAGGGTCCTTCTCCTAAAACCCTAAAGGTATCTCTCGACCTAGCCATAGATTTGGCTAAGGAAGAACTGAGACCAGGGAAGAGACCATGTACACGTGCCTACGAGAAGGCACGGCGTAACGGATCCCGACCGTCGCCGCCGCCCCTACGCCGGCAATCCACTCCGGCGACTCTCAGCCCTCGGATCCAAATTGGCTCAGCCCAACCAAATTGGCTCAGCCAACTTAAGCCGGTTCAACCAAGCCACATAACCCAATTCGAGCCAGATCCAATTCCTTAAGCCAATCAACCAATCAGACTTGACCCAGTCAAGTCCTATCTAATCAGGCTCAGCCAGATCCGAATCAGCTCAAGCCAGATCAACCAATTGGACTCAATCAGGTCCAATCAGGTCCATTCTGATCAATTGGAACAGTAGAGACCCGATACGAGAGGATTATGAGTAGACCGCTCGTATCAGTATCTCTCAACCTAGCCAAAGATTTGGCTAAGGAGGAGCCGAGACCAGGCAAGAGACCAGGTACGAAAGCCCTAGAGAAGGTGCATCGTACTAGATGAGTAGCTAAATTTTGTACTAGGGATCTTGAAGTTTTAGTGTAGATTTCTGTATTTTTCTAGTTTGATACTTGTATTTCTTTCTGAACATGATCTTATAGATATGTTTTTAATGATAATAGAGTTGAGGAAATAGAGTTTCTTGACGTATATTGAGGCCTACTTGATTTCGGTGATTGATGGTAGAGATCTATCGGATAGTTTTCATGTGGTTTGTGAATAACCCATGAGATATTTTTAGCTTATTGACGATAGGTTGTGCTAAGGTTACCCCAAAGACAATCTATGCTAATCGAAGATAAAATATGCCTTTCGAAAGCACGTACCTTTTTTTAGGGATTCATCTAAGCTTAAGAAGCTATGAATCTATAATGTATAGATAAGAAAACAAGAGGATAACTAGAGAATATAGGAAGTGAAACTAAAGTGGATTGAGTAATCCCTAGGTTTTCTCTTTGATCTATCTTAAATCCTTTTTATATTGCTTTCTAAAACAACCCAAATAAATCTTTCTTCGGTTTAGGATTAGAATTTCGAGATTTAATTCTAATTTTTCCTTGTTAGTCAAAGTTTTCCTTGAGGACCGACCCCGTATTTCACCATTATTCTATCTTATTAATTTAGTGTTGAAAGAAAGGTTTAAAAATTTCTAAATTATGTTTTTTGTATGATTTAAGGACATCATTTGCAAGCGATCAATTTTTGACGCCGTTGTCGGGGAAAGTTTATGATTTTTAAGGAGTATTGATTTAATTCTCTCTTAACTCTTTTTATAGGCATAGTTAGATTTTTATCTTTCTCTATTTTTATTTTTATTTTACTTTTTTTAGGATTTGTTTGACAATTTTCTGGAATTTTTGCAGCAGTGGAACGGATTTTACTTTGAAGCAGACTGACGGTCGACCGTCACATCATCCGACGAATCGACCGTCGTGCTCTACGATATCCACGGTCGACCGTCCCATCGAGCGCCGGATCGACCGTGAGCCTCTGTCACGAAAACAGCTTCTGAGGATTGATACGATGATCGATCGTCGCTTCTCCAAGTAAGGTTGCACAGTCCTACGGTCGACGTTTGATCGACTGTCAGATTGACCGTTACCGCAGTTAGGTTAGTTTTCTTGCTTCAAAACGTTTCATTTCAATTGTTGTTTTCCGGAATTTCTCCTCTCCTCCGAATATTCTATTTTCTTTATGTCTTTTTGATGTGATCTTGCATGCAAGGCAGACGATCCCTGAATAACCCACTGGAACCTTTGGATCTAGAAATAGAGGCCACACTTCGAACAGCTAGAACTTTAGGACAGAAATCTTTAATTAATTATCAGGACGCCTTGAGTAACCTGCTATCTTTAATGGCTGAAAAATAGGAATATATCATTGACCGTAATGCTAATATGGGTGGGGGTGGAAAAAATAACAATAATAGGGATGTCCCAATTATGAATCACTTTCTACCTGGACCTTATACCTATGCTTCTTGTATCAACCCACCTACCATTAATGCTACACATTATAGATTAAGCCTAACTGGATTACAGCTCTACCTTCTTTCTATGGGCGTAAGAATGAGGATCCCTATAGACACATGCTAGCTTCCTTGAAATCCTTTCCATGTTCAAACTTTAGCATTTTATTGATGATGCTTTTAGACTCAAGCTTTTCCCTTTTTCTTTGAAAGACAAGGCTAAACATTGGCTCCAAACCTTAGCTCCAAATTCAATTTCAACATGGGATCAACTTCAAGATGCTTTCCTAAAAAAATATTTCCCTATCATTAAAACTCAAAATTATCGAACCATGATTATTTGTTTTAAGCAAAATGAAGATGAGATGTTTCATGAAGCTTGGGAAAGATTTGACGATCTTCTTAGAGAATGTCCTCATCATGAGTGGCAGTTAGCCCATTCATTTTATAATGGTCTTAATGATCGTTATAGGACGATGGTCGAAGCCTGCTGCGGGGGTGTTGTTCTTAGTAAGCCATGGACTGCTCTTTGGGAAATGTATGACAACTTTTCTGAAAATTCACAACACAATGCCTTAGTTTCTAGGAGTCGGTCTACCATTGTTCGTAATTCTCAGGGAATCCATGAAATTTCTGAATTTCAAAGTCTCTCCGCACAAGTAGCTCTCCTAACTAAAGATTTAAATCCGTTAAAAACATATCAAACTCTGACTCAACAATCGCGTCACACTTCTTCTGAGACCTGTGCCCTTTGTCTTAACTTTGATCATCATATCACTGATTGTCACTTGGCTCCCAATTTCCCTGACTTTGTTCAGTAACAAGCTAATGCAACTTATGGTTTTTCCAAACTACAAAATAACCCTTATTCTAATACCTATAATCCAGATTGGAGAAATATCCTAATTTTAGTTGAAAGCCACAACAGTCAAGTAACTTTCAAGGACAAAATGATACAGTTAATCCTTCTATTTTCAAATACCCACCTAAAACTTCTGTACATCCAAATCCTGGGTCCCTTCCACAACCAACTTTAGCTCCTCCGACCCAAACCACCTCCAAACCCACTTTGAGTTCCATTCTTTCAGCCATAAATGAAAATTTTAGTGAATTGAGACGTGACCTAAAAAGTGATATTTCCAAATCGCAAAATAATGTGTCTAGAATAGAAAACCAATGTAATTCTAATACCCCATTTATTGCTAAACTTGAGAATTCATTAGGCCAACTCTCTAACACTATAGCCAAAAGAGAGGACGGATACTTGCCAAGTCAACCTGTCACCAAACCGAGAGGCCTGCATCATGTAGAAAACCAAAACATTGAGATTGCCAAATTTGTTGACCCTTAGAAGTGGAAAAATAGTAGATAATCAAATAGGTGAACCAGTCAGTCTGGACGATCAAACGCCCGATCCGATGATCAATCGTCCATCCCAAGATGACTCATATTTTTCACATGATATTGGCCCATCTAATTCTAAAGAGCCTGATCCAGCTAAATATATTCCTAAAGTGCCTTTTTCTACAGTCCTTAAGGATCCTTCTTCAACAATAAAATCCCGAAAAACTACTGAAGAAATCATTGAGACCTTTAAGCAAGTCAATATCAACATACTTTTGCTTGATGCCATTAGACAGATTCATTCTTATGCCAAATTTTCTAAGGATATGTGTACCCATAAACGCCAAACCAAATCCAAAGTACCGAAAAAGATTTCTTTCACTGAGCAGGTTAGTTCAATTCCGAAACGTGATACACCTCCCAAACTAAAAGATCCTAGTACCCCTACAATACCTTGCTGTATAGGAGACTATCATATAGATGGTGCCCTACTTGACTTAGGTGCCAGTGTGAACCTTATGCCTTACTACCTTTACAAGGAATTTGGGATGGGAGAACTTATGGAGACACCGGTAATTTTGCACAATTAGCTGATAGATCCATTCAAACACCGAGAGGTATCTTAGAGGATGTTTTAGTTAAAGTGGATAATTTCTTCTTTCCCATTGACTTTGTTTTGTTGGATATAGCACATGTTGTCCACTACCAAAAGACTGTACCTATTATTTTAGGACGTCCCTTTTTGGCCACAACAAATGCATGTATAAACTGTCGAACTGGTGTTATGGATGTTTCTTTTGGACATATATACATGTTAAATTGAATATTTTTAAAACTACATGTTTGCCTGAGCAGGATGATGAATGTTATAATGTTGATATTTTGATTGAATGTATTGATGATAGATCACATGTCATGATTTCTGATGAATGTTATGACTCTGATAATGGTAATGATGTTAATTTAGAAATTGCGCAATCGAAAGATGACATCAAAACACACATCTCAGATATACCAATCGATAGGCTAGACGGCCGATCAATTGGTCTGGACACAACGGAGATTGAATCTGTTTCTTAAATGGTTGAGCCCCTTCCACCGCTCTCTTCTTCTCCTGCACCTTCTTCATTGGAAGAACCACCTAATTTAGAATTAAAACCACTGCCTAAAACACTAAAATATGTTATTCTAGGATCAGATTACTCTTTTCCCGTTATCATCTCTTCTTCACTTTCAAACGATTAGGAGAGTCAACTTATAGAGGTTCTGAAACAACATAGGAAAGCCATAGGTTGGTGGAAATGCAACGCCGCCTTAATTTGAAAGGTATTCACCCTTGGATTTGCATGCATAAGATTCATCTCAATGATAAATCTAAAACCGTTAGGGAAATGCAACGCCGCCTTAATCCTAATATGAAAGAGGTGGTGAAGAAAGAGGTAGTGAAACTTTTAGAGGCCGGTATTATTTACCCAATTCCTGATAGGCAGTGGGTCAGCCCTACACAAGAGGTTCCTAAAAAATCGAGCTTAACCGTTGTAGAAAATGAGACCGATGATCAGATCCCAATGTGCCAAACTATGGGATGGCATGTTTGTATTGATTATAGGAAACTTAATGCCTTGACTAGGAAAGATCATTTTCCCTTACCTTTTCTTGATCAAATCTTAGAATGATTTTCCGTCCAGAGTTATTATTGTTTTCTAGATGGTTGTTCAGGTTATAACCAAGTTACAGTCAATCCTCAAGATTAAGAGAAAACTACTTTTACATGCCCTTTTGGTACTTTTGCTTACCGTAGGATGCCTTTTGGTCTTTGTAATGCACCTACGACTTTTCAAAGGTATATGATGGCCATCTTCTCTGACATGATTGATAAATTCTTAGAAGTCTTCATGGATGATTTTTCTATGTTTGAAAGTTCTTTTGAATCATGTTTAAACAACTTGTCTAATGTTTTAGATCGTTGTATTGAAACTAATTTAGTTCTGAGTTAAGAAAAGAGTCATTTTATGGTTAAGGAAGGAATTGTCTTGGGTCACATTGTTTCTAAATGTGATATAGAGGTTGATAGAGCTAAAGTTGAGTTAATTGCCAAACTACCTCAACCTTCATCTGTGCATCAAATTGGTTCTTTTCTAGGTCATGCTGGATTCTACCATCGATTCATCAAAGATTTTTCCAAAATTTCAAGACCCTTGTGTGAATTACTAGCCAAGGATGTCCCTTTTGTCTTTGATGATGCATGTTTCACTGCTTTTAAAACTATTCGTGATTTATTGTCTAGCGCACCTATAGTTCATGCTGCTGACTATTGTCTTGTTGGATTCCTTATGCCTAGTAGAATTACTGATATGAGTTTCATGATATTTGGTTTAGATTTGAGTAGGTTTTATGCATGATTAAGCTCGGTTTCTCTGTTTTCTGCTGTTCTTGAAGAACAGCCGGCTTGCGGCGTGTTTTCCGGTCGGCACGTACTTGATCGGGGTTTGTGATGAACATAAGAGTTGTAGATCTTTTGAGTCTACTCTCTAATCCTACTGATTTCCTATTTTTCCGATTTTTCTACGATTTTTTGTGAATTGTTTGCTGGAGGGCTGCGTTGCAGCAATTAATTGGTAAGTTAGTTTGATTAACGGTTTTGATTAGTGTTTTCCCGTTAATTCAACCGTTGGATGAATATGAATTTTGGATATGTTGATCATGGTATATACACCTACTGATGGCTAAGTTGGATCTTGAATCCGACGTCGTTTGGATGTCGGATCGACGGGATCAATTAGCCCTTAAGTAGAGGCTTTGAGTGTTTTGAATATAATATTATATTTTTGGAATATAATATTATATTGTTTATTGTTCATCATCGTTTTCGGGGTTGCTTCCCGTTGCAGGAGTCCGCGGTCGACGATCGTGGTACCGTCGTAATGCCGGGACCCGCTGCGGATCGGCTGGCAGCGGTCGGTAGTACCGCTGTGATAAGACGTGAAAAGTGCATAAATCACCCTTTTAACTTGGCCTTGTTAGTCTCCGAGCAAGGCCTTACTGATGGATTTTACCCTATTACAGGTACAAGTGCCCCCAACGAGGATTGGATCAAGTTCCGAGCTTAAACGACGTCATTCGGGCCAGTTTTTATGAAGAAGATCGATCCTGTATGGAAGAAGGATCGATCCTTTGAAGTGCTTTAAGAAGGAGCCAATCAGGAC
>OY986967.1:12778860-13065680 GCA_963920575.1 Narthecium ossifragum | reverse complement strand
TAGGACCTACAATGAAATGGAGATCCCAAGACCTCTCTATATTAGTTATATTTCTCTTCATTTAGTTAATTGCTTTAATAGACATTAATTCAATACCCAAATAATCACATTCACAAAGTCGACGAATGAGTGATTAGCTTCTATCGTCGCTAACGAACCTTCGATTAAGATCGATTCGTCGCAAGAAAAAGATATTGCATAGAGTCGGGCATTGGATCGAGATGGTTCTAGCACCTCGAATCCAATGCAAGAGAAAGATAGAATAGATCATTTGATTAGAGAGATAGGGATGGTTCTAGCATCCCTAATCTCTAATCTAGGGCTAGTAATCCTCCCAATAGATTTGGATGTGTTTCTAGCACATCCAACTCATTGGGGCATAACAACAAACACCTATCATGCACAAGTTCTAACTCATACCAAAGAAAGGCATTCATCCATTCATCATATGAAAACCATGTACAAAGATAGAGAAATAATGCTCAAATCCATACAATAGATAAATCCCTAAAGATTACACATCAAAAACCCTAGGAAAACTACAAAAGAATCCTACAACTACATGGAAATCCCAAGATAAAGGAAGTTAGCTACTCATCTTGGTTGGATCCATGGATGGAGGTTGATGAAGCTCCCCTCCCATGGATTCCCTCCAAGAAGTCCTCCTCTCAATTGGGTAAAGAAACCTAGAAGGGCTGGAGAAGACTAAGAGAAGATCCCCTAAAATCCCCCCTAAGGGGTCTATTTATAGTCAACAAGCCTCCCCCACTCGGATTAGATCTGGGCCATTGATTTTGCTCGGCTGGCATCAAAGGATCGATCTTCATAGGGTGAAGGATCGATCATTCGCTTCGTGTGATCGCTGGTCCCGTGAAGGATCGATCCTCCCATAGGAAAGGATCGATCTTTTCTTCTTGAATTCTGGCTTCGCCCCGATGAAGATCGATCCTCCAGTGTGTGGAGATCGATCCTCTAGAATTTGCGTTCTGTCACTGGGAAAATGCGCAAAAATGATCGATCCTCTCCTGCCATAGGATCGATCCTTGTTGTCCTGATTGGCTCCTTCTTAAAGCACTTCAAAGGATCGATCCTTCTTCCATACAGGATCGATCTTCTTCATAAAAACTGGCCCGAATGACGTCGTTTAAGCTCGGAACTTGATCCAATCCTCGTTGGGGGCACTTGTACCTGTAATAGGGTAAAATCCATCAGTAAGGCCTTGCTCGGAGACTAACAAGGCCAAGTTAAAAGGGTGATTTATGCACTTTTCACGTCTTATCACACCCCCTAACTTGAACTTTGCTAGACCTCGAGCAAAGCAAAAGAAAAATAACTAGAAGGGAAAGATAAGAAATAAGAAACTCAAAAAGAACAATCCCCCGATCAACAATTAGTCACTTCTCATAAAGCTTTGGTTCTTATACGATCAAAATTCATTCATATGCACACATAGATTCAAATGCATAGCTCCATTCATCAACCCATAGCACAAGTAAAATGCAAACGAATAATTCCATCAATAGCATCATTCAAACACTTCAAAGCACTTGAACAAGATTAAAGCTCATTTAAGCAATCCGTGTAGTGAGAGTTGCTACTCAAGTATTCGGGGTCTCATAGTCATTCAAGTGGGGTTCCAATCAAAACTAGACATCCTTAGCATTTTACACCGGTCGAACAAATGACAAGTTTCATAAAATCTTTGTTCTCTCTTTTTTTTTCTTTCTTTTTTTTTTCTTTTTTTTTCTTTCTTTTTTTTTCTGACTAAAACTAGTGGTCGTGCATTGCCATGATCCCTTAGGCTTTCTACTAGGCCCATGTAACGAGATTTGGGCCAGTGGCTCCTCGGTCAGATGAC
The DNA here is from genome assembly GCA_963920575.1 of Narthecium ossifragum. Lineage (NCBI taxonomy): Eukaryota > Viridiplantae > Streptophyta > Magnoliopsida > Dioscoreales > Nartheciaceae > Narthecium > Narthecium ossifragum. The sequence goes on along the minus strand of OY986967.1, from coordinate 13,063,822 downwards.
CTAAAGGCACTAGGTGTTGAGGCACCCCTCGGGCTTAATTTCCCGAACCTAGCAGGCCACGAATCACAGCTGACCAACAAGCTTTTATTTGAAACTAGTGTGACCGTGCAATGCCTTGATCCCTTAAGCTTTCTACTAGGCCCATTTAACGAGTGTTAGATCAATGACTCCCAAGCCAGGCGGCTTTAGGGCATTAGGTGTTGAAGCACCCCTCGGATCTTACTACTCGAGCCTAGAAGGCTACGAATCAAGGCTAGTCACTTTTATTAACCTGGCTCTCGGCCTCTAACTTGGCTTCGAACCCTACTACAAGTCATCTCAATCGAGTGTAAATAGCTTTGGACTCCCAATCTATCAAGGTCCCCCAATCAAACACTACTTGCCCCCTCATACAAGTGTAAGTGCACAAGTGGATTGGATCACTTAAATGTCCTTAATGCATGACAAGAAGAATTAAAGTAGAAGAATAACACTACTCATGAAATGATTCGCCAAATTTTACAAAGCATGGGAATCAAAATGAATTATGCGATAGTCATCCATGCTAGCATAAGAGTTGAAATTTTTTCGCATATTTACCAATCAAATAAACAAATAAACGTGTGACTAATTGTAGATCGATCACAGGTTATCTATAAACATGATGCAATCATACCCCCTAACTTAAACGGGTTTGTCCTCAAGCACGGAAGAAGGATAAAGTGTAGAGATAACCTTGTGACGAAACGGCCGAAAATGTAACCTTGACAAAAGAAATGAAAGGAGTTACAGTCAAGATTAGTCGTGAAAAACCGTATTATTGTGATGTCAAAATGTCGTATTTTGCGTTGCTATCCATAGCTCGTATGCCCTGTAAAAACATAGAAGAAATACCACCCATAGCATTATGGAAATCAAAGAATAGATATGACAAATTTTGAGAAAAATTGGGCAGCATTCCCTCTATTTATTCAATACGCCCAAGGGCTGTACAAAGATGCCATTTGCATCCAACATGTTTACATTCATTCAAATTGAAAATACAGAAATGTAACACCAATCTTCATTTACAAACATACATTCACATCCACCAATATACATCCACATTCAGACAGACACACACGGGGCACACCCCCATACCAAAAATCGTGTATATATATAATCACTAACATCGAAGCCAACCATATACAAAGATAGAGCAGTGGAATACAAAAAGTTACCCACCCTCCAATCACAAAAAGAGATCCACTCTAACCATCCAGAAAATACAGAAAATACAGAAAATACAGAATACCCCTAGATACAGGCTATCATCCCTGAGGTCTCTGCTCTGGAAAGTGAAGAGGACGGTAAGGCACAATAGCAGTGACCGGCGGAGGTGGTGGGTGGATGGCATCGAGACGGGCAAGGATAGTCGACGAGACCAAGTGAAGTGAGGTGGTGTCCTGGCATAGGGCGGCGACACGCGCGTCTACCTCGTCCAGCCGCTGTAGTACTGCGGACTGGAACGCCCGCTGCTCCCTATAGATCTCACCCATGGTAGGGTGCTCTACAGGTCCGAACTCAGGTGGGGGGCAGCGAGGACGTGGCTGCCGGACAGGCGCCCCGGCCTTCCTCATGTGGCCGAGGACCTTGCCCCAAGTGGGGCCACCGAAACGCGCAAACCGGAGGGCCTCGTCGGAAACGGTCGGCTCGCCCTCGGGGACTTAAGTCCTGGCTCGATAGAAATGCCGAAATAAGGCACGGGTGCGGCACGGCCTTCTTGGCGAAGCTCGTTGTCTTGTCTCTGACTGCCCCGCTGTAGAAGTGCAACATGTCATCAAGAATCTGCTGAGGTATGTTGACCGCCCAATTCTTGGCCAACAACCACAATACGCACAACCAATGACCAGTTCGATACTGGTCATGGCCATTCTGGAAGATATTTCGACGCAGAATATCGTCGAATAGCCAAAATGGAGGCGACAGCTCTGCTCGTGTGAATTTTCCCCCGCCTATGCGATCCGGGTTAAGGACAAGATGAGCCTCGCTGGTATGCTGGTATACTTCCTCCGGCCGGGCCTTATGAAGACCGGGGCAGAACATCGGAATTGCCAACACTTCGCTGATTGCCTTGGCCGTCAAGGTCACGTCGACCCCATCAATAATGGAGGTGAAGCCAAGGCAGGGGAAGTACCCATCGACAGCGTCATCCCGCTCATCCCCGTAGGCGATGGCTGTCATGTTCTGGTAGAACATGCAAACCAGCCTAGGGTACACCGTGGTCTCAGGTGTACAAATAGGAAGAAGACCACGGTTCTCCAACATCTCAATGGAGTCCTGGGCATGCTCTACAGTACGAAAGTGCTCCACATTGAATGTATACTCGAGGTTTACCTCCCGCTGCCACTCTGGACGGAGACCTCGGACGAGCGTGGGCGCAGTGGACGGCCGGGTCTGCTTCTTGATCTTCTTAGACTGGCGAGGGTTTGTTGGGGCAGCCTTCTTCCGTTTGGAGGTCGCCGGAGCCGTGGGTGGAACAACCACAGCTCGTGTGGAGGACGTGGAGGCTGCCCTCGGAGTCCTCGCTGGCCGGGACGATGATGATGGAGGTATGGAAGCTTGAGTGGGTGATGCTGGTGGGGAAGACGGTGACGCGCGGAGGGGTGGAAGCTCGGCGTGGAGGTGATGGTGAAGCCGGAGGTCTAGCTGAAGGTGCGGAGGCAGGGCGTGCCGGTGGAGTGGAGGACGAAGCGGCGGCCTTGCCCTTCCCGGTGGCCTTCTTGGCGGCGGCGGTTGGCTTGCGACCCATTGGAGGTGAGTGGAGAGGAGGAAATCGCCGTAGGGTGAAGGGGGACGACGAAGGTGGCCGGCGACGATGATGATGGAAGTTGCAACGGCGCCGTTGGGAGGTGAGGGACGAATGTGGATGGCGCCGGGGTCTATTGAGGGTAGGGGAGTGAAGAAGATGACCGGTGACGAGGAGCTTGGTGTTGCGGCGGCACCGGTGGCTCGAAGGGGGTGATGGTGAAATGTGGACGGCGCAGGGGTCGATTGAGGGTAGAGGAGTGAAGAAGGTGGGTAGGGGAGGCACTGGGAGGTGGGAGGCGGCGGCTCGATGGATGGCGGCGGCGAAATGCGCCGGAGGCGGGGACGAAGGAGGGCGGGGCGGCGTCGTCTCTCGAGGAAGGAAAGGGGGAGGATCGATCTTAGGGCTTGTGAGCCCTAAGTCGATCCGCTGGGGTTTATATTTTTTTCATAAACCCCGCAAAGGACCGATCTTCCTCAAGTAGAAGATCGATCTTTTGCCACGTGGCAGCATCGTAACGGTTCAACTTAAGTCGTGCTGACGTGTCAAGTGAGTAAGATCAATCTTTCTATTCTCAAGGATCGATCATCCAGAAACCATCCCTCTGTCACGAAAAAATTCGCAAAAATGATCGATCATCCAGGATGGAAGGATCGATCTTCTCAAAACCAATCCCCTGTCACGAATTAATTCGCAAAAATGATCGATCATGGGGTATGGAAGGATCGATCTTCTCAAAACCAATCCCCTGTCACGAATTAATTCGCAAAAATGATCGATCATGGGGTATGGAAGGATCGATCTTCTCACCCCCAGGTTCCAGCGTAACTCCATCGGGCATAAAGGATCGATCCTCTCCGCTTGGAGGATCGATCTTTAATGCACCAAACTGCAAAACTGGGCTGAAAACCTTGGAATTCGCCCCAAACACCCCAAACAAGAATACTAGGCTCCTTAGGCATTAAAATGCCACAATAACAGCCCTCCAAACCAAACAAAACATCAATCGTCCCACAAATTCAACATACCATCTTGACATCACAATTATTCCAACAAAGATCAAATCAAAAACACACCAAAATCAAACATGCAAAGAATGGGAAAAACAATCAATCATGCAAAGAAGAAATAACAAACAAAAACAGAAAAATACGAAGAAAGGATGGGTTGCCTCCCATCAAGCGCTAAATTTACCGTCTATAGCTAGACGCAATAAAGCTCAAGTATCATATGGTTCTGCCAACATAACGGTTGGCTCAAGAGTGATGTCAAGAGGGAAACTATGAATATAAGGTTTCAAACGTTGACCATTAACAGTGAATGTAGCCCCCGAGAAGGGATTTTGCACCTCAACAGCTCCATGGGTGAAAACCTTAGTGACATCAAATGGACCATCCCACCTAGTCTTAAGTTTTCCCGGGAAAAGCCGAAGATGTGAATTGTATAGCCAAACCTTATCCCCAACATCAAAGGTTTTCCGAACTATGAGTTTATCATGAAAAACTTTAGTCCGGGCCTTGTAGATTTTGGTATTCTCATAAGCCTCATTCCGAATTTCTTCAAGCTCATGAAGTTGGAGTTTCCTATTGCTTGAAATATCATTAGCGTCCCAATTGAGAGCTTGAATTGCCCAAAACGCTTTATGTTGAATCTCTACCGGGAGATGGCAAGGTTTTCCGAAGACCAATCGGAATGGCGACATCCCGATTGGCGTCTTGTAGGCCGTTCGATAGGCCCACAAGGCATCATTGAGCTTAAAAGCCCAATCCCTCCGGTCGATTCTCACAACTTTTTCTAAGATCCGCTTGATCTCGCGATTGGACACCTCAACTTGGCCACTAGTTTGAGGATGGTAAGGCGTGGCTACCTTATGAGTAATTCCATATTTTTCACAAAGAGATTTAAAATGCCGGTTGGTGAAGTGAGGGCCACCATCGCTTATGATGGTCCTCGGGAAGCCGAAACGAGTGAAAATATTGGAATGCAAGAATTTCAACACGACTTTATGATCATTTGTTTTCGTGGCAATTGCCTCCACCCATTTGGAAACATAATCCACCCCTACCAAAATGATCATTTGTTTTCTAGCCATTTGATTGAGGGGATGGACCCATAAAATCAATACCCCACACATCGAAAACTTCACACACAAGAATGGGAGTTTGGGGCATTTCATTTCGTCTAGAGATTGTGCCAACTTGTTGACACCGGAGGCAAGCTTTGGCAAAATTGTGAGAATCACGGAATATGGTATGCCAATAGAAACCGCATTCAAAAATCTTGGCGGCGGTCTTCCTACCGGAGAAATGTCCACCACAAGGATGAGAATGACAATGAGTGAGGATGGACGTAACTTCCGATTCGGGAACACATCTTCTCAACAATTGATCCGAACATCGTTTGAGCAAGTATGGATCGTGCCAAAAATAGTTCTTGATATGTGAGAAGAATTTATTACGATCATTTTTGGACCAAAAGAGTGGAATTTGCCCGGTGGTGAGATAATTGACAATATGAGCGAACCACGGCTTGGGAAATTGATCGATGGCCAAAAGATGCTCGTCCGGGAAGAACTCATTGATCGGAATGGAGTTTAAGATGTGCTCGGACGAAAGCCTAGAGAGATGATCCGCTACCACATTAGAGGAGCCTTTTTTATCCTTAAATTCAAGATTGAACTCTTGGAGAAGCAAGATCCATCGAAGTAAGCGTGGCTTGGCATCCTTCTTGGAGAACAAGTACCGCAAAGCGGCATGATCGGTGAAGATAATGATTTTGGAACCAAGGAGGTAGGATTGAAATTTCTCCAAAGAGAAGACTACCGCTAGCAATTCTTTCTCGGTAGTAGTGTAATTGACTTGAGCATCGTTCAAGGTTTTGCTAGCGTAGCATATGACATGAGGGAGTTTATCAATCCGTTGGCCCAAAACAGCGCCCACGGCATAGTCCGAGGCATCGCACATGATTTCGAACGGAAGTGAATAATCGGGTGCGTGCACAATGGGTGCTGAAGACAAAGCCTCGCGAAGAGTAGTATATGCATGCATGCAAGGATCATCAAAGTTGAAGGGAACATCTTTAGCAAGTAAGGCACAAAGGGGCCGAGAGATTTTGCTAAAATCCTTGATGAAACGACGATAGAAACCCGCATGCCCAAGAAAAGATCGGATTTGTCGGACCGATGATTGCGGAGGAAGTTTAGAGATGAGCTCAAGTTTGGCCTTATCAACTTCTATCCCCCTACTTGAAACAACATGGCCCAACACAATCCCCTCATTTACCATAAAATAGCTCTTCTCCCAACTCAAGACTAGATTTGTTTCCTCATACCTCGCTAAGACTTTGGTGAGATTCTCAAGGCAAGAGTCAAAAGATTGGCCAAAAACTGAAAAATCATCCATGAAAATCTCTAGAAAGTGTTCGATCATGTCTCCGAAGATGGCTAACATGCAACGTTGAAACGTTGCCGGTGCATTACAAAGACCGAAGGGCATACGCCGATAGGCGAAAGTACCAAAAGGACAAGTAAATGTCGTTTTCTCTTGGTCCTTAGGATCAATTGCCACTTGGTTATATCCGGAGTAGCCATCAAGGAAACAATAGAAACTTTGTCCGGCAAGTCTCTCCAAAATTTGGTCGATGAAAGGAAGTGGGAAATGGTCTTTTCTAGTGAAAGAATTCAACTTCCGGTAATCAATACATACTCGCCATCCCGTAGTTTGGCGAGTAGCAATGCTTTCTCCCTTCTCATTCTTAATCACGGTAATGCCCGATTTCTTGGGCACTACTTGGGTTGGACTCACCCATTTGGAGTCCGAGATGGGGAAAATGACCCCCGCCTCAAGGAGTTTAAAGACCTCCTTCAACACCACTTCCCTCATGTTTGGGTTCAATCGACGTTGAAACTCAATGACACTCTTAGACTCATCTTCTAAATGTATGCGGTGCATGCATATAGATGGATCTATCCCCTTGAGGTCGGCAATGGACCACCCAATGGCCCTCTTGTGTTTGGTGAGCACCTTAATGAGTTTGCCCTCTTGTGCAAGAGTCAAGGATGAAGAGATGATCACCGGGAGGGAGCAATTTGGCCCAAGATACTCATATTTCAAATTGGATGGCAAGGGTTTCAACTCTAGAGTTGGTGGCTTAATCAAAGATGGGGGTGCCGGTGTGGAGGAAATAGGTGGCAATGGCTCAAAAGAAGTTTTCCGAAAGGCCATGGCACAAGCATGTTCAAATTCATCGAGTAAATCCGAAGTGGGTAAATCTGCATCTTGCAACGCATTAAAAACCATCAAAAAATCATTGAAAGTCAACACTTCATCACGTAAACCCGAAAAATCCTCTTCACAAATCGGCAACTCATCAAAATTTAAAACCTCATCACCACTCGATAAAGAGTCATCACAAGCATCAACAAATGATTCACAAGCATCATCCATGGCAAAATTTGCAACCATCACATCATTTGCACATTCATCAACAATATCATCATCCATCAAAGACTCGACCATAAAACATTCACTCCCATGCATAGATTGTTTCGTAGCATCAAAAATATTTAATTTCAACTCCATATTTCCGAAAGTAACGGTCATAATGCCACTTCTACAATTGATGCATCCATTGGCCGTAGCCAAGAAAGGTCGGCCAAGTATGATGGGGATGGATTTCTTATGTCTAACACCCGGTTCCATGTCAAGTACAACGAAATCGACCTGGAAGACACATCTATCAACCTTGACTAAAATGTCTTCAAGAACACCCCGTGGTGTCTTGATAGATCTATCGGCCAATTGCAAGGTCATTGAGGTCGGCTTGAGCTCTCCTAAGCCAAACTTACAAAATAAGGAGTATGGCATAAGATTCACACTAGCTCCTAAATCAAGAAGAGCCCCCTCAATCAATTGATCTCCTATTATGCAAGAAATGGTAGGAGTACCGGGGTCTCTCAATTTCGGAGGTAGATCAAGTTGAAGAATAGAGCTAACTTGCTCCGTTAGGAAGAGCTTTTTGGAGACGTGAGATTTGGATTGCCGCTTATGGGTGCACAAGTCTTTCAAAAATTTTGCATAAGAAGGCACTTGCTTGATGGAATCCAACAAGGGAAGGTTGATGTGAACCTTCTTAAAAAGTTCTAGCATTTCCTCATACTTGCCACTCTTCCAAGGTTGGGATGTGGCTTGAGGATCAACTAGTGCTTGAGGGTATGGAGCCCTTGAAATGTATGTTTTGGTTGGTAATGGGTCGAGTGAAATAGGCTCATTTTCCTTGGAAGATGGCAAAGAACTTGAGGGATCATGAGGGGCATGATGAGGTGATGCTTGAGAGTCATTCATTGACGTTGATAAATGGGGTTCATGCTCTTGCTCTAATGTGGTGTCTTTGGACATCTCCACATTAGGGAAAATCTTTCCACTTCGGAGGGTAGTGACCGCTTGCACTTCCTCGTGAGTGGAATCAATAAAATGTTGGCCTTTTGGGTTTGCTATGGGTTGACTAGGAAGTCTACCCTCCTCCCTTCTTGCCATAGTATTGGCCAATTGGCCTATTTGCACTTCCAACTTTGCAATGGATTGAGAATGAGAATGCAAAAGTTGGGTACTTGACTCAAAAGAGTCCAACGCCTTGAGAAGCCTTTCCTCAATACAAGGATCACGTTTAGGAGCTTGAGGGGCTTGATGGGCTTGATAGGGAGCTTGGTATGAAGAAGGCCCAGGTGGCCTTTGATTCCAATTTTGAGGATGAGAGGATTGTGGATAACCCGCCACTTGAGAGGGATATGCATTAGGGGCTTGAGGTGGCCGGTAGGTGGATTGAGATTGTGGAGGTTGGTTAGAATGATATGGCGCTTGATACCTAGGAGGATAGCTCGGGGCTTGATTGCCCGCAATCGGAGGCCTAGAATTGTATGCATTTGGAGGTTGTTGGCCGGGATTTCTCCATGAGAAATTTGGATGATCCCTAAGACCGGGATTGTATGTATTTGAGTATGGGTCATAGGTAGGCTTGGATTGTTTGAAGACCGCATTTATATGCTCTTGCACGAGCTCCGGATAATCACATGCCAAATGGCATTCGGTAACTTGGTGACCGGGTATCGAGCATACGAAGCACAGTTCTCCCAAAGATGGAGAATTCGGTGAGTAACTCGATGAAGAAGGAGGAGTAGGAATTTGATTCAAGGAATGAGCAAGGACTTGATCAAATTTTCTACTTAGAGTATCAATTTGTTGTGCAACACGAGTGGCTTCGGATAACTCTAATACTCCTCTAGAATTGGATTGTCCCTTAGGATTTGAGGTATCCCTAATATTCCTTGAAGTGAAAGCATGATTTTGGGAATTAATGGCAAGCTTTCCAAATAAGATCCATGAGTCCTCGTATGGGTTGGTCATGAATACCCCACCGCACGCGGTGTCTATGTTACGAGCGGTCTACTCGTGATCCTCTCGTAATGGGTCTCTACTGCTCCAATCGACCAGAATCGGCCTTATCGGACTTGATTTGAGTCCAATTGGCTGATTTGGCTAGCTGGATCGGATCTGGCTGAAGCTGGATCGAATCTGGCTAAGCCTGATTGGATGGGACTTGACTGGGTCAAGTCTGAAGTAATCTGGATCAAGCTGATCAAGTTGGATTGGGCTGGATCCAGACTAAGTGGCTCGGCTGAACCAATTAAGTGGGCTAAGTGGCTGAATCAACTGGCTGGCTGAACCGGGTTGGATCCAAGGGCTGTGGTTCGCCGGAGTAGATCGCCGGCGTAGGGACGGCGGCGGCGGTCGGGATACTTCCAGGAAGGATCGCCTGGAGGTGGGGATGAGATCTACCGGCTTGGATCGGTGAGGTAGGTGGCGGATCGGCCGGATCTGGGAGATGGACGGCGGGGGTTTGGGTTCACCGGCGTCGGGGACGATGAGGGAGCTCGGCTGGGGCTTGGGACGTCGGGAAGATGGTCGGGAAAGGGTCGTGGAGAGACGAGGAAGGTTTTAGGAGGGTTTAGGGGTGAAATCGGGGACGGGCGTGGGGTTGACGGCGAAGGGGACGGAGGTCGGTTGCCGAGGAAGGCGCCGGAGGCGGTGAAGGGCGACGGGAAGGGTATGGCCGGAGTCGTGAGGCTTAGGGGAAGACGTTGGTGACCTTGGTTGGCGACGGGGGTGGCCGGAGAGGGAACGGCGGTGAGGCTAGGGTTAGGGCACGGGAGAGAGAGGAAGGAGATGATGAACAGTAGCGGGTGACGTGGCGGTGGGGTCGCTGACGTGGCGGAGAGAGAAAGTGACGGGGGAAAGAGAAACACTGGTGGAGGCGGTGCCGGCTGCGGGGAAGATGACCGACGGGGAAGAAAGGTGGATCTATGGTAGATATCGGGTGGAAGCTATATTATCTCTACTCCTATGATAATTTGTCTACTCCTAATAATTCATAACTCTTCATTCATCATTCATCATTACCTAATACAAACTACTAAGGTCCTTTTATAGAGACCTTGATAGAGTCCTAATCCACTAGAAAAACCCCCTTGCTTGATTCGCAAGTAATAAGGTTTCTGACTCAACTCAACTTCCTAACTCAAAGGGACTCTTAATTAATTCCTAACAATCAACTATGACTCAATAAAAGACTAATGATAAATACTAATTAAATACTCTAGTTTGAACTAGGGAAGTCCAAGTCAAACTAGGAAAGAGGTTGAACCAGCTTGGTTCCTCTTCTGGGTTCGGGTCCAGTTGGTCGAGTCGGATCGACTCGTATCAGTCTACGTCTTGTTGATGACGTAGTCTAAGGCCATTATAGAAATAATCAACAAGAGACCATTTAGGGATTTGATGGTGTGGGCATTTTCTAAGAAGCTCTTTGAATCTATCCCAAGCATCATGAAAAGGTTCGTCATCCTCTTGACGAAAAGTTGCTATTTGGGTTCTCATTTCATGAGTCTTGGCGATAGGAAAGAACTTTTCTAGAAAAGCACTTTGTAATTGGTCCCAAGTAGTGATAGTTTGGGGCTCAAGGGATCCTAATCAATGCTTGGCTTTGCCCTTCAAGGTAAATGGAAACAATTTCAATCTCATTGCATCCTCGGTAAAGTTTGGGATTTTGACCGTGGAACTCTTTTCAAGAAAATCCTCGAGGTGATAGTAAGGGTCCTCATTACTCAAGCCGTGAAAGTTTGGAAGGAATTGAAGGAATTGAGGCTTAAACTCGTAATGTGCGGCTTGAACAATGGGTTGTTGTATGCCCGATGTAGGTGCAAAAGTAGGGGTGGCAATCCGGGTCATGACCCGTGAACCCGACCCGACCCGACCCGAGTTAAACGGGTTTGGGTTTGACATAATCGGGTTCGGGTCATAAACGGGTCGACCCGTTTATGACCCGTGAATAAACGGGTCGGGTCGGGTTGACCCGCGGGTTAGGCGGGTCAACCCGTTTAACCGTTTAAAAAAAAAAAATCCGTTTACCCGTTTTAAACTTTTCCTCTCCTCTCCCAACCTTCTCTTCCTCTCCCAACCCTCTCTTCCCCAACCATCCTAACACATCGGCCCTCTCCCAACCCTCTGGTCCTCCACGGCGGCACCCCCCTCCCCCCTGGTCCTCCACGGCGGTTCCCACCTCCCCCCTGGTCCTCCACGGCGGCGCCCCCCCTCCATCTTCTCCTCTCCAACAAGTAGCGGCGCGGCCCCCTCCCCCCCGGTCCTCCACGGCGGCGCCCCCCCTCCATCTTCTCCTCTCCAACAAGCAGCGGCGCCCCCCTCCCCCCTGGTCCTCCACGGCGGCGCGCCCCCCTCCATCTTCTCCTCTCCAACAAGTAGCGGCGCGGCCCCCTCCCCCCCGGTCCTCCACGGCAGCGCCCCCCCTCCATCTTCTCCTCTCCAAGTAGCGGCGCGGCCCCCTCCCCCCCGGTCCTCCACGGCGGCGCCCCCCCTCCATCTTCTCCTCTCCAACAAGCAGCGGCGCCCCCCTCCCCCCTGGTCCTCCACGGCGGCGCCCCCCCTCCATCTTCTCCTCTCCAACAACCAGCGGCGCGGCCCCCTCCCCCTCGGTCCTCCAGACTCAGATCCGGCCAGATCTGGCCGTCCACGACTCAGATCCAGCCAGATCCGGTCATCCACGACTCAGATCTGGCCAGATCCGGTCGTCCATGACTCAGATCCGGCCAGATCCGGCTGTTTCCCGGCCGGATCCGGCCAGATCCGGCTGTTTCCCGGCCGGATCCGGCCAGATCCGGCTGTTTCTCGACCAGATCCAGCCAGATCCGGCAAGATCCAGCCAGATCCGGCCAGATCCGGCAAGATCCGGCAAGATCTGGCCAGATCCGGCTGCCGGCGCCGCCTCTCCCTTCTGGGGCGTGGCTGGTTGCTGTGGCGGGTCAACCCGAACCCGATCTGACCCGTTTAATAAACGGGTTAGATGGGTCGGGTCGGGTTGACCCGTTTATAAATGGGTCGGGTTTGGGTTTTGTAAACCTGACCCGTTTATTAAACGGGTCGGGTTCGGGTTTGGTATTTAATAAACGGGTCAGTGTATGACCCGACCCGAACCCGACCCGCGAACCCGAATTGCCACCCCTATGCAAAAGTAGTAGGGACATAATAATCCCTCATACTCCTACGGTCCGGGATTGGATTGACATTAGGATTGGGGTCCGGGTTGGGAGCATCCATGATTTTAGGAAAAAGGAGGTCATTATGCAAGGGTATGCTTGAAGATGTCCTAGAATCTAGGAATTCTTGCAAGGTGATATCTAAATCGGAATCCGAATCCTCATGCACACTCATTCACACATATAAGAACTTGGACCATACAAGGTAAGAGATACATTACAGTGGGCTGGTCCAAGAACTTTGTATCCTCGCCCGTAGATGAGTCGCTTCGCCGCTCGGAAGCTTCACCTACAACCACAAAAAGATATACAATATAAGCAACGTTCTATTTTTGGTATTTTATAATAAAAGAAAATAAAGCAATCTAATTGAAATGAAGGAATTTATCAAGTAAGAAATTCAAATCAACAAATCCCCGGCAACGGCGCCAAAAATTTGACGCGCCCAAACCACTCGTCGTTAAAAGTGACTAGGGCGTCAAAGATTACAATTTATACCGAATCCTAACTAACTACTACGTAGCTAGCGGGAGTCCGGGTCTTCTCTTGGTCTTCTCCAGCCCTTCTAGGTTTCTTTACCCAATTGAGAGGAGGACTTCTTGGAGGAAACACATGGAAGGAGAGCTTTATCACCCTCCATCCATGGATCTAACCAAGATGAGTAGCTAACTTCCTTTATCTTGGGATTTCCATGTAGTTGTAGGATTCTTTTGTAGTTTTCTTAGGGTTTTGATGTGTAATCTTTAGGGATTGATCTATTGTATGGATTTGATCATTATTTCTCTATCTTTGTACATGGATTTCATTTGATGAATGGATGAATGCCTTTCTTTGGTATGAGTTAGGACTTGTGCATGATAGGTGTTTGTTGTTATGCCCTAATGAGTTGGATGTGCTAGAAACACATCCAATGACATTGGGAGGATTACTAGCCCTAGATTAGAGATTAGGGATGCTAGAACCATCCCTATCTCTCTAATCAAATGATCTATTCTATCTTTCTCTTGCATTGGATTCGAGGTGCTAGAACCATCTCGATCCAATGCCCGACTCTATGCAATATCTTTTTCTTGCGACGAATCGATCTTAATCGAAGGTTCGTTAGCGACGATAGAAGCTAATCACTCATTCGTCGACTTTGTGAATGTGATTATTTCCGACGGATGATCCTAACCCGACTTCCGTTGAGCGATAAGTGAGGCTAATCACCCGCTTGTCGACTTCTTGATTTCGATCGTCCCGACTGGATTACACACCTCAATTCCTTAGGAGGCTACATTAGAACTTACAATGAAATGGAGATCCCAAGACCTCTCTATATTAGTTATATTTCTCTTCACTTAGTTAATTGCTTTAATAGACATTAATTCAAAACCCAAATCATTTTAGCTAGTTGTTTGGAGTTATCTATCGAGTACGTTAGTCATTTCTCATTTCCCTGCGGATCGACCCGGACTCCCGCTAGCTACGTAGTAGTTAGTTAGGATTCGGTATAAATTGTAATCTTTGACGCCCTAGTCACTTTTAAAGACGAGTGGTTTGGGCGCGTCACGCTGCAGCGATCCGGTTGACTTATATGATGTTTGTCATACTGTTGCATGCTTTACTTCTTATCTGTGTATGTCATAGCATGCATTGTTGATTTGTGTATTAGTTGCATTGGTTAGGGCGTGGGTGATCTGTGGGTCGCCGTCCCGAGGCTGGAAGCTCGGACTTAGCCCTAGGACAGGGGTTGGGTAGTTTGGACCCGGTTTGAATGGTGGTGTCCAGTCGATTCGATGATAGGCTTAGAGGACTGGTACACTTGTTGCTTGATGATTGTAGATGTGAGGACCTGTCCCTCTACCCCTGTGGCTCGTTGTAGACCGCAAGGGCAATTTGGTAAATTGCGCCTTGTTGGTTTGTTTCACACCCGCGTGTGCACACACTGGCCTTGTTTATATTAGTGCTTGTTTAGAATGCTAGGTGAATCCGAGATCGGAAGATCTGAGTTTGGGCTTGTGTTTTAACCCAAGTTTGCCTTTCTGGGCGAAGGAGATCGATCTGGATTGCTAATGAGATCGATCTGGCCTTGCTAGCCAGATCGATCTGACATGCTTTGGAGATCGATCGCCTAGTGCAGAAGGTCTTTGGGCTGTTGGCGGCTTGGGAGCGATCGATCGCTCCTCGGAGCGATCGATCGGACTCGAGTCGGTTGGTTTTCTGCTTCGCGAGGACGGCCACCGTTGGCCGTCGCTCTCTCGTGTCAGAGAGGGAGGACTTTCCCTCCCCTCCCTTCACCTTTCTCCCCTCTTTCCCGGCTTTCCCCTCCCCCCTTTCCCTCCTTTCTCCTTCCCCTCCTTCCTTCTTCTTCTTCTTCTCTTTTCTCCTCACCCGAAAGCTCTGTTTTCTCTCCCTTTACCGCCGGCGAGCTTCTTCTCCTCCGTTCTCCCTCCTCCGACCATTATTTTGGGTGTTCTAAGGCTCGTTGGATCCGTGGCAATGAGAGGAAGATCCCTGAAGTGGTTTGGTGCCTTGTTTGTGATCAACTCGCGGGGAATCAGCCGAGGAAGCGCTGTTAGGTAGGTTCTTCTACCTACTGTGTTGTTTTTGGGTTTTCTTTAGATCTAGCCGTTGGATCTTGTTGATCCTTGTCTTGTTGGATTCCTTATGCCTAGAGATCACCGGTGAAGGGTAATGGGACCCTTGTAGCTCACTCGAGTCTGGCTTGAGGGCGACACTGTTGCGTTTCCCTCTTCCTTCTGTGAGGCGTAGTGTAGATCCCTACTGAGCTTAGTTGTCGCGCTCCGACCCGCGAAAGCCCAACCGGGCCGGGCGACGCGAATCGGAACCTACAAAACGCGGAAAAAGAACGGCGAGGGTTCCCTCTAACCAAGAACACCCTCAATTAAAACAACATTGATTAGCAAAACCTCGAACCACAGATTTAAACTCAAAGTGTTAATATACAAAACCTCGGAGAGGGGAAGATTCAAAATACAACATTACTCCCGTAGGAGACTAACTAGCCAAAATGGTAAAAGCAGTAAACGATCACCACCTCTCAAAGTCCACCAGGCGCTGCCGCACCGCCAACCAACTGCCCGGTAGGGGCCACAGAAGGAGAACTGACGCCTGCACCTGCAAAACGCAGTCCGGGTAGGTGTGAGCACTAAGCTCAGTAGGGATCTACACTACGACACACAGAAGGAAGAGGGAAACGCAACAGTGTCGCCCTCAAGTAGGACCTGGGTGTATACAGGGGTCCCATAACCCCACCGCGTGACCCTGAGGCCCAGGAGCAGCGCTCAGTAGCAGGAACAACACTGGTGAACACACAACTGCAGAGAACGGCACTGCAGGCGGGAAAAAGGCACCGCTGGGTAGGCAACTCCTCTACCCCAGGGTCCGCACAGTGGGACACCGGCTACACCTCAGCATCCGACTCCAGGCCGACACGACCTCTACAATCATCAAGCCACAAGTGTACCAGTCATCTAAGCCTATCATCGAATCGACTGGACACCGCAATTCAAACCGGGTCCAAACAGCCCAGCCCCGGACCTAGGGCTAAGTCCGAGCTTCCAGCCTCGGGACGGCGACCCAAAGATCACCCACGCCCTAACCAATGCAACTAATGCACAATTCAACAATGCATGCTATGACATACACAAACAGGAGATAGACATGCAACAGTATGTCAAGGGTAGCATACAAGTCAACCGGACCGCTGCAGTGGTACTACCAACGGCCAGCCGATCCGCAATGGGTCCCGGCATTATGACGGTACCACGACCGTCGACCGCGGACTCCTGCAACGGGAAGCAACCCCGAAAACGATGATGAACAAAACACAATATAATATTATATTCCGAAATATAATATTATATTCAAAACACCCAAAGCCTCTACTTAGGGGCTAATTGATCCCGTCGATCTGACGTCCAAACGACGTCGGATTCAAGATCCAACTTAGCCATCAGTAGATGTATATACCAGGATCAACATATCCAAAATCCATAATCATCCAATAGTTGGATTAACGGGAAAACACTAATCAAAATCGTTAATCAAACTAATTTACCCATTAATTGCTGCAACGCAGCCCTTCAGCAAACAATTCATAACAAATCGTAGAAAAATCAGAAAAATATGAAATCAGTGGGGTTAGAGAGTAGACTCAAAGATCTACAACTCTCATGCTCAAATACAAAGCTTAATCATGCATAAAACCTACTCAGATCTTAACCAAAGATCATAAAACTCATATCAGTAATTCTAATAGGCATGAGGAATCTAACAACTCCAAGATTAACAACATCCAACGGGTAGATCTAGAGAAAACCCGAAAACAACATCAGTAGGTATAAACCTACCTAACAGCGCTTTCTCGGCTGATTCCCCGCGAGTTGATCACCAACTGATACGAGTCGATCCGACTCGACCAACTAGATCCAAACCCAGAAGAGGAACCAAACTGGTTCAGCCTCTTTCCTAGTTTGACTTGGACTTCCCTAGTTCAAACTAGAGTATTTAATTAGGATTTATTATTATTCTTTTATTGAGTCCTAGTTGATATTTGATTGTTAGGAATTAATTAAGAGTCCATGTGAGTTAGGAAGTTGAGTTGAGTTTGAAACCTTATTACTTGCTAATTAAGCAAGGGGGTTTTCTTGTTGGATTAGGACTGTGTCAAGGTCTCTATAAAAGGACCTTAGTAGTTTGTATTAGGTTAAGGCATGAGATGAATGATTAAAGAGTAGTTGATAAATTATCATAAGAGTAGAATATCATAGGAGTAGAGATAATATAGCTTCCACTAGATATCCACCATAGATCCATCTTCTTCCCCGTCGGTCATCTTCTCCGTAGCCGGCATTGCCTTCACCTTCAATTTCCTTCTCAGCGTCACTTTCTCTCTCCGCCACATCAGCGACCCCACCGCCACGTCACCTCAGCACTGTTCATCTTCTTCCCCATCTTCTCTCTCGTGCTCCCTCTCCGGCCACCCCCCGTCGCCATCTAAACCCGCCATCCTCTTCCCCTTGGCACCACGACTCCGGCCATACCCTTCCCTCCTCCCTTCGTCCCCTCCGGCGCCGTTCCCCGTCAACCTCATCATCACAGCTCCGCCGCCGCTTCCGTGTCCGACCCCTAAACCATCCCAGATCCTTCCTAAGCACCTCACGAACCTTTCCCGACTATCTTCCCGACGTCCCAAGCCTCTGCCGAGCTACTGATACGATGCACCTTCTCTAGGGCTTTCATATCTAGTCTCTTGCCTAGTCTCGGCTCCTCCTTAGCCAAAGCTATGGCTAGGTCGAGATATACCTTTAGGGTTTTAGGAGAAGCACCCTAGGTATTCGACAAGGAAGGCTGAAAACCGGAGGAGAGAGACGGATGAGGAAGAGGATTACCTTGCAGCTTCCTCAATGGTTGGCTGGCTTGGCTTGGAGATCCAAGCCTTGGAGAACGTGGGTGATGGCTGGTAGTGGTGATGATGGTGGCGGAGGAGTGGACGGCAGCGGAGAAGGAGACCGGTGATGGAGAAGGACCGGCTAGAGAGAGAGAGGAAGGTGGCTGGTGGATTATGAGGAAACTAGGTTACAGCTACTCCTATATTACTTCTACTCCTAGGATTTATCTCTACTAAATAATAACTCTCATAAATTCGTCCATGCATAATTACAAGCAATGGAGGTCCTTTTATAGAGGCCTCAAGAGAGTTCTACTACAACCTGAATACTACCTTGCTTTAATCAGCAAGTAACCAGACTTTCCTAATAAGACTCAATCTTATCTCAACTTCCTAATAACAAGGACTCATAATAGGAACTGATTTAAGCAAATCATAAACTGAACTCAATCTAGGAAACTGACTCAATCAAGATAACTACTAACTAGGAAATCATCTAAGTAAGCAAACCAGCTAGGAATAGGATTCCTTTGGCCGGCTGAGCTTAGAACGCCCAAAGGGACTTGGGTGCAGCCAACTCCTTGGCGTGGGCCCATCCAAGCAAGGACGTGGGTCCCTTCTTGGAATGGCTCGGTTCGACCTCGTATCATCCCTCCTCCCTTCGAAATTGGCCTTGTCCTCAAGGCCTGAATGTGATGAGGAAAGAGGGCTCTTCTCTTCTCGAACCGGAGTGATGTGGTTGGACCGCAACTGTTGCTCTGTACTCGGTGGTGAGAATCCCGGTCTGGCCCATGGTGGATCTAACGGTATCCGAAGCGGCGAGTCAGGGGACCATGCTGCCGGTCTGGAAGGAGGAGGCTGAAACTTAGGTGGATCTGGCGGCCTCTGGAACTCCAAGAAGTAGAGGGCGGCTGTAGATCGACGATGGGCCCACCTCAAGTGCTGGTGTCCTAGGTCAAAGACTCGGTCAATCAGAATCAAATCCTTCCAAGATGGAAGTAGACCCAAGACAACGGCTGGATACAGTCGTGTCGAGGACGGAGCATCCGGGGGACGATCTGATGGTTCAGGTGTCTCCAAGCATGGGATCTTCAATGGTTCTCCTGGATCATCCTCGTCACGTCCCATGAGTAGTGTCGCCCATGACCAAAGGACGGGATCTGATCTCCATGGCCTGGTCGGATGTGCAGGGTCTTGGCTTGATATTGAGTCAAGCTCGCTTTGGCCCAGTCTGAAGTGAAGTCGGCTGGGCCATGCTTCTGCTGCACTATTTGAATCTTGATCAGGTTCAGTTTGACTGAGCTTGATGGAGCTTGGCTGGCTGCAATCAGATCTAGCCGGATTGATTCTGGCTGCATCCAATTGAGTCTGACTTAGCCTGGTCTGATCTGAGCTTGGTCGGATCTGGTTGGTGTAACCAAACCTGGTTGTGCTTGGATTGAATCTGTCCAAGTATTGTAAGCTGGAGTCTGACTCGATCGAGTGTGGAAGATGGAGTCGGACGATCAGGTTCAAACGGTGGTGATTTGATCTGATCTGATCTGATGGTTGAGATCTGTCCAGTGCTTGAAGAAGCTTGGGATTGGATTGAGATCTGGCAGCTGGAGGTGCCCGGAACTCAATTGCTTGTGAGGGAAGCTCGTTGGAGTTTACATCCCATGGGGAAGAGGTAGTGAGAGGATGGGGGTTCGATCCAACGGAGTGAATCTGGCCAGGGGTCAGTTCAGGTGGTGGATCTGGAGGGGGTCCACGTTGGTCAAGGGTGAGGAGATGGAACCGACGGTGATATGCTGGTTGGGGTTTGGAGTCGGCCTCAGTAAGGATACGGGAAGGGTCAGGAGGTTTAGGGGACGGTCTTTGGTGGCTTGAGAGATCCTTCAGTGGGCCATGAAAGGAGGTTATGGTAGGATCAGGGGCAGGTAGGCAGCGATTACCTTGGGGGTTGCTGCCGGAGTTGAAGGAGATGGATTTGGGAGCCGGCTGATTTGGGGATGGAACGGGGTAGGAATGAGGAGGGCCTTGGTGGGGGTTACATGGTACGGGGAGGGCATGAACTGAGGTAAGGTCGGTGGCTGCAGTTTTGTGGACTTCGGGTAGATTGCCGGAGATGACAATCGGCTGTAGGACTGGAGAACGGGGGGCCGTGGGTTGGTAGGGGGAAAGAGGGTGGCCTTGAATAGTGGTGGGGGCTGCCGGGGAGGAGTAGGGAGAGTTGCTGGTCGTGGGATGTGGTGTGGTTGGGTGAGGGGGCAGCGGGTGTTGTTCATGCTTTTGGTCATGGGGCAGCTCATGGGTAGGTGGAGTATGAGGAGTCCTAATCCCGGTAGAGCTGGGTTTATGTTTTGCAATCCAAGTTGCAGCTAGAATGGGATTTTCTTTGGAAATCTGAACTCTGGTAGGGCTTGACTGATTTGTAGGAGAATATCGTTGGATCATTGCTTCCCATGGTTCTACTGAAGGGTAAGGCAAAGGGATCCAACTCTGGACAGCTTTCTTCCATTGTTCAGCCGTAGGGTAAGTCGTACTCCGAGTTTGACTAGGATTCCTAGTTGGAGTAGGATTTGCAATCCTAGTTCCAGTAGGATCTTGAGTCCAAGTCGTACTCTGAGTTTGACTCGAATTCCTAGTTGGAGTAGGATTTGTAATCCTAATTCCAGTAGGATTTGGAGTCCAAGTTGTACTCAAGTAGCCATTGGTGCTTGTAGGTTTGGGTTGGTTGTAGGGAGTAGGTAATGGTTGATACGGTGGTGATGGATTGTAGGGAAGACTAGGGTTGTACGGTGCGTAGGGAGGTGTGGCATAGGCTGCTGGTATGGAGGCTGGGCATCGGCCGGGTATAGGGGCTCACGGTTTGGATAATGGGTCGGTGTATAGGCAGGTAAGGTGTGAGGTGAACAATAATAGGGTTGTGGAAGCATTGGGTTGTAGGCTGCATAGGGTGGAGGTTGGTTAGGGTTCTGTAGGGATGATGATGGGGGTAAGGGATGATGATGTGGAAGAGGGATTCGACCAGGTATAGGAGTAGGTCTGGTCGGATGAACAGTGATCCGTGTAGGGTTTGACCAATTCACGGTAAAACTAGGGTTTTGGCCAGGTACTCTTCCTGCCATGTGGACTCCTTCGGAAGGATTCGGGAGGGCACAGGTAAGAGGAAAGAGCTCTGATGCCAAGTTGATACGATGCACCTTCTCTAGGGCTTTCGTATCTAGTCTCTTGCCTAGTCTCGGCTCCTCCTTAGCCAAAGCTATGGCTAGGTCGAGATATACCTTTAGGGTTTTAGGAGAAGCACCCTAGGTATTCGACAAGGAAGGCTGAAAACCGGAGGAGAGAGACGGATGAGGAAGAGGATGTGTATATACCAGAAAATTAACACAATGTGTATATACATACATCTTTCGGCTTTCATTTTCATTCATTTTTCGAATAAGTTGTGCGTTATATTATATAGGAAATATGCCATTAACTAATTCTGAATCATGTTCTGAATCGGGGATACATATGTATTCTTGACATACTGAACCGATTGCCATTATTAGTATCAAACCAATAGCGATTCATACAAGCTAAATCCTCTAATCGGAAATTGGGCCAAAGAAACAATTTGAATTTCATGAATTTATTTGCATCTGTATTAAGATGCTCATTCAAAAATTGTCCGCAGTTTCTTATGTTCTTTTCATTACAAAATAGTGGATTTCTATCCATAACATTCCAATTCTGTGAATTGAAACAAATTAGAATTCTCAATTGTCTACGACGTCTAGGAGATGGAATATTTTCAGGAACAAGAAAATCATAATGATTTTACCTTGCAGCTTCCTCAATGGTTGGCTGGCTTCTCTTGGAGATCCAAGCCTTGGAGAACGTGGGTGATGGCTGGTAGTGGTGATGATGGTGGCGGAGGAGTGGACGGCAGCGGAGAAGGAGACCGGTGATGGAGAAGGACCGGCTGTAGAGAGAGAGGAAGGTGGCTGGTGGATTATGAGGAAACTAGGTTACAGCTACTCCTATATTACTTCTACTCCTAGGATTTATCTCTACTAAATAATAACTCTCATAAATTCGTCCATGCATAATTACAAGCTATGGAGGTCCTTTTATAGAGGCCTCAAGAGAGTTCTACTACAACCTGAATACTACCTTGCTTTAATCAGCAAGTAACCAGACTTTCCTAATAAGACTCAATCTTATCTCAACTTCCTAATAACAAGGACTCATAATAGGAACTGATTTAAGCAAATCATAAACTGAACTCAATCTAGGAAACTGACTCAATCAAGATAACTACTAACTAGGAAATCATCTAAGTAAGCAAACCAGCTAGGAATAGGATTCCTTTGGCCGGCTGAGCTTAGAACGCCCAAAGGGACTTGGGTGCAGCCAACTCCTTGGCGTGGGCCCATCCAAGCAAGGACGTGGGTCCCTTCTTGGAATGGCTCGGTTCGACCTCGTATCAGCTACCCGTTGTCCCCGACGCCGGTTAACCCAAACCGCCGCCGACTACCTCTCCAGATCCCGTCGATCTAGCCACCCTCCGACCAATCCACTCCGGTGGATCTCTTCCCCATCACCCCGCGACCTTCCCTGCCACGATCCCGACCGCCGCCTCCGTCCCAACGCTAGCGATCCACTCCGGTGACTTCTCAACCCTCGGATCCCCCAACCAACCCTTGACCAATTTGGCTCAACCAATTCTAACCTGATTCAGCCTAACCAACTGACTCAGCCACATCCATCCAATTGGTCAACCTGATCCAGATCACTTCAGACTTGATCCAGTCAAGTCCCATCCAATCAGGCTCAACCAGATCCGATCCAGCTCAAGCCAGATCCGATCTGGCTAGCCAAATCAGCCCATTGGACTCAAATCAAGTCCGATCAGGCCGATTTTGATCGATTGGAGCAGTAGAGACCCATTACGAGAGGATCACGAGTAGACCACTCGTAACACCAACAAGGCTCCAAACCACTTCAGGGATTTTCCTCTCGTTGTCACGGATCCAACGAGCCTTAGAACACCCAAAATGATGGTCGGAGGAGGGAGAACGGAGGAGAAGAAGCTCGCCGGCGGTAAAGGGAGAGAAAACAGAGCTTCGGGTGAGGAGAAAAGAGAAGAAGAAGAAGGAGGGGAAGGAGAAAAAGGGGGGAAAGGGGGAGGGGACAGCCGGGAAAGAGGGGGAAAAGGCGAAGGAGGGGAGGGAAAGTCCTCCCCTACTGACAGGAGAGAGCGACGGCCAGCGGCGGCTGTCCTCGCGAAGCAGAAAAGCCACCGACGCGATTCCGATCGGTCGCTCCAAGGAGCGATCGATCGCTCACGCCCCGAATCGATCCCAACACTAAGTCGGATCGATCCGAGTGGGTCAAACCCATTGACTTGCTCACGAGTCCGATCGATCGTTCCAAGGAGCGATTGATCGCTCAAGGGTCGTCAGCTGCCCAAAGGCAAGCTTCCGCGCGCCCGAGCTAGGATCTTCCGATCCCGGGTCCACTGATACAAGTTGATCCGACTCGACCAACTGGACCCGAACCCAGAAGAGGAACCAAGCTGGTTCAGCCTCTTTCCTAGTTTGACTTGGACTTCCCTAATTCAAGCTAGAGTATTTAATTAGTATTTATCACTAGTCTTTTATTGAGTCCTAGTTGATTGTTAGGAATTAATTAAGAGTCCCTTTGAGTTAGGAAGTTGAGTTGAGTCAGAAACCTTATTACTTGCTAATCAAGCAAGGGGGTTTTCTAGTGGATTAGGACTCTGTCAAGGTCTCTATAAAAGGACCTTAGTAGTTTGTATTAGGTTATGCATGAGATGAATGATTAAGAGTAGTTGATAAGTTATCATAGGAGTAGAATATCATAGGAGTAGAAGTAAAGTAGATTCCACCAAATATCCACCATAGATCCACCTTCTTCCCCGTCGGTCATCTTCTCCGCAGCCGGCACCGCCTCCACCAGTGTTTCTCTCTCTCCCGTCACTTTCTCTCTCCTCCACGTCAGCGCCACGTCAGCCCTCTCTCCCAGTCACCTGCCACGTCAGCATCTCCTTCTCCACTTCTCTCCCGTGACCCAACCCTACCTACCGCCGGCCATACCTCCGTTCTCCCCTCTCCGGCCACCCCCGTCGCCACCTAAACCCGCCATCCTCTTCCCCTTGGCACCACGACTCCGGCCATACCTTTCCCGCCGCCCATCGTCGTCTCCGGCGACCTCCTCACCGTTCCCCACTTCACAACCGCCGCCGTCAACCCCCTGTCCGATCCCTATCCCACCTCCAAACCATCCTAAAACCATTCCCCGGCATCCCACGATCCTTCCCGACGTCCCAAGGACCCCCGTCGAGCCTCCCTCGTCGTTCCCGACGCCGGCCGACCCTACCTTCACCGCCGTCTTCCCCAGATCCGGCCGATCCGCCACCCATCTCCCAGATCCGAGCCGTTGGATCGCTTCCCCACCGTCCAACGACCTTTCCTGACAAGATCCCGACCGCCGCCGCCGCCCCTCCGCCGGCGATCCACTCCGGCGACTTCTCAGCCCTCGGATCCAGGCTGGTTCAGCCAGCCAACTTGATTCAGACTCAGCCAAGTCTAATTGATTCAGCTGAGCCAGTTAATCCGGATCAAGCCCAATCTAAGCCAATCAGCTTGATCCAGATCACTTCAGACTTGACCCAGTCAAGTCCCATCTAATCAGGCTTAGCCAGATTCGATCCAGCTTCAGCCAGATCCGATCCAGCTCAAGCCAGATCCGATCCAGCTAGCCAAATCAGCCAATTGGACTCAAATCAAGTCCGATCAGGCCGATTCTGATCGATTGGAGCAGTAGAGACCCATTACGAGAGGATCACGAGTAGACCGCTCGTAACATCCACCTAGCCATTCTAAACAAGCGCTAACACAAACATGGTCAGTGTGTGCATACGTGGGTGTGAAACAAACCAACAAGGCGCAATTTACCAAATTGCCCTTGCGGTCTACAACGAACCACAGGGGTAGAGGGACAGGTCCTCACATTAGTGCTCACACCTACCCGGGCTGCGTTTTGCAGGTGCATTACGACGGTACCGCGGCCGTCAACCGCGGACTCTTGCAACGGGAAGCAACCCCGAAAACCGCTGATGAACAGTAAACAATATAATATTATAATCCAAAATATAATATTATATTCCAAAACACCCAAAAGTTCTCTACTGGAGGCTAATTGATCCCATCGATCCGACGTCCAAACGATGACGGATTCAAGATCCAACTTAACCATCAGTAGATGTATATACCATGATCAACATATCCAAAATCCATAATCATCCAACGGGAAAACACTAATCAAAACCGTTAATCAAACTAACTTACCAATTTAATTGCTACAACGCAGCCCTCCAGTAAACAATTCATAACAAATCGTAGAAAAATCGTACAATTATGAAATCAGTTGGGTTAGAGAGTAGATTCAAATATCTACAACTCTTATGTTCATCACAACCCAAGATCATGTACGCGCCGCCCGAAAAACTCGCCGCAAGCCGGCTGTTCTTCAAGAACAGCATAAACCAGAAAAATCCGAGCTTAATCATGCATAAAACCTACTAAGATCTCAACCAAAGATCATGAAACTCAGATCAGAAATTCTACTAGGCATGAGGAATCCAACAAAACAAAGATCAACAAGATCCAACGGCTAGATCTAGAGAAATCCATTAAAGAACACAGTAGGTAGAAGAACCTACCGAAGAACGCTTTCCTCGGCTAATCCCTCGCAACTAGTCACCAACAAGCCTCCAAACTACACCAGGAGCCTTCCTCTCGTTGCCACGGATCCAACGAGCCTTAGAACACCCAAAATGATGGCTGGAGGAGGGAGAAAGGAGGAGAGGAAGAGGGCTGCCGAAAAAAAAGGGGAAAAGAACCGTCGGGAGAGAAGAAAGAAGAAGGAAGAAGAAGAAGGAAGGAGAAGAGGAAAGGGGGAGGGGATAGCCGAAAAAGAGGGGAGAAAGGTGAAGGAGGGGAGGGAAAGTCCTCCCCCTCTGACAG
Source organism: Narthecium ossifragum (assembly GCA_963920575.1). Taxonomy (NCBI): domain Eukaryota; kingdom Viridiplantae; phylum Streptophyta; class Magnoliopsida; order Dioscoreales; family Nartheciaceae; genus Narthecium; species Narthecium ossifragum. The sequence continues at coordinate 13,038,041 of OY986967.1, read as the reverse complement.
GAGAGAGCGACGACCAACGGCGGTCGTCCTCGCGAAGCAGAAAAAGCCACTGACGCGAGTTCGATCGATCGCTCCAAGGAGCAATCGATCGCTCACGAAGGAAAAGCCAGTCCGGATCGATCCAACACCAAGTCGGATCGATCCGAGACTCCAATCGATCGATCGCTCAAGGGTCATAAGCTGCCCAAAAGCAAGCTTCCGCGCGCCCGAGCTGGGATCTTCCGATCCCGGGTCCACCTAGCCATTCTAAACAAACACTAACACATACAAGGTCAGTGTGTGCACACGCGGGTGTGAAACAAACCAACAAGGCGTAATTTACCAAATTGCCCTTGCGGTCCACAACGAGCCACAGGGGTAGAGGGACAGGTCCTCAAAACACGTATATGTCGAAACCTGGCTCGGATGCCAATTGTTGGAATAAAACCATATAGATCTACATATATCAATCATGCAGATCTAAAACTTTATGCAATTAAAACATACCCGACATCGCTAAATCCTTTTTGAGTGTGCGGAAGCTTTGATCTTTGACAGTCCCTCTTGTATGTTCTTCTGTTCTTCAGATCTGATCAGAAAGATTGGGATTCTTGGTTTCCACTCCCTGGCTACTCCGCATGTGTGGTAGATGGGGAACCCTAAAACCGTACGTAGTCGAGAGGGGACCAAGTCCCTATTTATATTAACAGATAGATAATCCTAACCCATTAAGGAATATCTTCTGTTAAGGTATGTAAATATATGGGTTATCACAATCCAACTGACATATCAATTCAAATCAGGATTTGAATTGATCTTGAACTCTTAAACCTTATGAACCACTTAAACTTGGTTTGTTGCGAATGTGGTCCACCTTATGTGGACAGATTGGATCAAGTCCAACACAAATTACTTTAGGAGTTCCAAGCACAATCTTTGTCCGTCTCACCCTCTCAGAGTATCTCGTCTTCCAGATTCGAAAGAAAAATGTCTCCCGAAAAAAACTGATGAGTTATTAAATATTCGTAATTAAACCTCTTCATTTACTTTTGTTAGGCCTAAAGTGTTTGTATTTAATAGTTTGTTAGTTGATTTCAGGTTTATCATGATTTGAGAAGAAATACAAGATTTTCGGCTAAAAAGATGAATTTATTTATAAAGACTGCTTCGTCGTTTGTTAGAAGAATATTCCCCAGAAATTCTTTATAAGTTCAAATATTCTAATCATTTAGTACGTCATAGAAGACTTCAAGGGCTACAACTTTCATGTCGGACCCTTTACGAGAATCCTGATGGATTGATATCAGTTTTGAAGAATATAAAGATATATAGCTGCTGGAAAACTGGTCCATCGACGTTCAGAAGAATATTCGTCAAATATTTCAGATAACTCGAAATATTATGCAATCTTCGGGAAATTACAGAGGACTTCCTAATCTACAACGTTTGTGTTGGACAAGGTTTCATATTCTGAACGAATTGGGCCCAGTTGCGCTCGGAGTAAGACTTTTATGATAAATTCAGAAAATCCGAGTTGTAATCGAAGTCTAACTCAACTCAAACTGTTCATATGCAGGTGGGGTGTGAGGAGGGTAGTAATGGGGTGGTGGAGGAGCTGGGTTGTAGGGGACATATGGAGGGGGCGTAGGCTGCTGGTATGGAGGGGGGTGATAGGGTGGATATAGAGGCTGGTGTGGTGGAGGTGGAAGGATAGTGGAGCCAGGTGCTGGTGGACAGGTAGTGGTGGCGGCCAAGGGTGTGGTGTAGGCCGGTTGAGCAGGGGGTTGGGTAGGAGGGATAGGACCTGTTCCAACCAAGACATAATTGGGATGAAGGCCGGGTACTCCTAGGTTAGGGACAGCTTCAGGTGAAGTTGTTACGCCGAGCCGTCTCATAGGCACGGGTACATGGTCTCTTCCCTGGTCTCAGTTCTTCCTTAGCCAAATCTATGGCTAGGTCGAGAGATACCTTTAGGGTTTTTGGAGAAGGACCCTAGGTATTCGACAAGGAAGATGAAGACTGGAGGTAGGAGACGGTAGAGAAGAGGTTACCTTGCAGATCCTCTTGTGGTTGGCTGGTTACTCTTGGAGATCCACGCCAAGAGAGGTGGAAGAAGAGGGGCGGCGGCCTAGGAGGACGCCGGGATTGGAGCGGTGGCTGGTAGCGGCGGACGGCGGTGGTGATGGTGGTAGCCGGCGAGTGGAGAAGGCCAGCAAGAGAGAGAAACGTGGGAGGGGCTGGTGGTGGTGGAATATTAAATTAGAGCTACTCCTAAGATATCCTACTTTAACTACTAACTTTATTCTTCAATGCATAAAACCTAATACAAGCTAGGGAGGTCCTTTTATAGAGGCCTCAAGAGAGTCCTAACTCCAACTAGAGAACTATCTTGCTGAAATCAGCAAGTAAACATCCTTTCTTGCTAATACTCAATCATTACTCAAACTTCCTAACAACCTGGACTCAAAATAGGAACTAATAAAACAAAGCATAAACTGGACTCAAACTAGGAAAGCAATTAAGAACTAACTAAGGAAGTAACCACCTAAGGATTAGGATCCCTAACCCCGGCTTTGGCTTGAGACCTGGTCCAAGGTCGGGTCCTATCAAGGGGTGGGACCTGACCTGCGTGGGTCCCAACTGGATCTAGCCCATGTGTGGGCCCTGCCCCATAATTGGGCGTGGGTTGGTCTAGCCTAGGTGGAGTTCGACTTCCAACCGTATCATCCCCTCCCCCTTCGAAAAGAGCCTTGTCCTCAAGGCCGAAGTCAGGATAACGATCCAAGAAATCAGTGAATACCTCCCATGTGGCTTCAGCTGGACTATGGCCCTTCCAATGCACTAGAACTTCTTCTGATTGCCGGGGAAAGTGCCGATGGTCGATGATAGCTTGGGGATACAGCTTAGGCTGCTCCTCTGAGGGGTCCGGAATCTCAGTGATGACGGGTACTTCAATTCCAATGTGCTTTTTCATAAGTGATACATGAAAAACAGAGTGCACCTTGGAATCTGATGGGAGTCGGAGGCGATAGGCGACAGCTCCTATACACGCTCCAGTACCTCGGACGGCCCATAGAACTTCGCAGCGAGCTTCTGTGACTTGCGCTTGGCCACGGACTTCTGTCGATAGGGCTGTAGCTTGACATAGACCATCTCACCAATCTGAAACTCGACATCTCGATGTCCACGATCATAGGTCTGCTTCATCCTGTTCTGGGCAGCTGCTAACCTTGACTTGACATCTGCTATCACTTGATCCCTTTCAACTAAGAAGTGATCTACAGCTACTGATCTAGCCGTTCCAGATACATAGGACAAGAGGGTAGGTTGGGGTCGGCCATACACAACCTCATAAGGCGTCCGCTGGATGCTGGAGTGCCAACTGGTGTTATAGGTGTATTTCGCCCAGGTCAGCCATTGGGTCCACTGTGAAGGTTGATCACCTGAAAAACAGCGTAAGTACATCTCAAGGGACCGATTAACTACCTCCGTTTGGCCATCTGTATGTGGGTGGTAGGCTGAGGAAAATCTGAACTTGACTCCCTGGAGTTTGAAGATCTCCTGCCAAAAGTTGCTGGTGAAGGTGGGATCTTGTTACGAGCGGTCTACTCGTGATCCTCTCGTAATGGGTCTCTACTGCTCCAATCGATCAGAATTGAGCATGATCGGACTTGATTGAGTCCAATTGGCTGATCTAGCTGAATCTGGATCGAATTTGGCTCAAGGAATTGGATCAAGCTTGACTGGATTGGGCTGGATCGAGTCTGATCGAAATTAGACTTGATTGGATCAAGTCTGATTGGGTTAAGTGGTTGGAGGGCTAAGTGGCTGGCTGAACCAGGTTGGATCCAAGGGCTGTGGTTCGCCGGAGTAGATCGCCGGCGTAGGGGCGGCGGCGGCGGTCGGAATAGTGGCAGGAAGGGTTGCCTGGAGGTGGGGATGAGAACTACCGGCTCGGATCGGTGAGGTAGGTGGCGGATCGGCCGGATCTGGGAGATGGACGACGGGGGTTTGGGTTCACCGGCGTCGGGGACGATGAGGGAGCTCGGCTGGGGTCCTTGGGACGTCGGGAAGGATCGTGGAGAGGCGAGGAACAGATCTGGGAGGTTTTAAGGTGGGATCGAGGTAGGATGTGAGGTTGCCGGTGATGGGGACGGAGGTCGACTTGTAGGGTACGGCGCCGGAGGGGATGGAAGACGGCGGGAAAGGGTTGGCCGGAGTCGTGGGAGATAGGGGAAGGCTTTGGCGGTCTTGGTTGGCGACAGGGTGGCCGGAGAGGGCTTGACGGAGGGAAGGCCGGCGGAAGCTAGGTTACGGGAGAGAAGAGAGGGAAGGAAGAAGACGATGACGTGGCAGGTGACGAGGAGAGAGGGTGCTGACGTGGAGGAGAGAGAAAGTGACGGGGAAAGAGAAACACTGGTGGAGACGGTGCCGGCTGCGGAGAAGATGACCGACGGGGAAGAAGATGGATCTATGGTAGATATCGGGTGGAAGCTATATTATCTCTACTCCTATGATAACTTATCAACTACTCCTAATAATTTATAACTCTTCATTCATCATTCATTCATCATTCCCCTAATACAAGATTACTAAGGTCCTTTTATAGAGACCTTGACAGAGTCCTAATCCACTAGAAAACCCCCTTGCTTAATTAGCAAGTAATAAGGTTTCTGACTCAACTCAACTTCCTAACTCAAAGGGACTCTTAATTAATTCCTAACAATCAACTAGGACTCAATAAAAGACTAATGATAAATACTAATTAAATACTCTAGTTTGAACTAGGGAAGTCCAAGTCAAACTAGGAAAGAGGTTGAACCAGCTTGGTTCCTCTTCTGGGTTCGGGTCCAGTTGGTCGAGTCGGATCGACTCGTATCAGATCTCGATCACAAACAATACTGGTTGGCATGCCATGGTGCTTGAACACGGTGTCGAAGAAGACTCGTGCTACAGAATATGCCGTGTAGGGATGCCGTAGGGGAGCGAAGTGTGCATACTTGGACAATCTGTCGACGACTACTAGAATTGCCGTGTATCCTCTAGAAGAAGGAAGGTCATCGATGTAGTCCATAGAAACATCAGTCCATTCCTCTTGGGGAATTGGTAGGGGCTGAAGTAGGCCGGCTGGCTTTAGAGTCTCGGCCTTGTGTCGCTGGCAGGTGTCACATTGGTGGATGAAGTCCTTGATCCGCGCCTGAGCTCCCTTCCAATAGAAGGTGGTTCGCAGCCAGTGCCACATCTTGACGAACCCCTCATGTGTGCTGGAATGTAGGGTCGCCAAGATCTCCAGGATGACTGTGGCGTTCTTCCTCAAGAAGATGCGGTCCTTGTGGAAGATGACTCCATTGCGAACTGTCCACGGGCCCTTGGTGATTCCGTCTTGGATGTCCTTGGCAAGCTTTTGCATCTCCGCATTAGTTTTGACATCCTCCTGAATTGGTTCTAGCCACTGAGGAACCGGACTAGAGATGGCAGCTATCGAGTGTGGCGATGCTGTCATGACGGCAGGCCTGAACTCAAGTTGGCCGTGGGAGAGGTTGTCTGGATTAGGAGGGACAGGATCAGAAGTTGGCGACGGCAGCGGATCCTCTACCAGGGACTCGGTGGCTGGAAGATCCACAAACACTTGGCCAATCATCATGCCAAGTGAGGGTTCTCCATGCTCATCTAGGACCGGGGTCTCCTCTTCCAAGTCAGCTCCAACCAAATCTTCCACGGCTGGTTCCTCGTTGACGATCTCAATGCTCAACAGCTGCTTATAGCGGTGCCTCGGTGAAAAGGGCTCGTCACATTGGAAGCAAAGTCCTTGTGATCTTCGTTGTTGCAGTTCAGCTAGGGATAGCTGTCTCCGTTGAGGTTGGACTGTAGTTTGAGTCTGACTAGGAGTCCTAGTTTGAGTAGGATTAGGAGTCCTAGTCTCACTCGAACTCCAGTTCGCGGGCGCAGTACGGGCAGTGGGGGCTGGACGGGTAGGTGCAGGTGTCGTCCTTGCCGTGGCATGCCGGATCGCGTACTGCTTCGCCTCATGAGTCTTGGCGTAGCTGATGGCCTCGGCTATGGTGGCTGGTCTAGCGAGCTGAACGTCGTACCTAATGGCCGGTTTCAGTCCGCTGATGAAGAGACTCAGTACCACGTCCCGAGCCAAGTGTGGAACACGACCTAGACCTCGGTCGAACCGGATCTGGTAGTCTCGAACTGAACCATCTTGCTCAATTCGAGTGAGTTCGCCGATAGGGTCCTCGTAGGTCGTCGGTCCATAGCGCAAGTGCAAGGCATGCTGGAAGGTATGCCATGTTGCTGATACGATGCACCTTCTCAAGGGCTTTCGTACCGGGTCTCTTGCCTTATCTCAGATCCTCTTTAGCCAAATCTATGGCTAGGTCGAGAGATACCTTTAGGGTTTTAGGAGAAGGACCCTAGGTATTCGACGAGGAAGGCGAAGACTAGAGGAGGAGACGGATGAGAAGAGGGATACCTTGCAGCTCCTCTAGGGTTGGCTGGCTTCTCTTGGAGATCCAAGCCTTGGAGAACGTGGTGGAGGGAAGCACGGCAGCCAAGGGGACGCCGGTGATGGGGACGTGCACTGTAGATGGCAGCGGTGGACGGCATTGGATGGTGGCCGGCTGGTGGAGAAAGAATCCGGCAGGAGAGAGATGAAGGTGGCTGGTGGCTTATGGAATTAGGGTTACAGCTACTCCTATATTACTTCTACTCCTAAGATTTATCTCTACTAAATAATAACTCTCATAAATTCGTCCATGCATAATTACAAGCTATGGAGGTCCTTTTATAGAGGCCTCAAGAGAGTTCTACTCCAACTAGAGAACTACCTTGGTTTAATCAGCAAGTAACCATACTTTCCAACTAAGACTCAATCATAACTCAAACTTCCTGATTACTAGGACTCTTAATAGGAACTAATAAAGCAAATCATAAACTGAACTCAAACTAGGAAACTGACTCAATCAAGATAACTATTAACTAGGGAATCATCTAAGTAAGCAAACCAGCTAGGAATAGGATTCCTTTGGCCGGCTGAGCTTAGAACGCCCAAAGGGACTTGGGTGCAGCCAACTGCTTGGCGTGGGCCCATCCAAGCAAGGACGTGGGTCCCTTCTGTTGGTTGCTGTGGTGCTGTAGGCCTTGGTTGCGGGCCAGATGGGCTGGGTGCCCAGGCTGCGGGCCAGGCTGCAGGCAGGGCCAGCGTCACCCCCTGGGGTCACCGTGGTTGGCCCTGTGCGGAGGGCCTGGGTGGCTCGAGTGCAGGGTGGGTTGTAGGCCCGACCCGGGCAGCGTGCTGCGCTGCCAGTGGTGCTGCAGTCGATTTGTCGGGTCGACCGTGGCTTAATGGTTAAGGGTTATGGGCGCCTTCTACTATCACTCCGGAGTTTTGGTACGAGTGGTTAGCTCATGGTTCCAAGACCGACACGTGGTATCAGAGCGAGGTTGCGGGTTCAAACCCCGGTGGTGTCGCTGGGGGGGAGATTGTTGGTTGCTGTGGTGCTGCAGGCCTTAATTGCGGGCCAGATGGGCTGGGTGCCCAGGCTGCGGGCCAGGCTGCAGGCAAGGCCAGCGTCACCCCCTGGGGTCACCGTGGTTGGCCCTGTGCGGAGGGCCTGGGTGGCTCGAGTGCAGGGTGGGTTGTAGGCCCCACCCGGGCAGCGTGCTGCGCTGCCAGTGGTGCTGCGGTCGATTTGTCGGGTCGACCGTGGCTTAATGGTTAAGGGTTATGGGCGCCTTCTACTATCACTCCGGAGTTTTGGTACGAGTGGTTAGCTCGTGGTTCTAAGACCGACACCTTCTTGGAATGGCTCGGTTCAACCTCGTATCAGTTGCGCACTCGTCCGTATCCTTCGACAGTTGGTACCATGTCTGGGCATCTCCATTGAAGTGATAGGCGGCATAGCGGACCTTCTCTCGCTCATGGATAGGATGATAAGAGAAGAACTGCTCTGCCTTCAGGATCCAGTGAGTAGGATCTGCAGCTCCATCATAGCGGGGGGAAGTCCATGCGGGGAATCCGGGCAGCAAGGGGTTGCTCACGGATTGGGTCATGGGGCTGCTCATAGGCCGGTGGGGTGTGAGGAGGGTAGTAATGGGGTGGTGCAGGAGCTGGGTTGTAGGGGATATGTGGAGGGGGCGCAGGCTGCTGGTATGGAGGGAGGTGATGGGCTGGATATAGAGGCTGGTATGGTGGGGGTGGAAGGACAGTGGAGCCAGGTGGTGGTGGGAAGGTGGTGGGGCCGGCCAGGGGTGTGGTGTGGGCTGGTTGAGCCGGTTGGGTGGGAGGGGTAGGACCTGGTCCAACCAAGATGTAGTTGGGACTAGGGCCGAATCCTTCCTGGATGGGGACCGGTTCATGAGGAGTCCTAGGGGGACTAGGAGTTGTGGTAGGAGGAGGCTGGTTAGGATTAGGGTTAGGGTTACCTTGCTCTCCCGCCGTTCTTGGACTCTGTCTCTGCACCTGCAAGGCGTACGTCTCATGCTCCACAGTATGAAGGGACAGCAGTGATCCCTTGATATCGTCGATCTCTTCTCTGGTTACGGAATGGTCCCGATCCTTGGAAGCACTCACAGCGGTATCTCCGGCCATCGACGCAGCTTTTGGAAGGCTTTGGGTGGCACAGCCGACGGATCGGAGCTCTGAAGCCAAGTTGTTACGCCGAGCCTTCTCGTTGGCACGGGTACCTGATCTCTTCCCTGGTCTCAGTTCTTCCTTAGCCAAATCTATGGCTAGGTCGAGAGATACCTTTAGGGTTTTAGGAGAATGACCCTAGGTATTCGACGAGGAAGATGAAGACTGGAGGTAGGAGACGGTAGAGAAGAGGTTACCTTGCAGATCCTCTTGTGGTTGGCTGGTTACTCTTGGAGATCCACACCAAGAGAGGTGGAAGAAGAGGGGCGGCGGCCTAGGAGGACGCCGGGATTGGAGCGGTGGCTGGTAGCGGCGGACGGCGGTGGTGATGGTGGTAGCCGGCGAGTGGAGAAGGCCAGCAAGAGAGAGAAACGTGGGAGGGGCTGGTGGTGGTGGAATATTAAATTAGAGCTACTCCTAAGATATCCTACTTTAACTACTAACTTTATTCTTCAACGCATAAAACCTAATACAAGCTAGGGAGGTCCTTTTATAGAGGCCTCAAGAGAGTCCTACTCCAACTAGAGAACTACCTTGCTGAAATCAGCACGTAAACATCCTTTCCTACTAAGACTCAATCATTACTCAAACTTCCTAACAACCTGGACTCAAAATAGGAACTAATAAAACAAAGCATAAACTGGACTCAAACTAGGAAAGCAATTAAGAACTAACTAAGGAAGTAACCAGCTCCTAGGATCCCTAAGGCCGGCTTTGGCTTGAGACCTGGTCCAAGGTCGGGTCCTACCAAGGGGTGGGGCCTGACCTACGTGGGTCCCAACTGGATCTAGCCCATGTGTGGGCCCTGCCCCATAATTGGGCGTGGGTTGGTCTAGTCCAGGTGGAGTTGGACTTCCAACCGTATCAGAAGTCCTAGGAGAAGTAGGGTTCATGGTAGGAGGTGGATTAGGGTTAGGGTTAGGGTTACCTCCAGGTTCTCCCATGGCTCCCTGATTCCTTCCTTGCATTTGTATTGCCATAAAGGCAATCCTCTCATAGATCGCTTGGGTGATGATCTGCATCTCCCGCTGCCAATCCCGCGTCTCCACTTGTGCGGTTTCCAACGTCCGCAGCGACCCATGGATGCCCTCCATCTCTCCTCTGGTTACGGGGCTTTCCAGCTCCTTGGAAGCACTGGCGGTGGTATCTTCCGCCATCAGCCCAGCTTCTGGAAGGGTTTGGGTGGCACAGCCGACGGAACAGTGCTCTGATACCAAGTTGTTACGCCGAGCCTTCTCGTAGGCACGGTACCTAGTCTCTTGCCCGGTCTCAGTTCCTCCTTAGCCAAATCTATGGCTAGGTCGAGAGATACCTTTAGGGTTTTAGGAGAAGGACCCTAGGAATTCGACGAGGAAGATGAAGACTGGAGGTAGGAGACGGTAGAAAAGAGGTTACCTTGCAGATCCTCTTGTGGTTGGCTGGTTACTCTTGTAGATCCACGCCAAGAGAGGTGGAAGAAGAGGGGCCGCCTAGGAGGACGCCGGGATTGGAGCGGTGGCTGGTAACGGCGGACGGCGGTGGTGATGGTGGTAGCCGGCGAGTGGAGAAGGCCAGCAAGAGAGAGAAACGTGGGAGGGGCTGGTGGTGGTGGAATATTAAATTAGAGCTACTCTTAAGATATCCTACTTTAACTACTAACTTTATTCTTCAACGCATAAAACCTAATACAAGCTAGGGTGGTCCTTTTATAGAGGCCTCAAGAGAGTCCTACTCCAACTAGAGAACTACCTTGCTGAAATCAGCAAGTGATACGATGCACCTTCTCAAGGGCTTTCGTACCGGGTCTCTTGCCTTATCTCAGATCCTCTTTAGCCAAATCTATGGCTAGGTCGAGAGATACCTTTAGGGTTTTAGGAGAAGGACCCTAGGTATTCGACGAGGAAGGCGAAGACTAGAGGAGGAGACGGATGAGAAGAGGGATACCTTGCAGCTCCTCTAGGGTTGGCTGGCTTCTCTTGGAGATCCAAGCCTTGGAGAACGTGGTGGAGGGAAGCACGGCAGCCAAGGGGACGCCGGTGATGGGGACGTGCACTGTAGATGGCAGCGGTGGACGGCAATGGATGGTGGCCGGCTGGTGGAGAAAGAATCCGGCAGGAGAGAGATGAAGGTGGCTGGTGGCTTGTGGAATTAGGGTTACAGCTACTCCTATATTACTTCTACTCCTAAGATTTATCTCTACTAAATAATAACTCTCATAAATTCGTCCATGACCTAATACAAGCTATAGAGGTCCTTTTATAGAGGCCTCAAGAGAGTTCTACTACAACTAGAGAACTACCTTGCTTTAATCAGCAAGTAACCATACTTTCCTACTCATAACTCAAACTTCCTGATTACTAGGACTCTTAATAGGAACTAATTAAGCAAATCATAAACTGAACTCAAACTAGGAAACTGACTCAATCAAGATAACTACTAACTAGGAAATCAACTAAGTAAGCAAACCAGCTAGGAATAGGATTCCTTTGGCCGGCTGAGCTTAGAACGCCCAAAGGGACTTGGGTGCAGCCAACTCCTTGGCGTGGGCCCATCCAAGCAAGGACGTGGGTCCCTTCTTGGAATGGCTCGGTTCGACCTCGTATCATCCCTCCTCCCTTCGAAATTGGCCTTGTCCTCAAGGCTTGAATGTGTTGAGGAAAGAGGGCTCTTCTCTTCTCGAACCGGAGTGATGTGGCTGGACCGCAACTGTTGCTCTGTACTCGGCGGTGAGAATCCCGGTCGGGCCCATGGTTGATCTAATGGTAACTGGGCCATTGAATCAGGGGGCCATGCAGCTGGTGAGAACCCTGGTCGCACCCATGGTGGATCAGGTGGTAACCGGATCGGTGAATCAAAGAGCCATGCTGCCGGTCTAGAAGGAGGGAACTGAAACTTAGGCATATCCGGTGGTCGCTGGAACTCCTTGAAGTAAAGGATGGCCATAGATCGGCGGTGGTGTGTCCTTAGTAGCTGGCTTCCTGGGTCGAAGAGGTCAACTCGAATCGAGTCTTCCCAATGTGGATGTAGTCCCAATATGGCAGCTGGATACGGTGGAGAACAGTTGAGCTTGGGGATCTCTCTGCTTTGGTCCAAAGGGATCATCACGGCTCTGACTTCAACATCAGTCCTCATGGTCAGAGTCGACAAAGTCGTTCTGAAACTACGAGTGTTTGATGGATGCTGGGCGATGCTCTTGGATCTGATCAGCTGGAAGATGGCATCTGAATGAGGAGGGTGATACGAGTCGATCCGACTCGACCAACTGGACCCGAACCCAGAAGAGGAACCAAGCTGGTTCAACCTCTTTCCTTGTTTGACTTGGACTTCCCTAGTTCAAACTAGAGTATTTAATTAGTATTTATCATTAGTCTTTTATTGAGTCCTAGTTGATTGTTAGGAATTAATTAAGAGTCCCTTTGAGTTAGGAAGTTGAGTTGAGTCAGGAACCTTATTACTTGCTAATCAAGCAAGGGGGTTTTTCTAGTGGATTAGGAGGTCAAGGTCTCTATAAAAGGACCTTAGTAGTTTGTATTAGGTTATGAATGATGGATGATGAATAAATTATGAGTAGTTGATAAGTTATCATAGGAGTTTCATCATAGGAGTAGAAGTAAAGTAGATTCCACCCGAAATCCACCATAGATCCACCTTTCTTCCCCGTCGGTCATCTTCCCCGCAGCCGGCACCGCCTCCACCAGTGTTTCTCTTTCCCCCGTCACTTTCTCTCTCCGCCACGTCAGCGACCCCACCGCCACGTCAGCGCCACGTCACCCGCTACTGTTCATCTTCTTCCTCCTCTCTCCTCTATCCCGAAACCCTAGCTCACCGCCGTTCTCCCCTCTCCGGCCACCCCCGTCGCCACCTAAACCCGCCATCCTCTTCCCCTTGGCACCACGACTCCGGCCATACCCTCCATCGCCCGCGTCGTCGTCTCCGGCCTCTTCCCCCGGCAACCCGACCCTCGTCCTCACCGCTATCAACCACGCCCGATCCTTATTCCACGTCCAAAACATCCCTAAAGCCTTCCTCGTCTCCCCACGACCCTTTTCCGACCATCTTCCCGACGTCCCAAGCCCCAGCCGAGCTCCCCGTCGTCCCCGACGCCGGTGAACCCAACCCCGCCGCCGTCGACCTCCAGATCCCGTCGATCTAGCCACTCTCCGACCAATCCACTCCGGTGGATCTCTTCCCCATCACCCCGCGACCTTCCCTGCCACTACCCCGACCGCCGCCGCCGTCCCTACGCCGGCGATCTACTCCGGCGATTCTCAGCCCTTGGATCAAACCGGCTCAGCCACTTCAAATCAGGTTGAACTCAACCAACTCTAATTGATTCAGCCGAGCCAGTCAGTCCAATCCAGCCCAATCCAGCCACATAGCCCAATTGAGCCTGGTCAACCTGATTCAGATCAATTCAGACTTGAACCAGTCAAGTCCCATCCAATCAGGCTCAGCCAGATCCGATCCAGCTCAAGCCCGATCCGATCCAGCTAGCCAAATCAGCCAATTGGACTCAAATAAGTCCGATCAGGCCGATTCTGATCGATTGGAGCAGTAGAGACCCATTACGAGAGGATCATGAGTAGACCGCTCGTAACAACTTGGTATCAGAGCTTCGTTCCACCGACTGTGCGGTTCAGACTAGGGATTGAGCCGTCCGATGTATAACTAGGGTTTTGGCCGTGTACTCTTCCTGCCATCAAAGCAGCTTCTAAAAGGCGTTGGGCGGCACAATCGGCGAAGCGGAGCTCTGATACCAAGTTGATACGATGCACCTTCTTAAGGGCTTTCATACCGGGTCTCTTGCTGGGCCTCAACTCCTCCTTAGCCAAATCTATGGCTAAGAGATACTTTTAGGGTTTTAGGAGAAGGACCCTAGGTATTCGACGAGGAAGGTGAAGACAAGAGGAGGAGACGGATGAGAAGAGGAATACCTTGCAGCTCCTCTAGGGTTGGCTGGCTTCTCTTGGAGATCCAAGCCTTGGAGAACGTGGTGGAGGGAAGCACGGCAGCCAAGGGGATGCCGGGGACTTGGGGTTGGACGGCGGAGGTGGCTGGTAGCGTTGGTGATGATAGTGGCCGGCTGGTGGAGAAGAATCCGGCTGTAGAGAGATGAGGGTGAAGGTGGATGGTGGTTTGTGGAATTAGGGTTACAGCTACTCCTATATTACTTCTACTCCTAGGATTTATCTCTACTAGCATAAAAACCCTAATACAAGCTATAGATGTCCTTTTATAGAGAAGAGAGTTCTACTCCAACCTGAATACCTTCTTGTTTGAATAGCAAGTAAATAGACTCTTACTAATTCAACTCAAACTAACTCCTAATAACCAGGAATGAACTAGGTAAGCAAGTGACTTGACTCAACCAAAACTAGGACTCAATAAAAACAAGCTAAGCACAAACTGGACTCAAACTAGTAAATCAACTAGGAAAGCAATTAAGACTCGATTAAGGAAATAACCAGCTAAGGCCGGCTTGGCTGAGCCACCTCATTGGTCAGGGGTCCATCATGGGTCCACCCATGCTTGAGCTTGGGTTTGGAACCGGTTCAGCTCTGATTTGGCCCTAAGGCTGGCTTGTCTCAACCTGCTCCAAAGGAACCCGGTTGCAGCCAGTTCCTTGGCGTGGCCCTGCCCAAGCAAGGACGTGGGTCCCTTAGTATTGCAGGAGAGTTGGGAACAGTAAATCAAGATCTTGCATGCAAGGTGAATGCTTGTTTAACGTGTATGGAGCGCGATAGTAGAAAGTTGGAGGAAATCTCCCGTAGATGGTCAACTATAGCTCAGACAAGTCCTACAGAGACTCAGACTCTGAGACAGACCCCTACTTCAGCTGCAATTCGGATTACGAAACTTGACCCCGAGATAATTCGGATTAGGACTCCAACTGCAACTCCTATTGCGACTCCGAGAGCAACCCCAATCGCAACTCCAAGTGTGACTTCAGTTACGACTCAGATGACAACTCTGGTTGTGGCCCTGAGTCCGACTCCGACTGAGACACTAGCAATCAGTAAAGGAGAAGAACTAAAAGAAGAAGATTTTGGAAACGAATTGCATAAGCTGTTGAAGGTACCAAAGAGCTTCTTCAAGAGCAGGAATTCTGCACAACCACCTGGGCCGACCAAATCAAAATCCGGCAATCTATCCCTAGATGAGTTTGAACATAAGAGGATCAGAGGTTTGTGCTACCATTGTGATAGAAGGTTCAGCCCTGGTCATCAATGCCAGCAGTTCAAAGATGAAGAGCAAGAACCACCAGGTCCTCAGCCTAAACCAGACCCACTGCCGCCACATCCGACTCCACTACCTCCGCCAGATCCCAGTGAATCCTTTCCTTTACTTCCCCATGAATGTTTTCATATTTTTCCAAAAATTTCCCTTGTTTTCTCTCTCCTCCCTTATTTGCTCAAGCTGTGGCTCATCATCCCCTACCTTGTGATCGGCTCATTGTCCCGACTCACAACCGGCACCCATCAGCTCGTCTCTGAGTCACCACCCCAAGGCCGCCCTCCGACGTCTTCCTCTCCACCCATCCACCGAGGAAACACCAATGACCTTCCCCGAAGCTACCATGGCTAACTACGACCCCGATCAAAGCTTCGATCGTCGGAATCCAATTCTGGCAAAACCCATTGCTCTGGCATTGAGGACAAGGCCAATTCCAAAGGGAGGGGGGGATGATACGAGTCGATCCGACCATTCCAACTGGACCCGCGCCCAGAAGAGGACCCAAACGGGTTTAGCTTTCCTAGTTTGACTTGGACTTTCTTAGTTCAAACTAGAGTATTTAATTAGGATTTATTATTAGTCTTTTATATTTAATTGAGTCATAGTGGTTATCTACTTTTCTAATTGGGTACAAGTTGTTAGGAATTAATTATGAGTCCTATTTAAGTTAGTAAGTTGAGTTTGAGCATGGAAGCCTTATTACTTGCTAATTAAGCAACGGGGTTTTCTAGTTGGATTAGGATTTAGTCGAGGCCTCTATAAAAGGACATCAGTAGCTAGGTATGATATATCCATGAACATTGAAGTATTTTGAGTAGATAAATAAAGTAGAGAGTAGTACTTTAGGAATAGCTTCTCATAGAGTAATTATCATTGCTTGATCCTCCATAAGGGATTGAGAAGGCTTAATCCTCCAAATAGGATTATTCTAGGGCTTAGTTCTCCATTGAGGACTATTCAAGGGTTGAGAAATCTTCCCCAAGAGTTCTTTTCAACCGACATCCACCGATCCACCTTCTTCCTAGTCCGTCACCTTCTCCACAACGGGCACCGCCTCCGCCTCCACCGGTATTCCCCTCGCCTTCACCCTTTCTCTCTCCACGTCAGTTTCTCCCTCCACGACATCAGCTTCCCCTACCACGTCATCACCTCCTTCTTCCTCCTTGCTCCTTCTGCCCGATCCCTAGCTTACTGCCGATCTCCTCCTTCCCTCTTCCTCGGCCATCACCGCTGCTCTCCCAAGCCTCCAACAACTTTCCCCAAGTTCCAAAACATTGGCCATATATAAGTTGAGTGGCAAAACCGATGTTGATATATGTTAAACACCTAATCTTAATCAAGTACTTGTAGAGATTGTGCAGCTGATGCTCACCTAATCTTAACTATATCTATATATTTACTTTATATATGCAAGCAGAGTATGCAAGCAAATTTTATGATGCACCTAATCCTCAAACTCTATGTACTTGACTAGCATAATTGTTTCTGCTGATGCAGTGGGAATGAAACCCTAAGATTCGTGATTGACTGTAGGTTGTAGCAGACAAAGAAATTGAGCTCCTGCCAACTACTTTCATATTCAGCGTCATTGTAAGTTCAATTGCATTTCTTAGTTTTCTCTTCGTCAGCAGTTTTTTTTTCTTTGTTATGTGATGTTAGAAAGTATGCATGTCTCAACACATTATTGCCAGGTTTCAGTCTTGTTGAGCAAGCATTTTATTACACCTGATAGGTCCTGCGGATTTGAGCATATGTTAGCCGCCACCCAATGAAAGCTATACAAACTGTAGAATGCATGATCTAAAAACTAAAGAACAAAGATAAGGAATCAATGCATAGGAGATTTATAGAATGAACATATGCCATGTGATCTTCATAGTGTGTGTACATTTATAGATATAACAGTGTACATACGTTTCAGTATATGATTCTTTTGTTCAGCTTTATTTGAAAGTTTGAAAATAGCATTAGAAGGAGAATTAGGGAATTATATATATATATATATATATATATATATATATATATATATATATATATATATATATATATATATATATATCATTTGTGTGGTTTGTGGTTTGTGGGGACAAGGTTCGCCCCAAGGACAATGTTTGCCCCTTTTATATTGTGATTTAATTTTTGTATTTGAGGAATGTTATAGAATTGTATGCTGTATGCTCCAAACTTTGATAACCTAATCAAAATCCTACTGAAAATAACTTGGATTGAAACCAAACTTTGCATATCACACCTAAATGTCCCTAAGATCATCTCCTCAAAAATTCAACTCAATTAAATAACGAAAAGCCACTTAATTCCTAAAATTTAGCTAATCGTCCTTTTTCAGCACATGCAGCCATTTAATCCACCAAAACATGTACGTAACTCCAAAATTTATGAAACCAGTTGGAAATGAAAGCTAACTCAAGGATTGATACAAGGTCAAATCAAACCATTCCAAGAAGGGACCCACGCCCTTTCTTGGGTGGGCCCACACCAAGGAGCTCGTTGCATCCGGGCCCACTTGGGCAGGTTGAGCCCAACCGGTCACTAGGAGATCCAATCTTAGTTCATCTTCCCTGATCTTAGTTTCGAAGTTTGAGCTAGTTTCATGGTCTTGCTAGAGTTAATTAATAATTTGCTTCTCAGTTGAGTTTTCTATTTATTTGAGTCCTAATTATCAGGAGATTTGGATATTATGAAAAGTTGCAAGAGTCCTAGTTGGTTATAGCCTCATTAATTGGGGAAGTTTGAGTTGTTATAGGAGAGTCTTATTACTTTCTCATTAAGCAAGGGCATAGCTTAGTACGAACTAGAACTAAGACTATATAAGGCCTTTATATAAGAACCTCCATACATTTGTATTTTCTTATGCTTGAGAAGATGAATAAAGTAGTAGTTTGTAGAGTAAACCCTAGCAGTAGTACAATATAGTTCCACCAAAAATCCACCAGCCACTCCACCCTTCTCTCTCTACAGTCGGCCCCTTCTCCACCAGTTGGCCGCCACCAACCGCCGTCCGCCGCTACTAGCCACCGTTCACGTCTCCAACCCCGGCGTCCTTCCTTGGCCGGTATTCGACGAGGAAGATGAAGACTGGAGGTAGGAGACGGTAGAGAAGAGGTTACCTTGCAGATCCTCTTGTGGTTGGCTGGTTACTCTTGGAGATCCACGCCAAGAGAGGTGGAAGAAGGGGGGCGGCAGCCAAGGAGGACGCCGGGATGGGAGCGGTGGCTGGTAGCGGCGAACGGCGGTGGTGATGGTGGTAGCCGGCGGGTGGAGAAGGCCAGCAAGAGAGAGAAACGTGGGAGGGGCTGGTGGTGGTGGAATATTAATTTAGAACAACTCCTAAGATATCCTACTGATACGAGTCGATCCGACTCGACCAACTGGACCCGAACCAAGAAGAGGAACCAAGCTGGTTCAACCTCTTTCCTAGTTTGACTTGGACTTCCCTAGTTCAAACTAGAGTATTTAATTAGTATTTATCATTAGTCTTTTATTGAGTCCTAGTTGATTGTTAGGAATTAATTAAGAGTCCCTTTGAGTTAGGAAGTTGAGTTGAGTCAGAAACCTTATTACTTGCTAATCAAGCAAGGGGGTTTTTCTAGTGGATTAGGACTCTGTCAAGGTCTCTTATAAAAGGACCTTTGTAGTTTGTATTAGGTTATGGATGAGATGAATGATTAAGAGTAATTAGTAGAATATCATAGGAGTAGAATATCATAGGAGTAGAAGTAAAGTAGATTCCACCCGAAATCAACCATAGATCCATCTTCTTCCCCGTCGGTCATCTTCTCCGCAGCCGGCATCGCCTTCACCTTCAATTTCCTTCTTCCCGTCACTTTCTCTCTCCGCCACGTCAGCGACCCCACCGCCACGTCACCCGCTACTGTTCATCTTCTTCCTCCTCTCTCCTCTATCCCGAAACCCTAGCTCCCGCCGATCTAGCCCACCTCCGACCAATCCACTCCGGTGGATCTCTTCCCCAACAACCCGCGACCCGTCCTGCCACTATCCCGACCGCCGCCGCCGCCCCTACGCCGGCGATCCACTCCGACGATCCTCAGCCGTCGGATATTCCTCAAGCCACTTGACCAAATTGGTTCAGTCAAGTCCAGTCCGGTTCAGCCCAAACACTGATTCAGCCAGATCCAACTAATTGAACCTGGTCCACCTGATCCAGATCAATTCTGACTTGACCCAGTCAAGTCCCATCCAATCAGGCTTAGCCAGATTCGATCCAGCTTCAGCCAGATCCGATCCAGCTCAAGCCAGATCCGATCTAGCTAGCCAAATCGGCCCATTGGACTCAAATCAAGTCCGATCAGGCCGATTCTGATCGATTGGAGCAGTAGAGACCCATTACGAGAGGATCACGAGTAGACCGCTCGTAACATCTCTCTTCTCTTTCTTTCCCTTCTCTCCTTTCTCTCTCCCCTTGGCTATCGGCTTGAGCTTGGGCTGCGACTTTTCGGCGTGGATCCACGTGGATCGGAAGCGAGTGATTCGTAGATCGCCTGCTTGTTGCTACATGTAGGTGTTTCTACCCGATTCTTGTGAATTGGAAACTCTAGGATCACTTTTATTTTATTTGTGGATGTTGTGTTTGTTAGAATGCTTTTCTTTTCTGTATTCTAGTTCCTTGGTATGGTTTCATTTCTGTATTCTTTCGGATGGATTCCGTATTTTTGTCGGTTTTTCTACGAGATCGGGCGCAGATCTGATTTTTCACGATCTGAGTTTCGTTTTTATTGCATGAATGAATTCCCTAACATCAAATAGACCTTCCTGCAAAGTTTGAATGGATTTCATCGCCGTTTGATAGATCAAATCCAACAAATTTAATTTTTCATCAGTTTTGTCAGTTTTCGGGCAATTTTATTTAATTCAGAGGATTTGATCATCCAAAGTTGAATTTCTTAGTGTCGTTAGATTCCCCACATCCAATTCCACATGCCTACCATGTTTGGTTTGATTCTGACGAGTTTTGATTATCGAAATCCAAGAAATTGGATTTCAGCCACTATTCATATTTCCTGCCGACTTATGATGGATCGATCATTTGGGTGAAATGATCGATCACTTCTGTTGAAGTATTCTATCTCGACTGAAAGATCGATCATCATTTCTCTTAACAGGGGAAGCACTTGGAGGGGATCAAACATGGGTATCATGATCGATCATTTTCCTTCCAGGTAGGGAATAAAGTCTTAAGGAAGATCGATCTTCCTTGGGAGTGAAGATCGATCAGTTCTCCTTGATAGTAAGCACTCATATGAATGATTGATCATCTTGGGTAAGATGATGATCTTTTATATGCTTATTTGTTATAGTTGATCCGAATTTGGCGTTTTCAGTTTCTTTTCGACCCGATATTCTCATGGGGCTTTCCCGATGATAAGTAGTGATTATTCTAATATTTTCATCGGTATTTTGACGGGTTTATCCTTGGATTACGCCATGAATTGGATTCCGAATCGGTTTATCAATTTCTACCAATTTCAAGCGGTTTCTCTATAAGGATGCCATATATATATACTAGTGAATGCCCGTGCCTATGACACGGATATTTAGGGTTTTTTTCAGAATATTTTGACAAAATCTCCCATGTACTAAGATCTAAATGAGACATTTCTACAACATTCTTCAGATACAAAAATTAAATCACAATATAAAATGGGCGAACATTGTCCCTGGGGAAAACCTTGTCCCCACAAACCACACAAACCCCAACTTCCGTAAATACAATATTATCCCCACAAACCACAACTTCAAAGGAAAAAAATATAGAGATTTTAATTTCACAATAATCCAACTGTATGCATGTTACGCCGTGCCTTCTCGTAGGCACGGGTACCTGGTCTCTTCCCTGGTCTCAGTTCTTCCTTAGCCAAATCTATGGCTAGGTCGAGAGATACCTTTTGGGTTTTAGGAGAAGGACCCTAGGTATTCGACGAGGAAGATGAAGACTGGAGGTAGGAGACGGTAGAGAAGAGGTTACCTTGCAGATCCTCTTGTGGTTGGCTGGTTACTCTTGGAGATCCACGCCAAGAGAGGTGGAAGAAGGGGGGCGGCAGCCAAGGAGGACGCCGGGATGGGAGCGGTGGCTGGTAGCGGCGAACGGCGGTGGTGATGGTGGTAGCCGGCGGGTGGAGAAGGCCAGCAAGAGAGAGAAACGTGGGAGGGGCTGGTGGTGGTGGAATATTAATTTAGAACTACTCCTAAGATATCCTACTTTAACTACTAACTTTATTCTTCAATGCATAAAACCTAATACAAGCTATGGAGGTCCTTTTATAGAGGCCTCAAGAGAGTCCTACTTCAACTAGAGAACTACCTTGCTTTAATCAGCAAGTAACCATACTTTCCTACTAAGACTTAATCATAACTCAAACTCCCTAACAAACTGGACTCAAAATAGGAACTAATAAAACAAAGCATAAACTGGACTCAAACTAGGAAATTAACTAGGAAAGCAATTAAGAACTAACTAAGGTAGTAACCAGCTAAGGATTAGGATCCCTAAGGCCGGCTTTGGCTTGAGACCTGGTCCAAGGTCGGGTCCTACCAAGGGGTGGGGCCTGACCTGCGTGGGTCCCAACTGGATCTAGCCCATGTGTGGGCCCTGCCCCATAATTGGGCGTGGGTTGGTCTAGCCCAGGTGGAGCTGGACTTCCAACCGTATCAATGCATGTCCAACTCTCCATAACTCTCCGAAATGTTTGGGTATCAAACTATAGGCATGTAAAACTCCAGAAGCGTGGGAAATGTATAATAATCTGCCAAAAAAAAATAGTACAATATTTAACATCATGATGTGAATATTCCAATTTTACGAAGTAGAATTTAAACAAAACCTCAGTATAAACTATATTTGATGTGGAACTTGATCGATCTTCAGGAATTAGGACACTTATGCGATCAGCAGATGTGCAACTAGATAACGCCACATATAGTTGCCCATGACTAAAGATAGGTGTTCGCAAATCAATCCTAACAAATTTCACTAATTGGCCTTGAGATTTATTTATTGTCATGGCATATGCCAATCAAATCAGAAATTGGCGTCTTGTCATCTGAAAAGACAAACGTCCATCGGTGCTATATTATTCCTCACAACCATCAATTGTGTGCCATTGCAATGAATGCTAAATTACCAGATTTATCTCCATTTAAAATTAGAGCCTCAATTACACGCGAAACACAGCTCACAACCATCAATCGTGTGCCATTGCAAAGTCCATCCTTCGGTGCTATATTCCTCAATAACATTAGTGGACAACCAACTTTGAACTCTAACATAAATGGCGGTAATCCAACACATGTAGTTTTATATGTATTACACATAATATTGTTAACTGTACGCAAGCATTTAAATGACCCCACCTTTGACAACAATTAGGAGCAACCGTAGATAAAATCTCTCGCCAGAATTAGGGCTAGCAAAATACATTCTACCAATTGCAAATCCTTGTTATCTCGGATTCCACAGCTTTTGAGATTTCTTCCAAACGAAATGTTGTGGAAATTCAATGCGGCTTTTGATGGCTTACTATTATTAATAATACAAACATTCATAATAAATTTAGCATGCTTCGTAAGCCAAAATAAAATTGAGTAAAATGTGACATAAAATAGATCAAATTAAATAAATATTGTGGTAAAAGAAAAAAACCAACATTCACATGCAAATGACTTAATATGCCAATGATAGTAAGTTGATCATTATTATCATCAGCCATATGGGTGGATCTACAAAAGGAAAGATACAATCAATGATAACAGCCCGTCTACCTTGGATTTCTTCAGCTGAAAATGCCCATGGCACAAAAGCTATTGGTTTTCCAAGCAATACATATAGAAGTTAAAGCCTTAGTTGTTGCCCAATCATATAGTTATGCATGTGTTTATGACATGGGCACTCGTGTAATGCAGGACGAAATAGTTAGGGTTTCTAAATGAAAATTTCGGCAAAACCTCCCCAGTACCGGGACCTAAATGAGACAATTCTACAACATTCCTCAAGTACAGAAATTAAATCACAATAAAAGGGGTGAACATTATCCCTGGAGCGAACATTGTCCCCAGGGCGAACATTATCCCCGGGGCAAACCTTGTCTCCGGGGCAAACCTTGTCCCCCACAAACCACACACACAGTTCCAAGATTACAACAATCCCCACAAACCACAACTTCAAAGAAAATAAAAAATACGTAGATTTTGATTTCACTTAATACATAAACTTCTCCATAGCTCTCCTCTCGATACAGGAGAGGTTTTGCCAAAAGCGAATGCCCGTGCCTACGACACGGATATTTATGGTTTCTTTTAGAAAACATGACAACAATTGAAAACCCATACCTAAGCTATTACACTCGCATTTAGATGAAACAATAGCCATACATGCATGACAAATATGCTACGAAGCAATTCTCTAAATAAATCCACAAAAGTTCAGATCATTTGATGATGTCAGCTAAAATCCAGAAAATACACAAAGCTGATATTACTGTAGCTTTTAGAAATAGGTCTGATTAGCCGATAGATCAATCATAAACAGTCTCCATCCCCCTATGCTAAGCTCCAATCAGAATCGAAGAGATATCTTAACTTAATGCTTCAGAAAGAGCAAAAAATTGCTTGAATGAACTCATTTCATACATTTATGGAATGATATGTGTATATAATCATTTAATGCCCACAAAAGTAACAATTTTAAAGGCAATTAGAAGCATAGATCTAAGGAACCCACAAAATCAAGTAAAGATTTAATAGCTTCACACAATTGCTACTACAAATGAGTACAACTAACTGCCCTATCTCCTGCCTGACCAAAAATCAAGACTCAATGTAAAGGCCAAATGATGGTTATCAATGAAGCACCTGCTGATACTTAGACTCCAAATTTATGAATACTAAAAACATATAAACAGATCTAGGGTTTGAAAGGTTTTTTTTCTTTTTTTTGGGTAAAGTACACAAACTTCTTGTTTAGGTGATCATTAGTAATTCAAATTAAGAACTCATGAAATTTCGGAAGTAGACTACAAATATGGAAGAAAAGGGGGGATAGTGTCACCGCAATTAGCATATCAATTAGAAGATGTAGAAAAACAAAATTAGAGAAGGATTCCATCAGCAATTTTTAACTTGCACAAAACTGTAGCAGCTATCTTTAGCTAAGCAAACAGCAACATGAGAAAAGAACTTAAAGACTCACAAAATGAGCAGATCTTTGGAACAGTGTATTAGTGAGGGCAGAATCAAATTAAACCTTGGCAAATAAATGTGGTTGAAAACGATAAGCTTCTTCACTGGGCATATCAAAAGCTGCTAAGCAAACAGCAACATGAGAAAAGAACTTAAAGACTCACAAAATGAGCAGATCTTTGGAACAGTGTATTAGTGAGGGCAGAATCAAATTAAACCTTGGCAAATAAATGTGGTTGAAAACGATAAGCTTCTTCACTGGGCATATCAAAAGCTGCAACCAAGATGAAAGCAAAATTATCAGGAAAAGAACATTTAGCATGTTTGACTATGATCAGGAAATCAAAGAAAATGTCACACATATATGCAAGAGAATTTTAAACTGGTAAAAACTTTAGTTCTTTTCATCACGAAAAAGAAGGAATGACGTAAGGAAACAAAGCATACCATGTGGTAAGAGAACTTTGCGGCAATGACACTGGTTTCATGCAAGAAAAATCTGACATATATAGCTTTGGAAAGTCGGCTGCACTGCTATTCTATTGGGAAAAAGATGAATAAGAGCAATATTAAGTTATATCAGCTAAACATAAGAACGAAGACGGTGGAAAACAAAGTAGAAAGTATTGAAGGTTCTTGTTGAGGTATACCAATTCCTTTCAATACACCCAAGGAGTGGAGTCCTGTAGGACAAATAGCTCCAATTTGTAGGGTGGGGGGTGTGGCCGACGGACAACGGAGCCAGTACAGGGGGCATGGCCAATGGACGACGGAGCCTGTAGAGGGGGCGTGGCCGATGGACGACAGACGTCGGAGCCGGTAATGGGGGAGTGGGCCGACAGAGTTGGTAGAGGGGGATGAGAGAAGAGAGGGAGATGGGAGATGAGAGATGATACGGTTGGGACCCAAGCCCAACCCACTCCCAGCCAAGTGGAACCAAGTCCAGCTCCACCTGGGCTAGACCAACCCACGCCCAATTCTGGGGCAGGGCTCACACATGGGATAGGCCCAGGAGGGACCCACGCAGGTCAGGGCCCACCTCCTAGGAGGATTCGGCCTTGGACCAGGTCCCAAGCCAAAGCCAGCCTTAAGGAATCCTATTCCTAGCTGGTTATTTCATTAGTTGAGTCTTAATTGCTTTCCCAGTTGATTTCCTAGTTTGAGTCTAGTTTGTGCTTTGCTAGTTCATATTATGAGTCCTAGTTGGGTTGAGTCAAGTCACTTGCTGTTTTAGCAAGTAGGTATCCAGGTTGGAGTAGAACTCTTTGAGGCCTCTATAAAAGGACCCCCATAGATTGTATTAGGGTTTTATGCATTGAAGAAATAAATTAAGAGATATTATAGGAGTAGCTGTAACCCTATGAGTAGCCATAACTTAATACCCACGCCACCAGCCACCTTCATCTCTCTACTCCCGGATTCTCTCTCCACCAGCCGGCCATCATCCATTGCCGTCCACCGCTGCCATCTACAGTGCACGTCCCCATCACCGGCGTCTATCCTTGGCTGCCGTGCTTCCCTCCACCACGTTCTCCAAGGCTTGGATCTCCAAAAGAAGCCAGCCAACCCTAGAGGAGCTGCAAGGTATCCCTCTTCTCATCCGTCTCCTCCTCTAGTCTTCGCCTTCCTTGTCGAATACCTAGGGTCCTTCTCCTAAAACCCTAAAGGTATCTCTCGACCTAGCCATAGATTTGGCTAAGGAGGAACTGAGACCGGGCAAGAGACTAGGTACCGTGCCTACGAGAAGGCTCGGCGTAACAACTTGGTATCAGAGCACTGTTCCGTCGGCTGTGCCACCCAAACCCTTCCAGAAGCTGGGCTGATGGCGGAAGATACCACCGCCAGTGCTTCCAAGGAGCTGGAAAGCCCCGTAACCAGAGGAGAGATGGAGGGCATCCATGGGTCGCTGCGGACGTTGGAAACCGCACAAGTGGAGACGCGGGATTGGCAGCGGGAGATGCAGATCATCACCCAAGGGATCTATGAGAGGATTGCCTTTATGGCAATACAAATGCAAGGAAGGAATCAGGGAGCCATGGGAGAACCTGGAGGTAACCCTAACCCTAACCCTAATCCACCTCCTACCATGAACCCTACTTCTCCTAGGACTTCTGATACGGTTGGAAGTCCAACTCCACCTGGGCTAGACCAACCCACGCCCAATTATGGGGCAGGGCCCACACATGGGCTAGATCCAGTTGGGACCCAAGTAGGTCAGGCCCCACCCCTTGGTAGGACCCGACCTTGGACCAGGTCTCAAGCCAAAGCCGGCCTTAGGGATCCTAGGAGCTGGTTACTTCCTTAGTTAGTTCTTAATTGCTTTCCTAGTTTGAGTCCAGTTTATGCTTTGTTTTATTAGTTCCTATTTTGAGTCCAGGTTGTTAGGAAGTTTGAGTAATGATTGAGTCTTAGTAGGAAAGGATGTTTACTTGCTGATACGAGGTCGAACCGAGCCATTCCAAGAAGGGACCGACGTCCTTGCTTGGATGGGCCCACGCCAAGGAGTTGGCTGCACCCAAGTCCCTTTGGGCGTTCTAAGCTCAGCCGGCCAAAGGAATCCTATTCCTAGCTGGTTTGCTTACTTAGTTGATTTCCTAGTTAGTAGTTATCTTGATTGAGTCAGTTTCCTAGTTTGAGTTCAGTTTATGATTTGCTTTATTAGTTCCTATTAAGAGTCCTAGTAATCAGGAAGTTTGAGTTATGATTGAGTCTTAGTAGGAAAGTATGGTTACTTGCTGATTAAAGCAAGGTAGTTCTCTAGTTGTAGTAGAACTCTCTTGAGGTCTCTATAAAAGGACCTCTATAGCTTGTATTAGGTCATGGACGAATTTATGAGAGTTATTATTTAGTAGAGATAAATCTTAGGAGTAGAAGTAATATAGGAGTAGCTGTAACCCTAATTCCACAAGCCACCAGCCACCTTCATCTCTCTCCTGTCGGATTCTTTCTCCACCAGCCGGCCACCATCCATTGCCGTCCACCGCTGCCATCTACAGTGCACGTCCCCATCACCGGCGTCCCCTTGGCTGCCGTGCTTCCCTCCACCACGTTCTCCAAGGCTTGGATCTCCAAGAGAAGCCAGCCAACCCTATTCTCCAAGGCTTGGATCTCCAAGAGAAGCCAGCCAACCCTAGAGGAGCTGCAAGGTATCCCTCTTCTCATCCGTCTCCTCCTCTAGTCTTCGCCTTCCTCGTCGAATACCTAGGGTCCTTCTCCTAAAACCCTAAAGGTATCTCTCCACCTAGCCATAGATTTGGCTAAAGAGGATCTGAGATAAGGCAAGAGACCCGGTACGAAAGCCCTTGAGAAGGTGCATCGTATCAACTTGGTATCAGAGCTCCGTTCCGCGGACTATGCCGCCCAAAGCCTTCCGGAAGCTACTCTGATGGCAGGAGTACCAGCCTATCCTATACCGCCATCTATGATACCCCTACCATATCATCATCTACCTCCACCCTATGCAGCCTACAATCCAATTCCTCCTAACCAGCCTACTACCCAACCGGTTCAACCCACTCATCCTCTTTCCCTTGGCCATCCGTTCCCTAACCCTAACCCTACTGTACCTGGCCGAGTCCCTCCACCACCATATCAGCCCCTATACCCCGTGATGAATAAATTTTATATCTCGCAAGTATACGAATCGGTGCAATCAGTATAGTAGCAAGACGAGTATCGTACCCACAGAGATTTGTAGAGATTATTAGAGTAAAACGCTAAAGAACAGAAAAGAAAGAAAATAAGGAAGGGAAAATAAGAGATATGAGGTATTGAGAATAGAAGATCTAATAACGAAATAAGAAAACGATGGAAATATGATGGATAAATACTAAGGTTCCGATTTCACCATAACATCCTCATTCTATGCATTGAATCAATCAAGATCTCAGTTTAATTCCAAGGGCTCGTTCTTCCAGTATGATGATCCGTTCGGCCGCAGTCTTCACCAAGTACCCTCAATTAACCCTAGCTAATGAACCCATAACTAAGTGTTAACCAAGAATCCATTAAGCTCTGAAGAACAATTATGAACCAAGAATACTCTTAGCTTGAACCCGGCCTCGACATAAACTCATTCATTCATAGATTCTGCAAGATTAGGGAATGAACCCTCGCCCAATCTCACATACAACAATCTATAATACTTCTATTGGCCAGATAAAGGTATTTAAGATCTCAGTTATAATAATGAATGAAACAAGGAAAATAAACTGATAAAATAATCATGATCCAATAACATAGAATGATTCAGTTAGGGCTACATCGGTACCTTAGAAAAGAAACTAGCCACTCATGTTCACCATGAGGGCAACAAAACTAATGAAGAAATAAGAAAAGAAAACCAAGCCTGGAACCCTTCTCCTCGCCTCCAAACGCTGCCAAAAAGTCCTCCAAAAGTTTTCCCCAAAAGTCCTCTTTTGATAACCCTAAGTATCCTATTTATAGGCCTAAACTCGGGTTAAATCAAAACCGTTGATTTAATTCACTGGAAACGTCCGATCGATCCTCCTCGGGATGTTGGATCGATCGGTCTCATTGAGATCTCCCACTTCTATTTACGCCCGAGCCCGATCGATCGGACTAAGGGAGTCGGATTGATCGACTTCGTAAAAATTCTTCATCTCTGGCTCTTCCCGAGTTCGATCGATCGAATTTGGTTCCTCTAAAAAGCATACGCTCTGTCAACTTTAATTCCCAAGTCCGATCGATCGAACTTTAAGTGCTGGATCGATCGGAGGCATAAAAATCCACATTCTCTGGGTATTTTTGAGTCCGATAGATCCAACTCTAGGAGTCGGATCGATCTAGCTCAATAGGAGTGATGGTTCGATAGGTATTTTTTCCTTTTCAACTATCAGACATTTTGCCTTTTTACGCGAGCACTCTCCGCTTCTTGAGGCGCAGAGACCCGGTTACTTAGCAAAACAGTTAATAGTTTTTTTTTTATAGCTATAAGTGGTTCTACCTTTTTACGCGAGCTCCCCGCTTCCTGAGGCAAGAACACCCGGTTACTCAGTAGATCACTTAACAGTCGTTTAGGCACAGCTTATTAAAGCTCCAGAATTTTTTCTGTATTATTTTTTTTTTTTTCTGCATGCAATACTCAACACTAGCTAATGCTGAAATCATGGTCTAAATTGACAATAGCATGCTCATTCCTCTGGTGAGTATAATCGCCACTGCACATAAAGTGTTCGTGTGTGAATCACATGATATTCTACCTTCAGGTTATCATACATGCAATCAATGTATCGGTCAATCCATATGAAAGCAGCATGTAAAATAAGCATAAACATTTCAGCTCATGTACAATTTAACACTATTAAACCTACAAGGTAGCATGAATAAAGTCATGAATGTCTACACCCCCCAACCTGAAATCAACATTGTCCTCAATGTGTGCATTTATCCAATAAAATATGTAGGAGGTGGCAATCCAAAAATTTCCAGAGAAGGAAGAGACAAGATACTGTAAATAAGAACGAGGCCACCTGATAGAATAGCGAACATCTCCTCAAGGATCCTCCGGGTGGCTGAAAACCTAAAAGAAAAACAAAAGAGAAACATAAGACTAAAAACTAAAACTTAAACTTAAAAACAGGTTACCTTGGTGGGTTGCCTCCCACCCAGCGCTTTATTTAACGTCTAGGCAAGACGTACTGCAAAGCCTTAACGTTCAGCCAGGTTCGTATGGTTGTAATGCTTCAAGCGGTGCAACAACCTCCTGTGCTCTCTTATAGCTGTGCAAGTCATTCTGCACCATCTTCAAATCCGCTTTCAATGTAGTCTTCACTTGCTCCTGCCTGAAATTAGAGAACACCAATGAATCTACAGCATTTATTGAGAAGCAATCAAAAGAGCTTGAAGGATATGACATAGACTCAAACACTTTAAATTCAACAGTTTCACCTAAAACTGTCATGCTGAGCTTACCATCCTTCACATTAATCATAGTATCAGCTGTAGCCATAAATGGGCGTCCCAACAAAATAGGCAATTTTCTATCATTCAATGGTGCATCATCCATATCCAATATCACAAAATCAGCAGGGATAATTAACTTATCAACTTGTACTAAGATGTCTTCTACAATGCCTAATGGATATTTAATTGAACGATCTGCAAGTTGTAGAGACATCGTAGTAGGTTTTAATTTACCAACACCTAGCTGAAGGAAAACAGAGTAAGGCATCAAATTAACACTAGCTCCTAAGTCAAGCATTGCCTCCCCTATTTTTGTATCCCCAACAGTAATATTAATATTAAAACTCCCTGGATCCTTAAGCTTGGGTGGAAGCTTCCTTTGTAGAACCGCGCTTGCCGTCTCTGAAACCATCACCTTTTCATGAGGTTCATACTTACGTTTAGAAGTACGTAGTTCCTTGAAGAACTTTGGAAAGGCTGGCATTTTCCTAATCACATCAAGCAATGGTAAGTTCACATTAACCTTAGATAGAATATCATAAATATCAGAATAAGACTTATCCATTTGAGCTTTCTTCAGGCGGCCTGGAAACGGAATCGGCGGCACATATGGTGGAGGAGAGTTGTGATGAACCTCCGGAACTGAATTTGCTCTCTTTTCATGATCAAGAGCAGATGTGGCCGATGGTGGCTTTTTCGAGCATTCCTCCTTTTCAACTTCCTCACTTGCATCATCATTTAACTCATCAATAACTTCAGCATTAATCTTATTATCAATAATCTTACCTGAACGAAGAATAGTAACTGCGTTGGCTTGCTCTGGTTGGCTTGGAAATCTGCCTGGAACATGGGCTCGTACAGCATCTGCAAGCTGTCCCACTTGAACTTCCAACTTCCCAATAGATGCTGCAACATTCTTCAATTCTACATCATGTCGAGCAATGGCCGAATCTTGTTGTTCCATCCTTGAGTCTATTTTCTACATAAAAGCTAACATAGTCGCTTCCAAAGACGACTTAACAGGTGGGTTAGACTGATTAGCAGTAGGCATACTAGCATTAGCAGTATTTTTCCATGAAAAATTCGGATGCTCCCTCCAGCCAGGATTGTAAGTCTTGCATAAGGGTCAAATCTAGGTCTCGGGTTATACGCATTCATCAAATTAGCTTGCTCTTGCACATATTCAGGAAATTCACTACCAGAAGGACATGAATCAAACCTATGACCAACAATATTGCAAATTGAACAAACCTCAACCGGTTTTGCTTGTGTGGACATCATCGCGTCTATCTTCTTGTTAAGAGTTGCAATCTGCCTTGCCATGTCATCATTCTGGTTCAGCTCATAGATGCCTCTCGCCTTATTCCTCGTGTCCCTCTGCTGCGAGTTTGATCCTAGCATCTCATAGATTTCATATGCCTCCGGTGGTGTCCTTTTGAACATCGCTCCACCTGCAGCATTATCTGCCATAGTCTGACAAGAAAGATTTAGTCCATCATAAAAATATTGCATCTGATTTTCTAAAGAATAATTATGATGTGGACATTGCATCAAAAGCATTTTAAATCTATCCCATGCTTCATGGAATGGTTCTCCATCAGATTGCTGAAAATTTGGAATTTGCCTTCTCAAGTTAGTAGTCATGGCATGAGAATAAAATTTACTAACAAACTTGTTATAAATTGCATCCCAAGTAGTGAGTGATCCAGGAGGCAACGACATCAGCCATCTCTTCGCTTTATCCTTCAGGGTGTAAGGAAAACATCGCATCCTCAAGTGATCTTCAGTAATGCCACCTAAAGGAAAAGTCTGAATAGTAGCACAAACGTTAGTGCATCTTCAGAAGGTAAACCATGAAATTCAGGAAGCATAGAAAAATGTAGATTTTTAAGTTCATAATTTCTAGCCTCTGCAGGTAACGCAATGCACGAAGGTGAGGTAGAAATAGTAGGCCTCGCGTACTCCTCCAAAGGACGTAAATTGTTATTAAGCGCCATCTCCTCTTGTTCCTCCTCTTGAACTCCTAGATCTGATGTGGACAGGCTGTCTTTGTCAGATTTCTTCTTCCAACCAATTTGATCTACTTTATCGTTCAAGGGCACCAACTTTTCTTTCCGTGATCGGCGACCTTGCATTCACTACAAATAAACTCTAATCAAATCCCCGGCAACGGCGCCAAAAACTTGATGAATAAATTTTATATCTCGCAAGTATACGAATCGGTGCAATCAGTATAGTAGCAAGACGAGTATCGTACCCACAGAGATTTGTAAAGCTTATTAGAGTAAAACGCTAAAGAACAGAAAAGAAAGAAAATAAGGAAGGGAAAATAAGAGATATGAGGTATTGAGAATAGAAGATCTAATAACGAAATAAGAAAACGATGGAAATATGATGGATAAATACTAAGGTTCCGATTTCACCATAACATCCTCATTCTATGCATTGAATCAATCAAGATCTCAGTTTAATTCCAAGGGCTCGTTCTTCCAGTATGATGATCCGTTCGGCCGCGGTCTTCACCAAGTACCCTCAATTAACCCTAGCTAATGAACCCATAACTAAGTGTTAACCAAGAATCCATTAAGCTTTGAAGAACAATTATGAACCAAGAATACTCTTAGCTTGAACCCGGCCTCGACATAAACTCATTCATTCATAGATCCTGCAAGATTAGGGAATGAACCCTCGCCCAATCTCACATACAACAATCTATAATACTTCTATTGGCCAGATAAAGGTATTTAAGATCTCAGTTATAATAATGAATGAAACAAGGAAAATAAACTGATAAAATAATCATGATCCAATAACATAGAATGATTCAGTTAGGGCTACATCGGTACCTTAGAAAAGAAACTAGCCACTCATGTTCACCATGAGGGCAACAAAACTAATGAAGAAATAAAGAAGAAATAAGAAAAGAAAACCAAGCCTGGAACCCTTCTCCTCGCCTCCAAACGCTGCCAAAAAGTCCTCCAAAAGTTTTCCCCAAAAGTCCTCTTTTGATAACCCTAAGTATCCTATTTATAGGCCTAAACTCGGGTTAAATCAAAACCGTTGATTTAATTCACTGTTAACGTCCGATCGATCCTCCTCGGGATGTTGGATCGATCGGTCTCATTGAGATCTCCCACTTCTATTTACGCCCGAGCCCGATCGATCGGACTAAGGGAGTCGGATCGATCGACTTCGTAAAAATTCTTCATCTCTGGCTCTTCCCGAGTTCGATCGATCGAATTTGGTTCCTCTAAAAAGCATACGCTCTGTCAACTTTAATTCCCAAGTCCGATCGATCGAACTTTAAGTGCTGGATCGATCGGAGGCATAAAAATCCACATTCTCTGGGTATTTTTGAGTCCGATAGATCCAACTCTAGGAGTCGGATCGATCTAGCTCAATAGGAGTGATGGTTCGATCGATCGAACCATATTCAGCCAAAAACTACATGTTCTGTCACAGTTTTGCCAGGTCCGATCGATCGGACCTTCGCTCGGACTTCCAGCTTATTTTCCTTTCTGCCATTCAGACTGCGCATCGGTACTGAAATTGCCGTAACTTCCTCTAGGAAACTCGGAATCACGAACCGTAAAATTCTCCAGAATCTAGACTTCAAGAGCTTTCCAACTTTATATGGCACATAATCTGATTCTTCATGAGCAGGTACAGATTAATCTTTAAAGTTGATCCATGCACTCTTTTCAGCTTCTTTTCTCCTTTTTCTTGCATTTTCCAAACAACTATGTGAAGCAACATATAGATATAAAAATAGGAATAAAGATGTTGATTAAAGATAATAATCTAGCAATTGAGATAGTTATAAGGCTATTTAGAGTGCACTTTCATGCACTCATCACCCCGCCCATGCCCAGCCACCATACCAGCAGCCTATGCCACCTCCCTACGCACTGTACAACCCTATTCCTCCCTACAATCCATCACCACCGTATCAGCCATTACCTACTCCCTACAACCAACCCAAACCTACAAACACCAATGGCTATTTGAGTACAACTTGGACTTCGAATCCTACTGGAACTAGGATTACAAATCCTGCTCCAACTAGGAGTCTGAGTCAAACTCAGAGTACGACTTGGACTCAAAATCCTACTGGAACTAGGATTACAAATCCTACTCCAACTAGGAATCCTAGTCAAACTTGAAGTACTGCTTACCCTACCGTTGAACAATGGAAGGAAGCTGTACAAAGTTGGAGCCCTCTACCTTACCCTTCTGTAGAACAGTGGGAAGCAATGATCAAACGATATTATCCTACAAATCTGTCAAGCCCTACCAGAGTTCAGATTTCCAGAGAAAATCCCATTCTAGCTACAACTTGGGTTGCAAAACCTAAACCTAGCTCTACCTGGATTAGGACTCCTCATACTCCACCTACCCACGAGCTGCCCCATGACCCAACCCATGAACAACACTCGCTGCCCCCTTTTCCAGCCACACCACATCCCAGCCCAGTCAACATCCTACCATCATCTCCTTCGTTATTCCCCTCATCCAAACCCTATCTTCCCGCCACCAGCAAGTCTCCCTATTCCTCTTCGGCAGCTCACATCAATAACCAAGCCCACCATCTTCCCCCCTACAAACCCATGTCCCTTCCTTTACCACCCCCATTGTCAATTGTCATCTCCGGCAATCTAGCCACCATCCATGAAGCTGCAGCCACCGACCTCACATTAGTTCAAGCCCTCCCCACAGGTGCCCCTCACAGCCACCCAACCTCTCCTCCCCTATCTGTTCCATGTACCAACATGCCGGCTCCCAAGTCCATCTTCCCTGACCCCCGCGGCAAACCTCAAGGAAGTCACGGCCTATCTGTCCAATACTACCATAACCTCCTCTCACAGCCCACTGAAGGATATCCAAAGGGATCAAAGGCCGTCCCCTAAACCTCCTGACCCTTTCCCAGACATTACCCAGCACAGCTCCGAACCCCAACCAGCGGATCACCGTCAGTTCCACCTCCTCACTCTTGACCGACGCGAACCCCCTACAGATCCATCACCGGAACTGTTAGCCATCCGGATTCATTCTGTTGCATCGAACCCCCATCCTCTCACTACGGCCTCTCCATGGGATTTGAACTCCGATGAGCTTCCCTCACCGGCGATTGAGTTCCGGCCACTTTCCGCTGCCATAACTCTTTCCATCCCCAAGCTTCGTCAAGCACTGGACAGATCTCAACTATCAGATCAGATCAGATCAAATCACCACCGTTTGAACCTCATCAGACTCCGACTCAATCTTCCACACTTGATCGAGTCAAACTCCAGCTTACAAGACTTGGACAGATTCAATCCAGGCTCCACCAGATTTGGCTACACCAATCAAATCCGATCAAGCCCGGAACCAGACCAGATCAGGCTAAGTTCGATCAAGCTCAGCCAATCTGCACCTGGTCAAGCACCCTCAGGCCATCTGGACCGTCTAGATCAGATCCAGAAGTTCCCTTTGCAACTTCAACTACGGATCATGTATCCAAAGGTCTATCTGAGTCTTCATCTTCCTCATCGAATACCTAGGGTCCTTCTGCTAAAACCCTAAAGGTATCTCTCGACCTAGCCATAGATTTGGCTAAGGAAGAACTGAGACCAGGGAAGAGACCAGGTACACGTGCCTACGAGAAGGCACGGCGTAACAACTTGGCATCAGAGCTCCGATCCGTCGGCTATGCTGCCCAAAGCCTTCCAAAAGCTGCGTTGATGGCCGGAGATACCGCCGCGAGTGCTTCCAAGGAGCGGGACCTTTCCGTAACCAGAGAAGAGATCGTCGATATCAATGGATCACTGCTGTCCCTTCATACTGTGCAGCATGAGACGCACGCCTTGATCCTCGGGCTCTCGGAGAGGATGGCGTTCATGGCCTTGCAGATGCAGGGACAGAGTCCAGGAACGGCGGGAGAGCAAGGTAACCCTAACCCTAATGCTAACCAGCCTCTAACCACAACTCCTAGTCCCCCTAGGACTCCTCATGAACCAGTCCACATCCAGGAAGGATTCGGCCCTAGTCCCAACTACATCTTGGTTGGACCAGGTCCTACCCCTCCCACCCAACCGGCTCAACCAGCCCACACCACACCTCTGGCCGGCCCCACCACCTTACCACCACCACCTGGCTCCACTGTCCTTCCACCCCCACCATACCAGGCTCTATATCCATGATACGGTTGGAAGTCCAGCTCCACCTGGGCTAGACCAACCCATGCCCAATTATGGGGCAGGGCCCACACATGGGCTAGATCCAGTTGGGACCCACGCAGGTCAGGCCCCACCCCTTGGTAGGACCCGACCTTGGACCAGGTCTCAAGCCAAAGCCGGCCTTAGGGATCCTAATCCTTAGCTGGTTACTACCTTAGTTAGTTCTTAATTGCTTTCCTAGTTGATTTCCTAGTTTGAGTCCAGTTTATGCTTTGTTTTATTAGTTCCTATTTTGAGTCCAGTTTGTTAGGGAGTTTGAGTTATGATTGAGTCTTAGTAGGAAAGTATGGTTACTTGCTGATTAAAGCAAGGTAGTTCTCTAGTTGAAAGTAGGACTCTTTTGAGGCCTCTATAAAAGGACCTCCATAGCTTGTATTAGGTTTTATGCATTGAAGAATAAAGTAAGTAGTTAAAGTAGGATATCTTAGGAGTAGTTCTAATTTAATATTCCACCACCACCAGCCCCTCCCACGTTTCTCTCTCTTGCTGGCCTTCTCCACCCGCCGGCTACCACCATCACCACCGCCGTCCACCGCTACCAGCCACCGCTCCAATCCCGGCATCCTCCTTGGCCACCGCCCCTCTTCTTCCACCTCTCTTGGCGTGGATCTCCAAGAGTAACCAGCCAACCACAAGGGGATCTGCAAGGTAACCTCTTCTCTACCGTCTCCTACCTCCAGTCTTCATCTTCCTCGTCGAATACCTAGGGTCCTTCTCCTAAAACCCTAAAGGTATCTCTCGACCAAGCCATAGATTTGGCTAAGGAAGAACTGAGACCAGGGAAGAGACCAGGTACCCGTGCCTACGAGAAGGCACGGCGTAACAACTTGGCATCAGAGCTCCGATTCGTCGGCTGTGCCGCCCAAAGCCTTCCAAAAGCTGCGTTGATGGCCGGAGATACCGCCGCGAGTGCTTCCAAGGAGCGGGACCTTTCCGTAACCAGAGAAGAGATCGACGATATCAAGGGATCACTGCTGTCCCTTCATACTGTGCAGCATGAGACGCACGCCTTGATCCTCGGGCTCTCGGAGAGGATGGCGTTCATGGCCTTGCAGATGCAGGGATAGAGTCCAGGAACGGCGGGAGAGCAAGGTAACCCTAACCCTAATCCTAACCAGCCTCCTACCACAACTCCTAGTCCCCCTAGGACTCCTCATGAACCAGTCCACATCCAGGAAGGATTCGGCCCTAGTCCCAACTACATCTTGGTTGGACCAGGTCCTACCCCTCCCACCCAACCGGCTCAACCAGCCCACACCACACCCCTGGCCGGCCCCACCACCTTACCACCACCACCTGGCTCCACTGTCCTTCCACCCCCACCATACCAGCCTCTATATCCAACCTATCACCTCCCTCCATACCAGCAGCCTGCGCCCCCTCCACATGTCCCCTACAACCCAGCTCCTGCACCACCCCATTACTACCCTCCTCACACCCCACCGGCCAATGAGCAGCCCTATTATCCAATCGGTGAGCAACCCCTTGCTGCCCGGATTCCCCCCATGGACTTCCCCCGCTATGATGGAGCTGCAGATCCTACTCACTGGATCCTGAAGGCAGAGCAGTTCTTCTCTTATCATCCTATCCATGAGCGAGAGAAGGTCCGCTATGCCGCCTATCACTTCGATGGAGATGTCCAGACATGGAACCAACTGTCGAAGGATACGGACGAGTGCGCAACATGGCATACCTTCCAGCATGCCTTGCACTTGCGCTATGGACCGACGACCTACGAGGACCCCATCGGCGAACTCACTCGAATTCAGCAAGATGGTTCAGTCCGAGACTACCAGATCCGGTTTGATCGTGGTCTAGGTCGTGTTCCACACTTGGCTCGGGACGTGGTACTGAGTCTCTTCATCAGCGGACTGAAACCGGCCATCAGGTACGATGTTCAGCTTGCTAGACCAGCCACCATAGCCGAGGCTATCAGCTATGCCAAGACTCATGAGGCGAAGCAGTACGCGATCCGGCATGCTACGGCAAGGACGACACCTGCACCTACCAGTCCAGCCCCCGCTGCCCGTACCGCGCGCACGAACTGGAGTTCGAGTGAGACTAGGAGTACTTACGCTGTTTTTCAGGTGATCGACCTTCACAGTGGACCCAATGGCTGACCTGGGCGGAATACACCTATAACACCAGTTGGCACTCCAGCATCCAGCGGACGCCTTATGAGGTCGTGTATGGCCGACCCCCACCTACCCTCTTGTCCTATGTATCTGGAACGGCTAGATCAACAGCTGTAGATCACTTCTTAGTTGAAAGGGATCAAGTGATAGCAGATGTCAAGTCAAGGTTAGCAGCTGCCCAGAACAGGATGAAGCAGACCTATGATCGTGGACATCAAGACGTCGAGTTTCAGATTGGTGAGATGGTCTACGTCAAGCTACAGCCCTTTCGACAGAAGTCCGTGGCCAAGCGCAAGTCACAGAAGCTCGCTGCGAAGTTCTATGGGCCATACGAGGTACTGGAGCGTATAGGAGCTGTCGCCTATCGCCTCCGACTCCCATCAGATTCCAAGGTGCACCCTGTTTTTCATGTATCACTTCTGAAAAAGCACAATGGAATTGAAGTACCCGTCATCACCGAGATTCCGGACCCCTCAGAAGAGCAGCCTAAGCTGTATCCCCAAGCTATCATCGACCATCGGCACTTTCCCCGGCAATCAGAAGAAGTTCAAGTGCATTGGAAGGGCCATAGTCCAGCTGAAGCCACATGGGAAGTATTCACTGATTTATTGGATTGTTATCCTGACTTCGGCCTTGAGGACAAGGCTCTTTACGAAGGGGGAGGGGATGATACGGTTGGAAGTCCAGCTCCACCTGGGCTAGACCAACCCACGCCCAATTATGGGGCAGGGCCCACACATGGGCTAGATCAAGTTGGGACCCACGCAGGTCAGGCCCCACCCCTTGGTAGGACCCGACCTTGGACCAGGTCTCAAGCCAAAGCCGGCCTTAGGGATCCTAATCCTTAGCTGGTTACTACCTTAGTTAGTTCTTAATTTCTTTCCTAGTTGATTTCCTAGTTTGAGTCCAGTTTATGCTTTGTTTTATTAGTTCCTATTTTGAGTCCAGTTTGTTAGGGAGTTTGAGTTATGATTGAGTCTTAGTAGGAAAGTATGGTTACTTGCTGATTAAAGCAAGGTAGTTCTCTAGTTGAAGTAGGACTCTCTTGAGTCCTCTATAAAAGGACCTCCATAGCTTGTATTAGGTTTTATGCATTGAAGAATAAAGTTAGTAGTTAAAGTAGGATATCTTAGGAGTAGTTCTAATTTAATATTCCACCACCACCAGCCCCTCCCACGTTTCTCTCTCTTGCTGGCCTTCTCCACCCGCCGGCTACCACCATCACCACCGCCGTCCACCGCTACCAGCCACCGCTCCAATCCCGGCATCCTCCTTGGCCACCGCCCCTCTTCTTCCACCTCTCTTGGCGTGGATCTCCAAGAGTAACCAGCCAACCACAAGAGGATCTGCAAGGTAACCTCTTCTCTACCGTCTCCTACCTCCAGTCTTCATCTTCCTCGTCGAATACCTAGGGTCCTTCTCCTAAAACCTTAAAGGTATCTCTCGACCTAGCCATAGATTTGGCTAAGGAAGAACTGAGACCAGGGAAGAGACCAGGTACCCGTGCCTACGAGAAGGCACGGCGTAACAATCCAACCTATCACCTCCCTCCATACCAGCAGCATGCGCCCCCTCCACATGTCCCCTACAACCCAGCTCCTGCACCACCCCATTACTACCCTCCTCACACCCCACCGGCCTATGAGCAGCCCCATGACCCAATCCGTGAGCAACCCCTTGCTGCCCGGATTCCCCGCATGGACTTCCCCCGCTATGATGGAGCTGCAGATCCTACTCACTGGATCCTGAAGGCAAAGCAGTTCTTCTCTTATCATCCTATCCATGAGCGAGAGAAGGTCCGCTATGCCGCCTATCACTTTGATGGAGATGTCCAGACATGGTACCAACTGTCGAAGGATACGGACGAGTGCGCAACATGGCATACCTTCCAGCATGCCTTGCACTTGCGCTATGGACCGACGACCTACGAGGACCCCATCGGCGAACTCACTCGAATTCAACAAGATGGTTCAGTCCGAGACTACCAGATCCGGTTCGACCGAGGTCTACGTCGTGTTCCACACTTGGCTCGGGACGTGGTACTGAGTCTCTTCATTAGCGGACTGAAACCGGCTATCAGGTACGATGTTCAGCACGCTAGACCAGCCACCATAGCCGAGGCTATCAGCTATGCCAAGACTCATGAGGCGAAGCAGTACGCGATCCGGCATGCGACGGCAAGGACGACGCCTGCACTTACCCGTCCAGCCCCCGCTGCCCGTACCGCGCGCGCGAACTGGAGTTCGAGTGAGACTAGGACTCCTAATCCTACTCAAACTAGGACTCCTAGTCAGACTCAAACTACAGTCCAACCCCAACGGAGACAGCTATCCCTAGCTGAACTGCAACAACGAAGATCACAAGGACTTTGCTTCCAATGTGACGAGCCCTTTACACCGGGGCACCGCTGTAAGCAGCTGTTGAGCATTGAGATCGTCAACGAGGAACCAGCCATGGAAGATCTGGGTGAAGCTGACTTGGAAGAGGAGACCCCGGTCCTAGATGAGCATGGAGAACCCTCACTTGGCATGATGATTGGCCAAGTGTTTATGGATCTTCCAGCCACCAAGTCCCTGGTAGAGGATCCGCTACCGTCGCCAACTTCTGATCCTGTCCCTCCTAATCCAGACAACCTCTCCCAAGGCCAACTAGAGTTCAGCCCCGCCGTCATGACAGCATTGCCACACTCGATAGCTGCCATCTCTAGTCCGGTTCCTCAGTGGCTGGAACCAATTCAGGAGGATGTCAAAACTAATGCGGAGATGCAAAAGCTCGCCAAGGACATCCAAGACGGAATCACCAAGGGCCCGTGGACAGTTCGCAATGGAGTCATCTTCCACAAGGACCGCGTCTTCTTGAGGAAGAACGCCCCAGTCATTCCGGAGATCTTGGCAACCCTACATTCCAGCACACATGAGGGGTTCGTCAAGATGTGGCACCGGCTGCGAACCACCTTCTATTGGAAGGGAGCTCAGGCGCGGATCAAGGACTTCATCCGCCAATGTGACACCTGCCAGCGACACAAGGCCGAGACTCTAAAGCCAGCCGGCCTACTTCAGCCCCTACCAATTCCCCAAGAGGTATGGACTGATGTTTCTATGGACTTCATCGATGGCCTTCCTTCTTCTAGAGGATACACGGCAATTCTAGTAGTCGTCGACAGATTGTCCAAGTATGCACACTTCGCTCCCCTACGGCATCCCTACACGGCCTATTCTGTAGCACGAGTCTTCTTCGACACCGTGTCCAAGCACCATGGCATGCCAACCAGTATTGTTTGTGATCGAGATCCCACCTTCACCAGCAACTTTTGGCAGGAGATCTTCAAACTCCATGGAGTCAAGTTCAGATTTTCCTCAGCCTACCACCCACAGATAGATGGCCAAACGGAGGTAGTTAATCGGTCCCTTGAGATGTACTTACGCTATTTTTCAGGTGATCGACCTTCACAGTGGACCCAATGGCTGACCTGGGCGGAATACACCTATAACACCAGTTGGCACTCCAGCATCCAGCGGACGCCTTATGAGGTTGTGTATGGCCGACCCCCACCTACCCTCTTGTCCTATGTATCTGGAACGGCTAGATCAGCAGCTGTAGATCACTTCTTAGTTGAAAGGGATCAAGTGATAGCAGATGTCAAGTCAAGGTTAGCAGCTGCCCAGAACAGGATGAAGCAGACCTATGATCGTGGACATCGAGACGTCGAGTTTCAGATTGGTGAGATGGTCTACGTCAAGCTACAGCCCTATCGACAGAAGTCCGTGGCCAAGCGCAAGTCACAGAAGCTCGCTGCGAAGTTCTATGGGCCATACGAGGTACTAGAGCGTATAGGAGCTGTCGCCTATCGCCTCCGACTCCCATCAGATTCCAAGGTGCACCCTGTTTTTCATGTATCACTTCTGAAAAAGCACATTGGAATTGAAGTACCCGTCATCACCGAGATTCCGGACCCCTCAGAAGAGCAGCCTAAGATGTATCCCCAAGCTATCATCGACCATCGGCACTTTCCCCGGCAATCAGAAGAAGTTCTAGTGC
Organism: Narthecium ossifragum; assembly: GCA_963920575.1. Lineage (NCBI taxonomy): Eukaryota > Viridiplantae > Streptophyta > Magnoliopsida > Dioscoreales > Nartheciaceae > Narthecium > Narthecium ossifragum. Next base: position 12,995,685 of record OY986967.1, on the reverse strand, counting down.
ATTGGAAGGGCCATAGTCCAGCTGAAGCCACATGGGAGGTATTCACTGATTTCTTGGATCGTTATCCTGACTTCGGCCTTGAGGACAAGGCTCTTTTCGAAGGGGGAGGGGATGATACGGTTGGAAGTCCAGCTCCAACTGGGCTAGACCAACCCACGCCCAATTATGGGGCAGGGCCCACACATGGGCTAGATCCAGTTGGGACCCACGCAGGTCAGGCCCCACCCCTTGGTAGGACCCGACCTTGGACCAGGTCTCAAGCCAAAGCCGGCCTTAGGGATCCTAATCCTTAGCTGGTTACTACCTTAGTTAGTTCTTAATTGCTTTCCTAGTTGATTTCCTAGTTTGAGTCCAGTTTATGCTTTGTTTTATTAGTTCCTATTTTGAGTCCAGTTTGTTAGAGAGTTTGAGTTATGATTGAGTCTTAGTAGGAAAGTATGGTTACTTGCTGATTAAAGCAAGGTAGTTCTCTAGTTGAAGTAGGACTCTCTTGAGGCCTCTATAAAAGGACCTCCATAGCTTGTATTAGGTTTTATGCATTGAAGAATAAAGTTAGTAGTTAAAGTAGGATATCTTAGGAGTAGTTCTAATTTAATATTCCACCACCACCAGCCCCTCCCATGTTTCTCTCTCTTGCTGGCCTTCTCCACCCGCCGGCTACCACCATCACCACCGCCGTTCGCCGCTACCAGCCACCGCTCCCATCCCGGCGTCCTCCTTGGCTGCCGGCCCCCCTTCTTCCACCTATCTTGGCGTGGATCTCCAAGAGTAACCAGCCAACCACAAGAGGATCTGCAAGGTAACCTCTTCTCTACCGTCTCCTACCTTCAGTCTTCATCTTCCTCGTCGAATACCTAGGGTCCTTCTCCTAAAACCCTAAAGGTATCTCTCGACCTAGCCATAGATTTGGCTAAGGAAGAACTGAGACCATGGAAGAGACCAGGTACACGTGCCTACGAGAAGGCACGGCGTAACACAATCAAGTCCGATCAGGCCAATTCTGATCGATTGGAGCAGTAGAGACCCGATACGAGAGGATTACTGATACGAGGTCGAATTGAGCCATCCCAAGAAGGGACCCACGTCCTTGCTTGGGTGGGCCCATGCCAAGGAGTTGGCTGTACCCAGATCCCTTTGGGCGTCCTAAGCCTAACCAGCCAAAAGGATTCCTATTTCCTAGCTGGTTTGCTTACTTAGTTGATTTCCTAGTTTGAGTTCAGTTTGTACTTAGCCAGTTTCTATTTAATTGAGTCCTAGTTTTGGTTGAGTTAAGTCACTAGCTTACTTAGTTCATTCCTGGTTATTAGGAGTCAATTTGAGTTGAATTAGTAAGAGTCTTTTACTTGTTGTCCAAGGAAGAAGGTATTCAGGTTGTATTAGAACTCTCTTGAGGCCTCTATAAAAGGACCTCCATAGCTTGTAAATTATGTGTGACGAATTATGAGAATAAAATAGAGTTATTAGTAGGATAATTTAGGAGTAGCTGTAACCCTAGGAGTAGATGTAACCTACTTTTCCACAGAAATCCACCAGCCACCTTCATCTCACTCTACAGCCGGTCCTTCTCCATCACCGGTCTCCTTCTCCGCTGCCGTCTACTCCTCCGCCACCATCATCACCAACTACCAGCCATCACCCACGTTGTCCAAGGCTTGGATCTCCAAGAGAAGCCGGCCAACCATTGAGGAAGCTGCGAGGTAATCCTCTTCCTCATCCGTCTCTCTCCTCCGGTTTTCAGCCTTCCTTGTAGAATACCTAGGGTGCTTCTCCTCTAAAGGTATATCTCGACCTAGTCATAGCTTTGGCTAAGGAGGAGCCGAGACTAGGCAAGAGACCAGATACGAAAGCCCTAGAGAAGGTGCATCGTATCAATTACGAGTAGACCGCTCGTATCAGGTCAGCAGTGAAGCTAGGGTTCGTGCATGGAAGAGAAGAGAAGAGAGGAGGAAGAAGATGGTGACGTAGCAGAGGGCGCTGATATGGCGGAGAGAGAAAAAGTCATGGAGAGAGAGTAGATGAAGGTAAAGGTGAGGTAAATTACGATGGAGGCGGAGGTGGTTCTGGCTGTGGAGAAGATGACCGGCGGGGGAGAAGGTGGATCAGTGAACATCGGTTGAAGAGAACTCTTGGGGAAGAGATCTCAACACTTGAATAGTTCTCAATGGAGAACTAAGCCCTCGAATAATCCTAGCTAGAGGATTAAGCGCTCTTAATCCCTGATGGAGGATCAAGCCATGATAATTACTCTATTAGAATCTACTCATTAACTACTCTCTAATTTATTCTTTATTCATCTATTAAATCTTTCATTCTTCATAGATCATCGATATTACCTAGCTACTGAGGTCCTTTTATAGATGCCTCGACTATGTCCTAATCCAACTAGAAAACCCCTTTGCTTAATTAGCAAGTAATTAGGCTTCCATACTCAAACTCAACTTCTAACACTTCCTAACTCAAATAGGACTCTTAATTAATTCCTAACAAGTAAATTATCAACTAGGACTGAAAAGACTAATAAATCCTAATTAAATACTCTAGTTTGAACTAGGAAAGTCCAAGTCAAACTAGAAAAGAGGATTAACCAGTTTGGGTCCTCCTCTAGGCGCCAGTCTAGTTGGTCGAGTCGGTTCGACTCGTATCATCCTCCCTTCCTTCGGAATTGGCCTTGTCCTCAAGGCCGGAGTCAAGTCGGGTAGGAGGCCTCTCAACTGCTCGACCGAATCGACTTGCTTCGGTAGTTCTGGACTTGGCGGCGAGAAACCAGGTCGCTCCCATGATGGGTCCAGTGGTAGCAGTAACAAGCATTTGATGGGTCGTGTTGAGGACGGAGCATCTGGGGGTCGGTCTGACGGCTCATGTACCTCCAAGAATCGTGCTCTAACTGGTTCTCCTGGATCATCTTCGTCATGGCCCATGAGTAGTGTTGCCCATGACCATAGGATAGGATATGATCTCCATGGTCTGATTAGCTGTGCAGGGTCTTGGCTTGTAACCGAGTCAAGCTGACTTTGGTCTAGTCTAAAGTGAAGTCGGCTGGGCTATACTTCTGCTGCACTATTCGAGGCTTGAAGTTGTTTGAACCGAGTTGAGTCTTCAACGACGCTGAATCGTATGCTAGTCCGGACCTATCTTATATGGTTAGATCTTCCGGTGTCAATATGGACTTGAGACACTTGAGCGACATTGGTGGTACCATCATAGTTAGATCTGATCAGATTGAAGATAGCATCTGAATAAGGAGAGTTGCTCCTTTGATGGCTCATATCAACCTTCAGATGCTTGATCAATGGTTGTGGGTGCATCGTGACAGCTTGGACTTTATCTGGTTGGTCCTGATCCCTTGGGACTCTTTGATAATGTTAACATCGAAGATTGAAAGCACTGGATTGAAGATCGGGTTGATCGGACGACTGGATCAAGAACGACGCTGAATCGTATGCTAGTCCGAACCCGTCTGCTATGGTTGGGTCTTCCGGTGTCAATATGGACTTGAGTCACTTGAGCGAAATCCGTGGTACCATCATAGTCAGATCTGATTAGATTGAAGATAGCATCTGAATAAGGAGGGTAGCTCCTTTGATGGCTCATATCAACTTTCAGATGCTTGATCAATGGTTGTGGGTGTGTCGTGATCGCTTGGACTTTATTTGGTTGGTCCTGAACGCTTGGGACTCTTCGATCAGGTTAAGATCAAAGATTGAAAGCACTGGATCGAAGATCAGGCTGATCGGACGGCTGGATCAAGTTACAGTCTTGACCGGACGACTGAGAAGCTGCCGGTGCTGGATTAATGGCGAAATGAGGTCGTTGGAGTGTGGCAACGACATAGGAAGCTTCACAGGGACATGAGGGTTCCATCCGTACGGTTTGATCGCTGGAAAGGGCTTCTGATGCACCGGATCTGATGGTGGCGGCGCGGTGGAGGTTGTCGCCGATGACCGCCGGTGATGTAGGCCTCAACGGTGTTCGATCGTGTCGGGGCAAGGTATGGGAAAGTCTTGGGACATTTCACATGGGGATTGATCGTGAGATCGGCTTCGGAGTATGGCGGAAGGAAGGTTGCCGAAGCAATGGTTTTCGCCGGAATTGGATCCTGGTGATCCGAGTTTTGATCGGGGGTCGTGGTTGGCCACGGTGGCTTTCGGGGAAGGTCGTCAATTCTTTCTCAGTGGATGGGTGAAGAGAACGGCGTCGGAGGACGGCGTTGGGGTGGCGGCTCAGGGACGAGCCGATGGGTGCAGGTTGTGAGCTGGGACGATGAGGGATCAGCTCAGGGTGAGCTGCAATCGGGTGAGGGAGGTGTTGAACCGATGGCGATCCGGGGTTGAGCCAGACACAAGCCGATTTCAAGGAGGAGAGAGAAAATATAGGAAATATCCAGAAAGATAGGGAAAAATAGGGAAAATTCTGGAAAAATCATGCGAAAGTAAAAGGGATCACCGGGATCTGGCAGAGGTGGTGGAGTCGGATGTGGCGGCAGAGGTTCTGGTTCCGGCTGAGGATCTGGTGGTTCTTGCTCTTCATCTTTGACCTGCTTTCATTGATGATCAGGGTTGAACCTTCTATCACAATGGTAGCACAAACCTCTGATCCTCTTTTTGTTGAACTCATTTGGGGATAGCTTGCCGGATTTGGCCTTGGCTGGCCCATATGGTTGTGCAAAAATCTTGCTCTTGAAGAAGCGCTTTGGTATCTTGAACAGCTTCTGAATTAGATTCTGATACGAGTCGATCCGACTCGACCAACTGGACCCGAACCTAGAAGAGGAACCAAGCTGGTTCAATCTCTTTCCTAGTTTGAATTGGACTTCCCTAGTTCAAACTAGAGTATTTAATTAGTATTTATCATTAGTCTTTTATTGAGTCCTAGTTGATTGTTAGGAATTAATTAAGAGTCCCTTTGACTTAGGAAGTTGAGTTGAGTCAGAAACCTTATTACTTGCTAATCAAGCAAGGGGGTTTTTCTAGTGGATTAGGACTCTGTCAAGGTCTCTATAAAAGGACCTTAGTAGTTTGTATTAGGTTATGGATGAGATGAATGATTAAGAGTAATTAGTAGAATATCATACGAGTAGAATATCATAGGAGTAGAAGTAAAGTAGATTCCACCCGAAATCCACCATAGATCCACCTTCTTCCCCGTCGGTCATCTTCCCCGCAGCCGGCACCGCCGTGTTTCTCTCTTTCCGTCACTTTCTCTCTCCGCCACGTCATCGACCCCACCGCCACGTCAGCGCCACGTCACCCACACTATTCATCGTCTCCCTCCTCAAGCCGTACCCTCGCTCCCGCCGATCTCCACCGCCGTTCCCTCTCCGGCCACCCCCGTCGCCAACCAAGGCCACCATTCTCTTCCTCTAAGCCCCACGACTCCGGCCATACCTTTCCCGCCGCCCATCGTCGTCTCCGGCGACCTCCTCACCGCTCCCCACTTCACAGCCGCCGCCGTCAACCCCCTGTCCGATCCCTATCCCACCTCCAAACCATCCTAAAACCATTCCCCGGCCTCCCTAGACCCGATTCCGACCTTTCCCAGGCCCAGCCGAGCTCCCTCGTCGTCCCCGACGCCGGCCGACCCAACCTTCACCGCCGTCTCCCCCAGATCCGGCCGATCCGCCACCCATCTCCCAGATCCACTCCGTTGGAACTCTTCCCCACCTCCAGGCGACGCTTCCTGCCACTACCCCGACCGCCGCCGCCGTCCCTACGCCGGCGATCTACTCCGGCGAACCACAGCCCTTGGATCAACTCCGGTTCAGCCCAACCAAGTTGGCTCAACCAACTCTAATTGATTCAGCCGAGCCAGTCAGTCAAATCCAGCCCAATCCAGCCACTTAGCCCAATTGAACCTGGTCAACCTGATCCAGATCAATTCAGACTTGAACCAGTCAAGTCCCATCCAATCAGGCTCAGCCAGATCCGATCCAGCTAGCCAAATCAGCCAATTGGACTCAAATCAAGTCCGATCAGGGCGATTCTGATCGATTGGAGCAGTAGAGACCCATTACGAGAGGATCACGAGTAGACCGCTCGTAACAGATTCCAAAATCTGCCTTTTCTGGTTCTTCTCCTGTCCTCACACCAAAATCTGTTTTGGTGTGAGGACATGTCCCTTTACCCCTGTGGCTCGTTGTAGACCGCAAGGGCAATTTGGTAAATCGCCACTTGTTGGTTTGTTTCACACCCGCGTGTGCACACACTGACCTTGTTTGTGTTAGTGCTTGATTAGAATGGTTAGGTGGACCTGGCATCGGAAGATCCAAGATTGGGCGCGCAGAAGCCTGTTTTTGGGCGGCTGGCGGCCCCGTGAGCGACCGATCGCTCCTTGGAGCGATCGATCGCTATCAAGTCGGTGGATTTTTTTGAGAGGACGGTCACCGTCGGCCGTCGTTCTCCCCTGTCAGAGGGAGAGAGGACTTTCCCTCCTCTCCTCCCCCTTTCCCCTCCTTTCTCGGCTTTCCCCTTCCCTTTTCCTTCCTCTTCTTCCCCTTCTCCTTCTCCTTCTCCTTCTTCTTCTTCCTTCTTCTTCCGCGGTTCTGTTTCCTCTGTTCTTCCCGGTAGCCACCTTCCTCTCCTCCGTTCTTTCTCCTCCGGGCACCGTTTTGGGTGTTCCAAAGCTCGTTGGATTCGTGACGACGTGAGGAAGATCCCTGGTGTGGTTTGAAGCTTTGTTGGTGACTGGTTTGCGGGGAATCAGCCGAGGATAGTTTCCGGTAGTTTAATGGGTTTCTCTTAATCTAGCCGTTTGATCTTGTTGTTCTTTGTGTTGTTGGATCCCTCTTGCTTAGTATAATTTCTGGTATAAGTTTCATAAGCTTTGGTTGAGATTTTAGTGGGATTTATGCATGTTTAATCTCGGATTTTTCGGTTTCTGCTGTTCTTCAAGAACAGCTGGTTTGCCGCTAGTTTTTCGACCAGTACGTGCATGTTCTTGGGTTGTGATAAACATAAGAGTTGTATATCATGAAGCGTGGCCCAGCCATCCTCACTTCAGATTGGACCAAAGCCAGCTTGACCCAGATTCAAGCCAAGTCCCTGCACAGTTGATCAGACCATGGAGATCAGATCCCATCCTATGGTCATGGGCAACACTACTGATGGGACATCATGATGAGGATGATCCAGGAGAGCCATTTAAGATCTTATTCTTGGAGCTACCTGAGCCGTCAGATCGACCTCCAGATGCTCCTTCAACATTGCCCCTGCTACCCCTGAACCCATCATGGGATCGACCTGGTTTCTCGCCACCGAGTCCAAAGCTACAGAAGCAAGATGATTCGGTCCAGTCACATAGAGTCATCCTACCTGACTTGACTCTGGCCTTGAGGACAAGGCCAATTCTGAAGGAAGGGGGAATGATACGAGTCGATCCGACTCGACCAACTAGACCCGAACCCAGAAGAGGAACCAAACTGGTTCAGCCTCTTTCCTAATTTGACATGGATTTCCATAGTTCAAACTAGAGTATTTGATTAGGATTTATCATTGGTCTTTTATATTTAATTGAGTCATAGTTAATATTTGATTGTTAGGAATTAATTAAGAGTCCATTTGAGTTAGGAAGTTGAGTTGAGTTTGAAACCTTATTACTTGCTAATTAAGCAGGGGGTTTTCTAGTTGGATTAGGACTTTGTCAAGGTTTCTATAAAAGGACCTCAGTAGTTTGTATTAGGGAGGAGGAATGAAGAAGAGAATTATGATTAGTTAAGAATAGTTGATAATATCATAGGAGTAAAATATCATAGGAGTAGAGATAATGTAGATTCCAGTCGAAATCCACCATAGATCCACCTTCTTCCCCATCGGTCACCTTCTCCACAGCCGGCACCGCCTTCACCAGAATTTCTCTCTCCCCGTCACTTCCTCTCTGCACTACGTCAGTGCCACGTCAGCATCAAGTGCCACGTCATCACCATCTTCTTCCTCTCTTCTCTTCCGCGTGCTACCGCCGGCCGTCCTTCCCTCAGCCTTCTCCGCCCGTCCGCGTCACCTCCAAAGTCCACCTTCGACCTCCCCTGTAGCCCACGACCTCGCCAAGCCGCTCCTCCGCCTCCGTCGTCTCCCCCGGCGTCTTCCCCGGCAACCCGACCTCCGTCCTCATTGCCGTGAACCCGTGCCCTACCCAGATCTCACCCCCAAACCACTCTATAACCCTAGATGACCTTCCCTATACCCGATCCCAACCTTCCCCAGCCCCTCCGGAGCCTCACCGTCGTCCCCGACGCCAATCTACTCTAAACCTACCTCCGGCCACACCGGATCCCGCCGATCTAGACCTTCCCCCGCAAATCCACTCCGTTGGATCTCATTCCCATAAACCCATGAACCTTCCTGCTAGTATCCCGACCGCATCAGCCGCCCCTACGCCGGCGATCCACTCCGGCAACTCTCAGCCCTGGGATCCCGCCCGGTTCAGCCCAACCAAATTGGCTCAGCCAACTTGAATTAGATCCAGTCGACTTGACTTGGTTCAACCCCTTAATCAATCAGACTTGATTCAGTCAAGTCTAATTCCAATCAGGCTCAGCCATATAGGAACCAGCTCAAGCCAGATCCGATCCAGCTAGCCAGATCTGCCAATTGGAGTCAATCAAGCCTGATCAGGTCAATCCTGATCAATTGGAGAAGTAGAGACCCGATACGAGAGGATTACGAGTAGACTGCTCGTATCACTATGGGTAGAAGAATAAATACGTGGGTATGATTTCTATTTCATGGATTAGAGATGATGAATAATATGATGATTTCTAATGTCTTATTCAAGAGGTTGTATAGATGTTTGTAGGTGTCATCACTGAAAACCCTCATGAGACTATAACTCCTCCACTTAGGTAACCAAGGGGTTTAAAAGGCTTGTTGCATGCTAAGTGGAATCGTGAGACCTATGAAAGTGGCTAGTTAGATTTATTGTTTTTTCTTTTCTTTACTAGAGGACTAGCAAAATGTAAGTTGGGGGGGTGTGATGAGTCACTAAATATTTGCATTAAACCCCTTAAATTACCTTTATTTAAGCCTAGAGTAGTTGTATTTAATAGTTTGTTAGTTGATTTCAGGTTTAATCATGATTTGAAAAGAAATACAAGAAATTCGGCAAAAAAGATGAATTTATGTGATAAAGAAGACTGCTTCGTCACATGTCAGGAGACTATTCTTTAGAAATTATGTATAAGTCCAAATAGTCTAGAACTTTATTACGTCATATAAAACTTCAAGAGCTAAAACTTTCATGTTGGAGACTTTACGAGACTCCTGATGTATTGATACCCATTTTGAAGAAGATAAAGATATACATGTGCTAGAAAACGGGTCCGTCAATGTTTAGAGGAATATTAGTCAAATATTACCAATAAATAAGTCCAAATATTATCAAATATTCAGGATATGACAGAGAACTTCCTAATATACAACGTTTGTGTTGGACCCTCAAATTCCGAACGAATTGGACTCAGTTGCGCTCGGAATAAGACTTCCGAGTTGTAATTGAAGTCCAACTCAACTCAAAACTCTAATTTCGGGAGTTCTCCTATAAATCGGGTTATTGATCCGAAAATAATCATCTTTTAGACTATCTTTGGAAAAGGAAGGAGAAGACGGTGAGGATGCGGATGGTGACAACTTCCTATCCGAACCCGATGGCTTTCATCCATAAGATGAGTGACTAACTTCTTGTATTTAGGAATCTCATGAAATCCTAGTGTAGTTTTGGTCTTTCTTTAGTTGATTCTTGTGAACTTCTCGAGGCATGATCTCATAATATGGTTTTATTGTTAATAGAGTTGAAGGAACAGAGTTCCCTTGACATACTTTAAGTCCTACATGATTTGTGTGATTGATTGTAGAGATTTATGAGATGGTTTTCATGAAGTTATTTGTTTGCCTTTGAGGTAAGCTATGCTACACGAAGATAGGTTGTGCCAAGGTCATTAGGAGTAGTATAATTTAAGGTAATCATAGGACCAAGGACAATCTATGCCAAGCAAAGTTAGGTTATGCCATTGGGAACATTAACTTTCTTTTAGGGATTCGTGTGAGCTTGTAGCCATATGATCTATAATGTTGAGAGACGGGAACAAGATGATAACTAGAGAAGACTAATAACGAAACTAGGGCGGATTGAGTAATTCCTAAGTAACTACTCCACTGATTCTAATTGATCAACCTTTTATTTCTTTTCTTTATTAGTTTAGATAACTCTATTCTACCTTTGATTCTTTTCCTTAGTTTTAGGGTTTCAAGAATTGATTTCAGTTTCCAAAGTTTTCCATGTGGATCGACTCCTGACTTCACCGCTATTCTACCTCGTAGTGTAGTGATTGAATAAGGATTATAAATTTAATATTTGATTGAGTTTGTAATGTTTTAACGACACATTCGCGAGCGATCACCAAGTTAACTGGTCAAGGCTGGCAAGGAAGGTCCCATGGCTGGGGAGTGGCCGAAGTGGATCTCCGACGTAGGGGTGTCGTTGGGTGTCATCAGGATACCGGCAAGAGAAGTCGTTGGGCGGTGGGGATGAGATCCAACGACTTGGATTGGTCGAAGGAGGGCTAGATCGATGGTATCTAGGATGTGTTTGGCGGTGGGTTTAGAGGAGAAGATGGTCGGGGACGACTGGGAGAGCTCTGGGGACGTCGGGAAGGGCCGTGGATGGTCAAAACGGTGTTATGGATGGTCAGCGAGGTAATTAGGAGGAATCTGGGGGGTTAATGGCGGTCGGGGTCGTGGTGATGAAGTTGGCGGTGCAGCTAAACGGGTTGCCGGGAAAGGCGCCGAAGGTGATGGAGGCGACGGAAAAGGTATGGCCAGAGTCGTGGGAGATAGGGGAAGATAATCGTGGCCTTGGCTAGTGACGGGGAGAGGTCAGAGATGGCTGGGAAGGAGGGTCGGCGGTGAAGCTAGGGTTTGGGCATGGGAAAGAAGAGAGGAGGAAGAAGATGGTGACGTGGCAGAGGGCACTGACGTGGTGGAGACAGAAAAGGTCGTGGAAAAAGAGAAGATGAAGGTGAAGGTGAGGGAAATACCGATGGAGGCAGAGGCGATTCCGGCTATGGAGAAGATGACCGACGGGGGAGAAGGTGGATCGGGTGAACGTCGGTTCAAGAGAACTCTTCGGGAAGATCTCAGCCCTTGAATAGTCCTCAATGGATAACTTAGCCATGAAATAATCCTAGGTAGAGGATTAAGCCTTCTTAATCCCTGATGGAGGATCAAGCTATGATAAATACTCTATAAGAACTCGTAAACCACTATCTACTTTATTCATATACTCAATATTTCATTCTTCATGGATCATCGTTACATCATATCTAGCTATTGAGGTCCTTTATAGAGGCCTCAACTAAATCCTAATCAAACTAGAAAACCCCGTTGCTTAATTAGCAAGTAATAAGGTGTCACACTCCTAAAGGTCTGATGTCGCTCAAATGTGTCACGCACAGCGGTCGCGATGCAGTACAGCATAAGAGAGGTCGAATCCCACAGAGAGACAAGCAGGAATGATCCAGAAACACAGATAACAATGAATTGAAAACAATCAAGAGCGATGAAAGTTAAGAAAATAGATCGGAGATGTAATGGTAAGATAAAGTTAACGAAAGAAATCAGGATTTGAATGAGGCTAGGCTTCAGGAATCACGTCACTCGGATTTAGGTTCTTCTCTTCTCAATGGTTCAAATGATACTCAGTTAAGGGATTCACATCCCAATCACCTTAACCGGAAGATATAGAATTATGAATATGATAAAATATATAAATGTATCTTCCTACGATTGGTTCTTCCTTTTTATAGTTCTAACTTCATCCAACCAAACCTAAGAATACACGATACCGGCTGTCACTACAGGCAACGCGTAGCAAAAGTTCATCGGGACAAAGCCCTAACTCTATCTAACCGGATCTCTAAGAATACACAATACCAACTCTCACAATCGGCAATGCATAGCAAAGATTCCTCGGGATAGAGCCCCAACCTTGTCTTACCAGATCCCTAAGAATATACAATACCAGCTATCACTACGGACAATGCATAGCAAAGGTCTCGTAAGACTCGGTAGGAGAAGCAAAAGAGAAGACTATGGGATTATAAGATCATGAAAGAAGTATGACTGGATTCATAACATTAATCATCCACATAGAAATCTATAATCTGAAAATAATATTTGAAGATCCAATACATAGAAAAGAGTTTAACAATGAAGATTAAAAACTATGAACCATTGTTGGAGAAGAAACCCTAATCCTCGCTAGATCATCCGTCCGCCATGCCCGCAGATTACTCGGTCATGGATGGAGATGTCTTCATCTTCTTCCTTTGGAAACCATCCAGAAAGAGCCTCCAAAAACGTCCAAGAAGTCCCTCTTGAGTAACCCTAAGTTTCCTCTTTATAGGGTCCAAGAATTAGCAAACTCGGGTTAAGTTTAAACCCGTTTTACGCCCCTCATTGATCTGGCGGTCGACCGTGAGACCTTGACGGTCGACCGTGAGGTGCATGATTTATTTTGATAAGCTGCAGTCGATCTTTGCATCGTCCGTCGGAAGTGTTTTTCTTGACAGAGGCTAACGGTCGATGCTACGGTCGACTGTGGCATCTTACGGTCGATCCTGAGGATTTTTGAGCTCCACGGTCGACCGTGAGGCTTTGACGGTCGACCGTGAGGATTTTACGGTCGACCGTGCGGATTTCGGGCGCGACGGTCGATGCCATAGATGATGCGACGGTCGACCGTCACTATTCACTCAGCACTGCGCACTGGTACGAAAAATGTTATAACTTCCTCTAGAAAACTCGGAATCACGAACCGTAAAATTCTCCAGAATCTAGACTTCAAGAGCTTTCCAATCATATATGGCACATTATCTGGTTCTTCATGAGCAGGTACAGATTAATTTTTGAAGTTGATCCATATACTCTTTTCAGCTTCTTTTAGCTCCAATTTCCTGCATTTTCCAAACAACCATGTGAAGCAACATATAAATATAAAAATAGTAATAAAGATGCTGATTAAGGATAATAATTTAGCAATTGAGATGGTTATAAGGTTGTTCAGAGTGCACTTTCATGCACTCATCACACCCCCAAACCAGCTTATTGCTAGTCTCTAGCAATTCAAAGCGCATAGAATATAATTAAGCACACTAACGGTTTAAGGATGTAGACATGCATGACAAAATTTTTACCTTATCAAGTTAATAGTGTTTCATACAGTACAGAGCATGAAAACTTCTTATACTCATACACATACTACCAACATATGAAATCAACTTCTACACATCAAACATGCTAATCACCATCCAGAAGAACACATGTGACGTGACAAATAAATGTTACGTGTAGAAGCAACTTCTACCCACCATTAGTCTAAACACACTACTATCATCATGACCAATCATCCAACCCTCGCACTTTAAGTACAACATGCTCTTTCTGTTTTTTTTTTTCAACTATCAGACATTTTGCCTTTTTACGCGAGCACTCTCCGCTTCTTGAGGCGCACAGACCCGGTTACTTAGCAAAACACTTCATAGTTTTTTTTTTTTTTTAATAGCTATAAGTGGTTCTACCTTTTTACACGAGCTCCCCGCTTCCTGAGGCAAGAACACCCGGTTACTCAGTAGATCACTTAATAGTTGTTTAGGCACAGCTTGATCAAGCTCCAGAACTTTTTCTCTTTTTTTTCTGCATGTAATACTCAACACTAGCTAATGTTGAAATCATGGTCTCGATTGACAATAGCATGCTCATTCCTCTAGTGAGTATAATTACCACTGCACATAAAGTGTTCGTATGTGAATCACATGATGTTATATTTTCAGGTTATCACGCATGCAATCAATGTATTGGTCAATCCATATGAAAGCAACATGCATAATAAGCATAAAAATTTCAGCTCATGTTCAGTTTCTAGTAGCATAATCAATTCAACACTATTAAACTCAAAAGGTAGCATGCATAAGGTCATGCATGCCTACACCCCCAACCTGAAATTCACATTGTCCTCAATGTGTGCTAATCATGTAAATAAGCAGAAGGGTGGTGGCTGAAATTTCATATATGACAGAAATAAAAATAGGAAATCGAAATAAGAGCGAGGCCACCTGACAGAATATCTGAAATCTTGCACAAAGCTCTCCATTGTCGCCGAATTTCACAAGCAAGGAAGACGAAAGTTCAAGCATCCTAAAAGCATAAAATAGCAAATAAAAGCAAATGAGAATGAAAGCAAACAAACTCAAACAAACTAACCTAATCAAAAAGGGAAATGATAGATAGGAGAAAGATCATCCCTCGTAGACAGGGTCTACGAGAGAAACGACGTGCTCCTCAGGGTCCGCTTTCTCTGGAATCTGTTTCAAACGCTGTCCATTAACGGTAAACAGCCTCCCATCCTTTGGGTTTTCAACTTCCACAACCCTATTCTCAAATATTCTGCTAATGGTGAAGGGGCCTGTCCAGCGTGATCTCAGCTTCCCAGGATGAAGATGCAGTCGTGCATCATACAGATAAGCTTGCTGTCCTACTTGAAACGTCTTCCGCAAGATCTTCTTGTCATGGTAGGCCTTTGTCTTTGCCTTGAAGATCCTAGAACTCTCATAAGCATCATTTCTGAGTTCCTCTAGCTCAGACAGTTGGAGTTTCCGTTCCTGACCTGCAGCATCCAAAGTAAGATTTAATGACTTAATAGCCCAATATGCCTTATGTTCTAATTCGACTGGAAGATGGCATGGTTTTCCCACAACGCGTCTGATAGCCTCGAGGACCAGTCCTTTCGGTTGGGGCTCACTGTCTTCTCTAAGATTTGCTTGATCTCTCTGTTGGCTAGTTCAGCTTGGCCATTCGTCTGTAGATGATAAGCAGTGGAAATCTTATGTGTGACTCCATACCTGCGCATCAAAGCCTCAAAGGAGCGATTACAAAAATGGGATCCTTGGTCACTAATAATGACCCTAGGAGTACCAAATCTAGACAAAACATGCTCTTTAAGAAACTTGATGACAGTGGAATGATCATTATTCCTACATGCAATAGCCTCCACCCACTTAGAAACATATTCCACAGCCAACAATATATATAAATAGCCAAAAGAAGAAGGAAAAGGTCCCATAAAATCTATACCCCAACAATCAAAAATCTCTATAGCTTGAATAGGGTTCAAAGGCATCATATGTCTTCTAGATAAATGTTACGAGCGGTCTACTCGTGATCCTCTCGTAATGGGTCTCTACTGCTCCAATCGATCAGAATCGGCCCGATCGGACTTGATTTGAGTCCAATGGGCTGATTTGGCTAGCTAGATCGGATCTGGCTAAGCCTGATTGGATGGGACTTGACTGGGTCAAGTCTGAAGTAATCTGGATCAAGCTGATCAAGTTGGATTGGGCTGGATCCAGACTAAGTGGCTGAGCCAATTTGGCCAAAGGTGGCTGGGAATATCCGACGGTTGAGAATCGCCGGAGTGGATCGCCGGCGTTGGAGCGGCGGCGGCGGTCGGGATAGTGGCAGGGAAGATCGCGGGTTGTTGGGGAAGAGATCCACCGGAGTGGATTGGTCAGAGGTGGGCTAGATCGGCGGGATCTAGAGGTCGTGGGCGGCGGGGTTGGGTTCACCGGCGTCGGGGACGACGGGGAGGGTTCTGCAGGCTTTGGAACGTCGTAGAAGACCGGGATCTGCTCTAGAGATGTCGGCGGCGTACTTTGGCGGGATCTGGAAGTGAGATCGGGGTCGGACACGGAAGGGGACGGAGGTCGGCTTGTCAGGTACGGCGCCGGAGGGTATGGAAGACGGCGGGAAAGGGTTGGCCGGAGTCGTGGGAGATAGGGGAAGGCTTTGGCGGTCTTGGTTGGCGACGGGGACGGCCGGAGAGGGAGAGAACGGCGGTGAGGCTAGGGTTTCGGGATAGAGGAAGGAGATGATGAATAGTGGCGATGACGTGGCGCTGGATGCTGATGTGGTGCTGACGTGGCGGAGAGAGAAAGTGACGGGAGAGAGAGAAACACTGGTGGAGGCGGTGCCGGCTGCGGGGAAGATGACCGACGGGGAAGAAGGTGGATCTATGGTAGATATCTGGTGGAAGCTATATTATGTCTACTCCTATGATAATTTATCAACTACTCCTAATAATTCATAACTCTTAATTCATCATTCATCATCATCATTACCTAATACAAACTACTAAGGTCCTTTTATAGAGACCTTGACAGAGTCCTAATCCACTAGAAAACCCCCTTGCTTAATTAGCAAGTAATAAGGTTTCTGACTCAACTCAACTTCCTAACTCAAAGGGACTCTTAATTAATTCCTAACAATCAACTAGGACTCAATAAAAGACTAATGATAAATACTAATTAAATACTCTAGTTTGAACTAGGGAAGTCCAAGTCAAACTAGGAAAGAGGTTGAACCAGCTTGGTTCCTCTTCTGGGTTCGGGTCCAGTTGGTCGAGTCGGATCGACTCGTATCAATAAAGCTCCCAACTTTAAGCATCTATCACAGGATTTGCAAAAAATGTTAACATCACGAAACATGGTAGGCCAGTAAAAACCACATTGAAGAATTTTAGCAGCAGTCTTTTTCATCGAGAAATGGCCTCCACATGCATGAGAGTGACAAAATGTAATGATACTTTCTATTTCATAATCTGAGACACAACGACGCATAATCTGGTCAGGACAATACTTAAACAGACAAGGATCATCCCAATAAAATTTCTTTACCTCAACAAAAAATCTACGCTTATCCTGCGCACTCCAAAAGGAAGGGATCTCACCTGTTGCTAAGTAATTGACAATATGCGCATACCAAGGCAGTCGTGCAACAGAGAAGAGTTGCTCATCAGGGAAGTCATCCATAATTGGTAGCTCATTTTCTGCTACTTCCACCATCAACCTTGATAGGTGATCAGCGACAACGTTCTCCACGCCCTTTTTATCTTTGATGGAGATATCGAATTCCTGTAAGATTAATATCCAACGAATTAGGCGCGCTTTAGCATCCTTCTTGGTGAGAAGGTACTTAAGCGCGGCATGATCAGTGAAAATAGTAATGGGAGAACCAATCAAATAAGCACGAAACTTGTCTAATGCAAAGACTATAGCCAATAGTTCTTTCTCAGTGGTAGAATAATTCATCTGTGCATTATTCAAGGTTCGGCTAGCATAATGAATAACATGAGGTTTACCATCTTTTCGCTGTCCTAAAACAGCTCCCACAACAAAATCACTTGCATCACACATCAATTCAAAAGGAAGGCTCCAATCGGGTGGTTGCACAATAGGTGCGGAAGTCAATTTATCAATCAAGGCTTGAAAAGCCTTCTGACAATCAATAGTCCACTCAAAAGGGGTATCCTTTATCAACAGATTACATAAAGGACGAGCAATGGCAGAAAAATTTTGAATGAATCTCCTGTAAAAACCAGCATGCCCTAGAAAGGATCTAACATCTTTAACGGTCTTTGGCACAGGAAGATTTGAGATGAGATCAATTTTTGATCGATCTACCTCAATGCCTTTGGAAGAGACAATATGGCCCAACACAATGCCTGAGGGCACTATGAAGTGACACTTTTCCCAATTAAGCACAAGATTCTTCTCCTCACACCTGCTCAAGACTCTCTTTAAGTTTTGCAAGCATGCATCAAAAGTATTACCAAATACAGTCAAGTCATCCATATATACTTCCATACATTCCTCGATCATATCAGCAAACATACTCATCATACAACGCTGAAAAGTAGCAGGAGCATTACATAATCCAAATGGCATTCTACGGAAAGCATAAGTACCAAAAGGACAAGTAAAACTAGTTTTTTCCTGGTCCTCTAAAGCAATCTCAATCTGATAATATCTAGAATAACCATCAAGAAAACAATAAAAAGGATGTCCTGCTACTCTTTCTAAAATCTGGTCTAGAAAAGGCAATGGAAAATGATCCTTACGAGTGGCTGTATTCAATTTTCTATAATCTATACACATACGCCATCCTGTCACCAATTTAGTGGGGACAAAGTCTCCACTTTCGTTCTCAACAACAGTGACACCAAATTTTTTTGGCACAACCTGTGTAGGAGTCACCCATTTGCTATCAGCAATAGGGTAGATGATCCCTGCATCTAATAATTTCAACACTTCGGTTTTTACTACCTCTTTCATTGTAGGGTTCAACCTACGCTGAGGATCCCTACGAGGTACAACCCCTTATTCAAGATTAATCATATGGGAACATATCAAGGGACTAACTCCATCCAATAGCTGATTTATGCTCATTTAAAATGCTAAGTAATTGCTCACCTTGCTCTGCAGTTAATGCTGAAGAAATAATAACTGGGTATGTATCACCTGGACCAAGATAGGCGTGCTTCAATCCTTGTTGGTGGCTGTCCTCTTTCTAGCAATTCTTCAAACTTTGGATTCCATGGACCTGCAAAGGAACAATGTTCCAAATTTTTACACATACCATCAACATCAACATTTTCATCCAAATCTAATTCAAGAGAATTAATTTTAGTGGTAGCAAACTCCTCTTTAGTGAGCAAATCAATCTGGTAAGTCTGCTGGCATTCATCATCCTCATCAGGCTGCTTAGCAACATTAAAAACATTAATTTCTAAAGTCATATTCCCAAAAGTTAATTTCATTAAGCCATTCCTGCAATTAATTATAGCATTAGCAGTAGCAAGAAACGGTCTACCTAAGATAATGGGAATCCTAGAATCAGCAGTTACTATAGCCTAAGTATCCAAGACTAAGAAATCAACAGGATAATAAAATTTATTTATTTGAACAAGCACATCCTCTACTACTCCTCGTGGAGTCTTCGTGAATCTATCTGCCAATTGCAAAACCACAGATGTTGACTTAATCTGTCCTAAACCAAGTTGCAAGTAAACAGAATATGGCATTAAATTGACACTTGCACCAAGATCTAATAAAGCTTGTCCTACTTCATGCTCTCCAATGAAACAAGACACAGTAGGACAGCCAGGATCCTTATATTTAGGAGGAATCCTGTGCTGAAGCAATGCACTAACCTGCTCTGTTAAAAATACAGTTTTCTTTACATGATGCCGTCTCTTCATAGTGCATAAATCTTTAATCACTTTAGCATATGTAGGAATTTGCTTAATAACATGCAAAAGAGGAAGGTTTACCTTAACCTGCTGAAGATGCTCCAAAACTTCGCTGTTGGGCTCCATAGTAAATTTAGTGGATTTCAATGCATGAGGGAAAGGGACACGTACCTTAAAGTCACCTGGTGTAGGGCCATCTGGATGATCGGTCTCTACATGGTCCTCCTCAATTCGGTCCTCTTCTTCAATAGCAATAGGAGATTCGGTGGCCTCTTTGAAAGGGCTTTTTGTTGTTTTCCCGCTTCTTGTAGTTATGGCGTTCATCTCCTTCACATTATTTTGCTCAGCACTAGATACCTGTGTTTGTTGAGGTCGAGCTGGGAACTTCCCTCGTTCATGCACGCTCAAAGAGTTTATCAGCTTCGTGATCTGGCTCTTGATCTCTTGAATATCCTCCTTCCTTTCCTTAGATTCCTGCACAATCATAGATTTCAGTTCCTGTAAATTTTCATTAAATGTAGGCCTAGGAAAACCAGATGTATTATATAGGAGGGTTAGAAAAAGGCTTATTAGGTGGCGGTTGATGATGCTCGTTGCTCTGTGAAGCGTTCGACTACCAGCTGAAGTTCGGATGCTCTCGCCATCCTGGATTATACGTCTCTGAATAGGGAGTGTACGGCCTCCTGAATCCGCCTACAGCGTTGCAATGCTCGTCGTACCCACCTCTCATCTCAGCATAGGCGGGGCAATCTTCAGTCTGGTGGTCTTGGAAGTCGTCTAGATCTTCCTCGTTGCTGACCGGTCCGTACTGGAGTACTTCGTCTTCTTCCATATGATGTGTCCATCCGAGTTCGTGCACGCTAAAAGATGTGATTACCTCGCATAGTTGGCGTGTTTTCTCCTCGTTCTTCATAAGTAACTGCAGAATGAAAGAGTCAAAATTAGGCTTGATTTTAGCCTCCTTAAGTAAGTCCAAAATCTCTGCCATAGAAAGTTGAGCAGAAACATGTGCATCTTCAACATCAGAAGTATAAACATGTGCATTACTAACATTGGAATCATGAGCATATCCATAGTGAATGTTAGTATCATGAACATGCATATGACCGCTAAAATCATGTGCATATGCATCACACATATTAGAATCAATATCTTGTGCATCAATAGGACTAGAATTTTGAACATGCACACTAGCACTACAATCATGGGCATATGCATCATCAACATGAACATCTTGAGCATGTGCACCATAAGCATTAAAATCATGGATGTATGCATCAGAAGCACTAAAGTCATTGACACGTGCATCATACGTGTTAGGCTCATCAACATGCACATCATGGGAAGTAGCAACATAAGTATCATGCACATAATCATCATAAGCACTAGGATAAGAGTAGAAAGGCTCATTGGTTTGCATATAGCTGTTGGACGTTAAGGCGACATTGGGGTGCTTGTAGGAGTTGGCATAGATATGACTATGATAATCATCCCAACGCCCCGAAACCGTTTGTGTATAAGTCGTCTCCACAAGCTCATCCAAATGCCTCATAGCTTCATCCCAACGCCCTGGAACCGTCTGTGTTTCAAGAATTTGACGTTCATGCTCAGTTAATCCATAATAAAATAGCTAACTAAACGCCAATTAGGATAACCATGTTGAGGGCATGAAACTATTAAGCTGATACGAGTCGATCCGACTCGACCAACTGGATCCGAACCCAGAAGAGGAACCAAACTGGTTCAACCTCTTTCCTAGTTTGACTTGGACTTCCCTAGTTCAAACTAGAGTATTTAATTAGTATTTATCATTAGTCTTTTATTGAGTCCTAGTTGATTGTTAGGAATTAATTAAGAGTCCCTTTGAGTTAGGAAGTTGAGTTGAGTCAGAAACCTTATTACTTGCTAATTAAGCAAGGGGGTTTTCTAGTGGATTAGGACTCTGTCAATGTCTCTATAAAAGGACCTTAGTAGTTTGTATTAGGTAATGATGAATGATGAATGAAGAGTTATGAATTATTAGGAGTAGTTGATAAATTATCATAGGAGTAGAGATAATATAGCTTCCACCCGATATCTACCATAGATCCATCTTCTTCCCCGTCGGTCATCTTCCCCGCAGCTGGCACCGCCTCCACCAGTGTTTCTCTTTCCCCCGTCACTTTCTCTCTCCGCCACGTCAGCGACCCCACCGCCACGTCAGCGCCACGTCACCCGCACTATTCATCGTCTCCCTCCTCAAGTCATACCCTCGCTTCCGCCGATCTCCACCGCCGTTCCCTCTCCGGCCACCCCCCGTCGCCACCTAATCACTCCAACGTCTTCCCCTAAGCCTCACGACCCCGGCCATACCCTTCCCTCCGCCCTTCGTCCCCTCCAGCGCCGTTCCCCGGCAACCTTCACTTCACAGCCACCGTCCGCCGTCCGCCGTCCGCCATACGACCCGATCTCATCCCTAAACCATCTTAAACCCTTCCTCGTCTCCTCACGACCTAATCCCGACCATCCCTGACCGTTCCTGGCCCTAGCCGAGCTCCCTCATCGTCCCCGACGCCGGTGAACCCAAACCCCCGCCGTCCATCTCTCAGATCTGACCGATCCGCCTCCTACCTCACCGATCCGAGCCGGTAGATCTCATCCGCACCTCCAGATGACCCTTCCTGGAAGTATCCCGACCGCCGCCGCCGTCCCTACGCCGGCGATCTACTCTGGCGACTCCTCAGCCGTCAGATCTTCCCAGCCAGATCTTGACCAACTCAGCCAAGTCTAATTGGTTCAGCTCAGCCACCAAATCTGGATTCAGCCACTTACTCCAATCTGAGACACAACTGAACCATGTTCGATCCAGATTCAGCCAATTGGACTCAATCAAGTCTAATCAAGCCGATTCTGATCGATTGGAGCAGTAGAGACCCATTACGAGAGGATCACGAGTAGACCGCTCGTAACAACTTGGTATCAGAGCTCCGTTCCACCGACTGTGTGGTTCAGAACCTACTGGAAACTTCGCCACCATGTACGGAGTACCCCAGGAAAGTTTGGAGCAGCAATTCAAGATTCTGCAGTCCCAGTTGAAGCTCTGTTCAACTTTGATGGAACGCCAAAGCAGAACCTTGGAGCGCACCAGTAGGAAGTGGGAGCAGATTACTAGTAGATGGTCAACTGTGACTCAAACAAGTCCCACAAGGATTCAGGTTTTGAGTCAGACCCCTACCCTAGCTGCTACCCAGATTACGGAACCTGACCCCGAGCCAACTCGGATCAGGACTCCGACTGAGACTCCTCCCGCAACTCCGAGAGCAATCACAATTGTAACTCCGAGTTTAACTCTGCCAGATCCGGGTGAACACCTTCTAGAACCTTCCCATGATTTTCCTGGAATTTTACCTAATTTTCCAGATTTTTCCCGGGATATTCTCTCTCCTCCCGGTTTGGCTCGAGCCGTGGCTCATCCCTTACCTTTCGCCCGGCTCGCTCTGGAGCCGACAACCCTTCGTCCCGGCTCACCATCCGCGCCGACGGCTCGCCCCCGAGCCGCCACCCCAACGCAGCCCTGCGACGCCTTCCTCTCCACCTATACACCGGGGACGCATAGGCGGCCTTCCCCGAAGCCACCGTGGCCGACCACGACCACGTTCGAAGCTCGGATCGACGGAACCCAACTCCGGCGAAAGCCCCTGTTCCGCCGTCCTTCACTCCGCCACTTCCCGAGGATGATCCCAAGATCAGACATCACTAGAAAGGTCCCAAGACCATCACGAACCGTTTCCACCCATCCCCGGCTACCGATGAGCACTCCCTCACCGGTGATCATCGGCGACGACATCCACCCCGCCGCCAACAACAGATCCGGTGAATCCGAGGCCCAATCCGTCGATCAAACCGTACGGATGGAACCCTCACGTCCCTGCGAAGCTTCCTGTGCCGTTGCCACACTCCGGCGACCATGTTTCGCCATTGATCCAGCTCCGACAGCTTCTCAGCCGTCCGATCAAGACTGCAACTTGATCCAGCCGTTTGATCAGCCTGATCTTCGATCCAGTGGTTCCGATCTTCGATCTGAACCTGATCCAAGCGTCCCCAGCAATCAGGACCATCCAGATCAACTCCAGGTGATCAAGATGCATCCTCAGCCGTTGATCAAGCATTCAAAGGTTGAGATGAGTCATGAAAGGAGTTACCCTCCTTATCCAGATTTCATCTACAATCTGATCAGATCTGACTATAATGGTAACACCGGTTTAGCTCAACTGACTCAAGTCCAGATTGACACCAGTAGAGCCAACCATGTCAGACAGGTTTGGACCAGAGTACGACTCAGCACAGCTGAAGATTCAACTTGGTTCAACCAATTTCAAGGCCAGACAAGTGCAGCAGCAGCATGGTCCAGCCATCTTCACTTCAGATTGGACCAAAGCCAGCTTGACCCAGATTCAAGCCAAGTCCCTGCACAGTTAATCAGACTATGGAGATCAGATCCCATCCTATGGTCATGGGCAACACTACTGATGGGACATGATGAGGATGATCCAGGAGAGCCATTGAAGATCATATTCCTGGAGCTACCTGAGCCGTCAGATCGACCGCCAGATGATCATCCATCACTGCCACTGCCACTGCTACCACTGGACCCGACATGGGATCGACCTGGTTTCTCCCCCACCGAGTCCAGAACTACAACAGCAAGTTGATTCGATCCAGCCACATAGAGCCATCCTACCTGACCTGACTCTGGCCTTGAGGACAAGGCCAATTTTGAAGGAAGGGGGGGGTGATACGAGTCGATCCGACTCGACCAACTGGATCCGAACCCAGAAGAGGAACCAAACTGGTTCAACCTCTTTCCTAGTTTGACTTGGACTTCCCTAGTTCAAACTAGAGTATTTAATTAGTATTTATCATTAGTCTTTTATTGAGTCCTAGTTGATTGTTAGGAATTAATTAAGAGTCCCTTTGAGTTAGGAAGTTGAGTTGAGTCAGAAACCTTATTACTTGCTAATGAAGCAAGAGGGTTTTCTAGTGGATTAGGACTCTGTCAAGGTCTCTATAAAAGGACCTTAGTAGTTTGTACTAGGTAATGATGAATGATGAATGAAGAGTTATGAATTATTAGGAGTAGTTGATAAATTATCATAGGAGTAGAGACAATATAGCTTCCACCCGATATCTACCATAGATCCATCTTCTTCCCCGTCGGTCATCTTCCCCGCAGCCGGCACCGCCTCCACCAGTGTTTCTCTTTCCCCCGTCACTTTCTCTCTCCGCCACGTCAGCGACCCCACCGCCACGTCAGCGCCACGTCACCCGCACTATTCATCGTCTCCCTCCTCAAGTCATACCCTCGCTTCCGCCGATCTCCACCGCCGTTCCCTCTCCGGCCACCCCCGTCGCCACCTAATCACTCCAACGTCTTCCCCTAAGCCTCACGACCCCGGCCATACCCTTCCCTCCGCCCTTCGTCCCCTCCGGCGCCGTTCCCCGGCAACTGTTACGAGCGGTCTACTCGTGATCCTCTCGTAATGGGTCTCTACTGCTCCAATCGATCAGAATCGGCCTGATCGGACTTGATTTGAGTCCAATGGGCTGAATCTGGATCGAATCTGGTTCAGATCTGGATCAAGGATTGGGTTCAATGGTTCGGGCTTGGCTGGATTGAATTAGTCTAGGCTAGCTGAATCAGGTTGGTTTAAGTGGACTGGGCTGATTGAATCAAGTCTGGACCAATTGAGTAAGAAGGGAAGTTGACCGGGTCTAGTTGACTGAGTCAACTTGGTTTGGCTGGTTGGATGGATCCGATGGAGGGAAACCGCCGGTGATGGATCTCCGGCGTGGACGGGGTTCCGATGGTCGAGATACCGGCGGTAGGGTCGCCTGACGGAGGGGAAGCTATCCAACGGTCCGGATTGGACCGAGGTGCGATAGGGGCGGCGGATCTGAAGAATCGCCGGCGGGGTTTAGAGGTGGAACGGCTGAGGTGTTGGGTTGCCGTGGGGGTTCACCAGAGTCGAGGGAGACAGCGGCTGTGGCGTGGATCGGGGTCGTGGGTTCTCAAGGAAGTGGGTGGAGGCCTTGGACAGTGGCGGGGGTGACCGGAGAGCGAGGTAGAGGAGGAGGTCGGGTATAGGCTAGGGTTTCTAGAGGAGGAGGAAGGTGAACAGTGATGATGCTGATGTGGCAGATGACGTGGAGGAGAGAGAAAGTGACGGGGAGAAGGAAATTGAAGGTGAAGGCGATGCCGGCTGCGGAGAAGATGACCGACGGGGAAGAAGGTGGATCTATGGTAGATATCTGGTGGAAGCTATATTATCTCTACTCCTATGATATTCTACTCCTATGATAATTTATCAACTACTCTTAATCATTCATCTCATCCATAACCTAATACAAACTACTAAGGTCCTTTTATAGAGACCTTGACAGAGTCCTAATCCACTAGAAAACCCCCTTGCTTGATTAGCAAGTAATAAGGTTTCTGACTCAACTCAACTTCCTAACTCAAAGGGACTCTTAATTAATTCCTAACAATCAACTAGGACTCAATAAAAGACTAATGATAAATACTAATTAAATACTCTAGTTTGAACTAGGGAAGTCCAAGTCAAACTAGGAAAGAGGTTGAACCAGCTTGGTTCCTCTTCTGGGTTCGGGTCCAGTTGGTCGAGTCGGATCGACTCGTATCACCAACCTTCACTTCACAGCCACCGTCCGCCGTCCGCCATACGACCCGATCTCATCCCTAAACCATCTTAAACCCTTCCTCGTCTCCTCACGACCCGATCCCGACCATCCTTGACCGTTCCTGGCCCCAGCCGAGCTCCCTCATCGTCCCCGACGCCGGTGAACCCAAACCCCCGCCGTCCATCTCTCAGATCCGGCCGATCCGCCACCTACCTCACCGATCCGAGCCGGTAGATCTCATCCCCACCTCCAGACGACCCTTCCTGGAAGTATCCCGACCGCCGCCGCCGTCCCTACGCCGACGATCTACTCCGGCGACTCCTCAGCCGTCAGATCTTCCCAGCCAGATCTTGACCAACTCAGCCAAGTCTAATTGGTTCAGTGATACGAGGTCGAACCGAGCCATTCCAAGAAGGGACCCACGTCCTTGCTTGGATGGGCCCACGCCAAGGAGTTGGCTGCACCCAAGTCCCTTTGGGCGTTCTAAGCTCAGCCGGCCAAAGGAATCCTATTCCTAGCTGGTTTGCTTACTTAGTTGATTTCCTAGTTAGTAGTTATCTTGATTGAGTCAGTTTCCTAGATTTAGTTCAGTTTATGATTTGCTTAAATCAGTTCCTATTATGAGTCGTTATTAGGAAGTTGAGATAAGATTGAGTCTTATTAGGAAAGTCTGGTTACTTGCTGATTAAAACAAGGTAGTTCTCTAGTTGTAGTAGAACTCTCTTGAGGCCTCTATAAAAGGACCTCCATAGCTTATAATTATGCATGGACGAATTTATGAGAGTTATTATTTAGTAGAGATAAATCCTAGGAGTAGAAGTAATATAGGAGTAGCTGTAACCTAGTTTCCTAATAATCCACCAGCCACCTTCCTCTCTCTCTACAGCCGGTCCTTCTCCATCACCGGTCTCCTTCTCCGCTGCCGTCCACTCCTTCGCCACCATCATCACCACAACCAGCCATCACCCACGTTCTTCAAGGCTTGGATCTCCAAGAGAAGCCAGCCAACCCTAGAGGAGCTGCAAGGTATCCCTCTTCTCATTCGTCTCCTCCTCTAGTCTTCGTCTTCCTCGTCGAATACCTAGGGTCCTTCTCCTAAAACCCTAAAGGTATCTCTCGACCTAGCCATATATTTGGCTAAAGAGGATCTGAGATAAGGCAAGAGACCTGGTACGAAAGCCCTTGAGAAGGTGCATCGTATCATTCAGCTCAGCCACCAACTCCGAATTCAGCCACTCACTCCAATCTGAGCCAGAACTGAACCAGATTCGATCCAGATTCAGCCAATTGGACTCAATCAAGTCTGATCAGGTCGATTCTGATCGATTGGAGCAGTAGAGACCCATTACGAGAGGATCACGAGTAGACCGCTCGTAACATAAGCTTTTAAATCGTTGCCATGCATCACATAATATCTCATCATTCTTTTGTGCAAAGGATGAAATCTTTCTTTTCAATGCGTTAATCATATAAGTAGGAAGATACTCATTGACAGAAACATGACTCGTTCTATTCTCCAAGCTCAATTCGTATATACTTTTCTTACGAACTGTTGTTTTAGACATTCCATCTCTCGACTTCATAGAACATGATCTCAAGTAGTCTTGATATAATTCATTTTCCATTCTCTCTCTTTTTCAGTTTTTTTTTTTTTTTTGGTCAGTTTTTTTTCACCAAGTAAAAATAAAACGAAAATTCAAAACAAAACTAAAAAGAAAATAAAGAAAACTAAGGAAAAAGAAATAAAAATCCAAAGAAAAGGGAACAAAGTTACCGCCTTCGATGTCTTCAATCATCGTGATCTGATAATTCTGATGCTTTTCTGAACCGTCTCCCCGGCAACGGCGCCAATTTTTGATATCGCTCAAATGTGTCACGCACAGCGGTCGCGGTGCAGTACAGCATAAGAGAGGTCGAATCCCACAGAGAGACAAGCAGGAATGATCCAGAAACACAGATAACAATGAATTGAAAACAATCAAGAGCGATGAAAGTTGAGAAAATAGATCGGAGATGTAATGGTAAGATAAAGTTAAAGAAAGAAATCAGGATTTGAATGAGGCTAGGCTTCAGGAATCACGTCACTCGGATTTAGGTTCTTCTCTTCTCAATGGTTCAAATGATACTCAGTTAAGGGATTCACATCCCAATCACTTTAACCGGAAGATATAGAATTATGAATATGATAAAATATATAAATGTATCTTCCTACGATTGGTTCTTCCTTTTTATAGTTCTAACTTCATCCAACCAAACCTAAGAATACACGATACCGGCTGTCACTACAGGCAACGCGTAGCAAAAGTTCATCGGAACAAAGCCCTAACTCTATCTAACCGGATCTCTAAGAATACACAATACCAACTCTCACAATCGGCAATGCATAGCAAAGATTCCTCGGGATAGAGCCCCAACCTTGTCTTACCAGATCCCTAAGAATATGCAATACCAGCTGTCACTACGGGCAATGCATAGCAAAGGTCTCGTAAGACTCGGTAGGAGAAGCAAAAGAGAAGACTATGGGATTATAAGATCATGAAAGAAGCATGACTGGATTCATAATATTAATCATCCACATAGAAATCTATAATCTGAAAATAATATTTGAAGATCCAATACATAGAAAAGAGTTTAACAATGAAGATTAAAAACTATGAACCATTGTTGGAGAAGAAACCCTAATCCTCGCTAGATCATCCGTCCGCCATGCCCGCGGATTACTCGGCCATGGATGGAGATGTCTTCATCTTCTTCCTTTGGAAACCGTCTAGAAAGAGCCTCCAAAAACGTCCAAGAAGTCCCTCTTGAGTAACCCAAGTTTCCTCTTTATAGGGTCCAAGAATTAGCAAACTCGGGTTAAGTTTAAACCCGTTTTACGCCCCTGGCTGATCTGGCGGTCGACCGTGAGGTGCATGATTTATTTTGATAAGCTGCAGTCGATCTTTGCATTGTCCGTCGGAAGTGTTTTTCTTGACAGAGGCTAACGGTCGATGCTGCGGTCGACCGTGGCATCTTACGGTCGATCTTGAGGATTTTTGAGCTCCACGGTCGACCGTGAGGCTTTGAAGGTCGACCGTGAGGCTTTGACGGTCGACCGTGAGGATTTTACGGTTGACCGTGCGGATTTCGGGCGCGACGGTCGATGCCACGGATGATGCGACGGTCGACCGTCACTATTCACTCAGCACTGCGCACTGGTACGAAAAATGTTGTAACTTCCTCTAGGAAACTCGGAATCATGAACCGTAAAATTCTCCAGAATCTAGACTTCAAGAGCTTTCCAACCATATATGGTACATTATCTGGTTCTTCATGAGCAAGTACAGATTAATTTTTGAAGTTGATCCATATACTCTTTTAAGCTTCTTTTAGCTCCAATTTCCTGGATTTTCCAAACAACCATGTGAAGCAACATATAGATATAAAAATAGTAATAAAGATGCTGATTAAGGATAATAATCTAGCAATTGAGATGGTTATAAGGTTGTTCAGAGTGCAGTTTCATGCACTCATCAAGGTCCAAGAGGGGGGTGAATTGGACTCTTTTCAAAAAACTAGATTAATGGAAAAATCAGGTAGGAGAGAACTAACACCTTAAATGCTTGTAGATGAAATGAGACTAAAGCAAAATAGCATGCAAGAATAATAGCAATGAAGGTTAGAGAGATGACACCGATTTTATAGTGGTTCGACCCAACTCTTGGTCTACGTCCACTTCTCTCAAGGCTCCCCTTGAGGTTCCACTACTTGCAAATCCTTTACAAGCTTTTTCTCCAAACTTTCTGGTGCTTGGTGACTTTACAATCACAGTCACTTGCTGTTGGCTAACTCTCAAAATACTTCTTCACACTTGAAGAAGGTTTACAAAAGTTGTAGCTCAAAAGAGAATAAGTAGAAAACTCTTGCTAAGACTTGCTCAAATGATCTCAATAATAATGATAAAAGTTATGGCAAGTTTACAACATAAGACTACTTATATCTAGGCTTCAACCAACTTAACAAAGACCTCCAACGGTTCTCTGCAACTCTCCAACGGCTAGTTTTTTTACTCTGCGCGTTGCTGGCGGTCGATCCATGCATCGTCCGTCATGTATAAAAACTCAGCCTTTGAGAGCTGTGGTCGATCCATACATTGTCCGTCAGGCTTGACGGTTGGCCGTGACATCGTCGACCGTCACATCATCCGTCAGCCTCTGTTAAGAAAATGGCTTCCCACGGTCGATGCATCGATCGACCGTTGCTTCTTCACTTTTCTTCATAAATGCTCCACGGTCGACCGCCGCATCGACCGTCGCATCGTCCGTGAGGTTCTGTCAAGAAAATGGCTTCCCACGGTCGATGCACCGATCGACCGTGAGCCAACAATACATTTTGCCAAGTATGGTGCATCCCACGTGCAACCACACGGTCGATCCATGGATCGACTGTCACATTCCCACGATCGATCCATGCATCGACCGTCAGTATAAAAGTGACTTAAATATTGAATTTAAGATTTCCAATTAAAGGGGTAATAAATATTAAACATATATTTTATCATTTAATGTATATTGACATCATCAAAACAAGGTTAGGATCAATAGCTCCGACCCAAAAAACCCATCCGGTTCGGGACGTGAGCGGGGATGGGATCCTATACTATTTACATCCGATACGGCGCGATACAGTACAAAGCAGAATAAATTGAACTTAAAGACTTCCAAGGGCATAATAATAGATCTAACAATCTAGAGACTAATATTGCAGAAATAAAACTCAATCAAAAGAGGGAACGAGATTTCATATATTAAATATTAAGTACATCATCCTCAAAATGTAACTATAAACAAAAGCTGTCAAAATGTACACTTGTCCCTCTAAGACCTTAAATGCCCCCAGAAGTCGACACGCCGCCAAGATCTGATCCAATTGGAACCACTGATGATTAGCTGACGTCTACACCTGCAAACACAGTCTGGGTAGGAGTGAGCAACAAAGCTTAGTAAGGTTCTACTTTTACTCTACGTCGCACAGGAAGAAAGGGAAATCACAAAGTCCAGGGTTCTATCTCATCTCTAAGGGAAACTCATGTTACGTCTACCACCTACCCCAAGGCACGCGCTCTGTGACTTAAACTGTCAACAACCGTCCCTCTCAACAACCAAGCGCCCAGTGATGAACAACAAAGGGGTAGGACCCAGGGCAGCACGTAACTTCCCTTAACATGGATACTGAGCATGAGACGAGAACTCTGGGCGAACTCTACACCTCAAATAACAAATAGTAGCCAACTAGACCCATCCTCGAGAATACAAAGATTTGGCATAACAATCGCCCTAGGCCTAGCTACCCAACCACGGTCCTAGAGCTAGATCCAAGTTACCCGAGAGCCTCGGATTGGCGAATACACTATTCGCCCACGCAATAACCTTATGCTCTGAAGTAAAGAAGATCTATCTAACAAAGCAATTACAAATAAACACCCAACATATCAAATTTCGGCATTAGAACGGCATCCACAACCATCAACCGGAATTACTACAACGGGGATACAACCCCGCCCAACCAATAATCAACAACCACTAGCTAGCAGCAGGACTATTAATCAATGCAGTAAAGTTATTCTAAGCATGCAGGGCACACACTCGCCCCATTTATACTAAACATTCACGGCAGTCCTCACCCCTCTCGGTTAAGCTTAAAGCGATAAAGCAATCACAAACTATATCTATATAGGTATAGCATGCTTTAACGGGAAATTGCTTGAAAATCGGTAGAAATCGGTAAACCGATCCGAAATATAAATCACGACTTAATCCGAAGATAAACCCATTATAAACCTGATTTAAATATATTATAATAATCATTAAACGTCATCGGGAAAGGCGTAGCAGAAGTTCAGATCGAAAGAAATCAAAACAGTTGAAATCTAATCTAAATCAACAATACCAAACAACATATAGGAGATCGATCTTCTCACCCAAGAAGATCGATCTTCTACATGAGTGCTCTCTGCCTTGAGGAGGAGATCAATCTTCCTACCATGAGGATCGATCATTCCCAAACTTGGGTTCTGTCTGGGAAAGGAGAGATCGATCTTCATGGTATGAAGATCGATCTACCCTAAGTGCTCCCTCTGTCAAAGGAAGAGATCGATCGTCACACAAAGGAAGATCGATCCTCCTCAGACGGGACAGAACATCAACATTTGAATGATCGATCTTCCCTACCGTGAAGAACGATCCTTCAAAGTCAGCAACCGACGTGGCAACAAGAAGATCGATCTTCATTCCATGAAGATAGATCCTTATTGCTTCAATAGCATATATGAATAGTGACTGGAATCCAATTTCTTGGATTCAATCTATCAAAACGTATCGAAATCAAACCAAGCTTGGCTGAGGTGTGCAACTTGATGTGGAGAATCTAATGACACTAAAAAATCAAACTTTGGATGATCAAATCCCCGGAAATAAAACAAACTGTTCGAAAGCCGACAAAACCGATGAAAACTCAATTTGTGGGATTTGATCTATCAATCAAACGGCGATGGAATCCATTCAAACTTTGCATGAAGGTCTATATAATGGTGGGGGATTCATTCATGAAATAAAAACCAAACTTAGATCGTGAAATATCATATCTGAGTCCGACCCAGTCAAAAAACCGACAAAAATATGGAATTCGATACAGAAACGATTCTATAGAAAGCTTCTAAGCATACCATTGACCTAGAATACAGAAAAGAAAAGCATTCCAACCAACACAACAACAACAAATCAATTAAAAGCGATCGTAGGGTTACATTTACATTTACAGTTCACCAGAATCGGGTAGAAACATTTACATGTAGCAACAAGCAATCTACGAATCCCACGACTCCGATCCACGCCGATCCGCGCCGAAAGTCCGCAGAAAAATCTCCAGCCGGCAGCCCATGAGGAGAGAGAGAGAGGAGAGAAGAGAAAGAAAGACAAGAGATAAAAGAAAGGGAAATTTATAGAGATCAGAACCGATCTCGGCCGTCCGATTCAATCTTTCCCGATCGAGCTCTGATCTTCCGATCGAAAGCACCCTAAGGTCGTAATTAATCACATACATTAATACAACACAGTGTGTGCAACACGGGTGTAAAACCGACCGCTAGGGAGCAATTTTACTAAATTTCTCTTGGGGTCAAAAACATATCCATACGATCATCTAATCGTACCCGACGTGGAACCAAACCAATAAGAAATGGCCCTCGACCTATATCAACTAGGACTCAAAAGACTAATAAATCAAAATTAAATAGTTTAGTTTGAATTAGTGAAGTCCAAGTAAAACTAGGAAAGAGGCTAAACCAGCTTGGGTTCTGGACGCGGGTCCTGTTGGTCGAGTTAGATCAACGCGTATCACGAAATTCCCCTCACCTTCACCCTTTCTATCTGCACGTTACTTTCTCCCTCCGCCACGGCAGCTTCCCCAGCCACATCATCATCTCCTTTCTTCCTCCTTGCATTTTCCGCCCGATCCCTACCTTACCACCGATCTCCACCTTCCCTCCTCCTCGATCATCACCACTGCTCTCCCAAGCCTTCAACCACTTTCCCCAAGTTCCACAACATCGTCTTTCATCACGCGAACGACTTCCCTCGCCGTCGTTCCCAAACCCCACAACCACTGCCATTCCTTAGAACCCCTCTCATCCACTCCCTAATCCCCTCTAAAACCCTCGCCGACCCTCCTATCCCGAAGTCCTGACCTTCCCCAACCGTTCCAGGCCCCCCACCAAGCTCCCAGTCGTTCCCGACCATCTTCTCCTCTAAACTCACCGCCGGCCACATCCTAGATCCTGTCGATCAACTTGGTATAAGAGCGACCAATCCATTCCGGTGGATCTCATCCCCACTAACTGACGACTTCTCCTGTTGATATCCTGACTCTCGACGACGCCCTTACGCCGGCGATGCACTCCGCCCACTCCCCAACTATCAGATCTTCCTTGTCAGCCTTGACCAGTTGACTTGGTCAACCTGATTCCATCCAATCAACTGAACCCAATCAATCTGATCCAGATCAACCCAGACTTTATCGAGCTAGCCAGATTTAGCCAATCAACTCCGGTCATATTCAATTCTGATCAATTGGAGTAGTAGAGATCCGATATGAGAGAATTGTGAGTAGACCGCTCGTATCAACTTGGTATAAGAGCTCCGTTCCTACAACTGTGCTGTCCAAAACCTTCTGGAAACTTTGCCATCATGTACGGAGTACCCCAAGAGAGTTGGGAACAACAAATCAAGATTCTGCAGGACAATGTGACCCTCTGTTTAACCAAGATAGATCATGATAGCAAGAAGTTGGAGCAAGTCTTTCATAGGTGGTCAACTATAGCTCAGACAAGTCCTATAGAGACTCGAGCTAGGATTGTCGTAACTAGGATTGCGGAACCTAGCCCCGAGCCAACTCGAATTAGGACTCCAACTGCAACTTCGAGTGCGACTTCAGTTACGACTCAAATTACAACTGCAGTTGTAATTCTGAGTCCGACTCCGATTGAGACACCATTAATCAGTAAAGGAGAACCATAAGGAGATTTTGGAAACGATTGCATAAGCTGTTCAAGGCTCCAAGACACTTCTTCAAAAGTAGGATTTAGACACAACCATCGGGGCCAGCCAAGGCCAAATCCGGCAAGCAATCCCCAGATGAGTTCAAACATAAGAGGATCAGAGGCTTGTTCTACTACTGCGATGAGAGGTACAGTCCTAATCATCGGTGCAAGCAGATCCAGATCGAGGAGCAACAACCGTCCTACTCTCAGATCGAACCGGAGCCCCTATTGCTTCTAGAATTTTCTCTATTTTCCATGTTTTTCCCGGAATTTCCCATATTTTCTCTCTCTCTCCAGATCGGCTCACCTTCGGCTTGCTCGTGGCTCACCCGCGGCTCGGCTCACCCCCAAGCCAGGACCCCTTCGCCCTAGCTCATTATCCGTTCCAACGGCTCGTCTCCGAGCCGCCACCCTAAGACCACCTTCCGACGTCTTCCTCTCCACCCATCCACTGAGGAAACACCAACGACCTTCCCCAAAGCCACCATGGCCAACTACGACCCCGATCAAAGCTCGGATCACCGGGATCCAATTCCGGCGAAACCCATTGCTCCAGCCACCTTCTTTCCACCATGCTTCGAGAAAGATCTCACGATCAAACCTCACGAGAAAGGTCCCAAGACCTTCCTTGCGAGGGCCTGTCCCTCTACTCCTGGGTACACCGCCTGGGTCGGACCTGTGGCTCGTTTGTTTGTTCACGTCGAGCGCGTGATCCGGTGGATCGCATTGTTTCTTGGACCGCAAGGGCAAATTGGTAAATTGCGTCTTGTTTATTTGTTCCAAACCCGCGTGTGCACACACTGACCATGGTTGTGTTAGTGTTTGATTAGAAAGGTTAGGTGGACCCGGGATCGAAAGATCCGGGCTTGGGCTTAAGTTTTAGCCCAAGTTTAGCTTTCTGCAAGTGAAGGATTGATCTTTCCTTGCAAGAAGATCGATCTTTTAGTGCCAGAAAGTCAAGGTGTGATCGTCATGAAAGATCGATCTTTCATAGGTTGGTTCGTTTGTCTATAAAATGGACGTAACCTTCTTCCTTGAATCCCTTTTGAAATCCGCGTTCTTGAGCTCAGATCTGCCGGATTTTGAAGAGGTTTTAGACAATCCAAGGCTTAGCAGCTGGGATTGAAGAAGCTATTACCTAGGTAGGGATCCTACATGTTTCTTTTCCGGTTTTTTGTGAGATTTGGGTTGATTGTGTTTTGTTTTGCTTAGATCTCACTGAATACATGTTAGTTTGTAGTATTTCCACCGGTTTTGGACTCGTGGTCCTTCGTACTACCAGATCCCAAAGTTTTGTGGGATTTGGTGGATTTTTCCGACGGTATTTCTCGCCGGAGGTTCGCCGGAGAACCCAACAAGATCGATCCTTCTTGTTGGTCATGCTGAACCCGATGAAGGATCGATCATCTGGTTGGAGATGATCGATGGTGTGCCTTGGGTAGCACGGGATCCCCCTTATCGCGAGGAGGATCGATCTTCCTTGGCGCGACAAAGAGGATGTTCCCTATCGCGAGGATGATCGATCTTCCTGGGAGGAAGGATCGATCATCCTTGGAATGATATGGAAGGATGCTCTCTGTCGCTTGAATGATCGATCTTTCCTTAGGGAGTGATCAATCCTTTGACAATAGAGAGGAATTTTTCTTGGCTTTGCCCGCGGGGCTTTGTATGTATCGTTTTCCTTACAGCTTTATATCTTGTACATACTCTTAAGCATGCTAGCCCCATATTAAGGGCAGTGGTGAACCAGGAGAGTGATGTCTCCTAGGATGTTTAGAATAAGTGAGTGAGTAGCCCTACTGCTTTCCATAGCCTTGCATGCCGCCATGCGCCAAGGGCTTTTACCTGCGTGGTGTGTCTCTGTTGTTTGCGGGGCTGCTTCCCGATGCAGGTTGTTGGTGAACTAGCTGGCAGTTGGTGGTGTACAACTGCAACCGCTCCAGACCTTAAATATCTGTTCACCACCTCGGGGCGGCAGTGTGCCCAGCCCCGACCGTATTATGCTTTTATCACTTCCTGTTGCATGCTTAACTGCTTATGTGTGTATGTTCATAGCATGCATTCTCTGTTGTGCATTAGTTGAATGGTTAGGGCGTGGGTGATCTGTGGGTCGCCGTCCCGAGGCTGGAAGCTCGGACTTAGCCCTAGGAACGGGGTTGGGTAGTTTGGACTTGGTTTGAATTGTGGTGTCCAGTAAATTTCGATGATAGCCGGTGTTCCACTGTGACGACTCTTGAGTAGAGGAGTTGCCTACTCAGCGGTGCCACTTCCCTCTTGCAGTGTCGTTCCCTGCTTGTGAGTGTACAGTGTTAGTTCTGCTTACTAAGTGGACCCATCATGTGACCAGTTCTTCTGGAAGACCATGATCGTGGACCTCAAGGACACGCGATGGGGTTGTGGGACCTATGTATACATCCAAGACTTACTTGAGGGCGACACTGTTGTGTTTCCCCTTTCCTTCTGTGTGTCGTAGTGTAGTTTCCCTGCTGAGCTTAGTTGCTCACTCCTACCCGGGCTGCGTTTGCAGGTGCAAGCGTTCGCTCCTCGTTGGTGGCCCCTACCGGGCAATTGGTCGGCGGTGCGGCGGTGCCAGGCGGAGTTTGAGAGATGGTGATCTTTTACTGCTTTAAAAACCTTTGTTAGTTAGTCTCCTACGGGAGTGTTTAATGTTGTATTTGAATCTTCCCCTCTCCGAGAATATGTATATTAATCTTGGGTTCGATGTTGCTCAATTATGTTTTTTTAATTTGTTAAGGAGACTAATAGGTTAGAGGGAACCCTCGCCAAATTTTTCCACGGTTTGTTAGGTTTTGGTTCGCGTCGCCCGGACCGGTTGGGCTTTTCGTGGGTCGGGGCACGACATTCCTGTTCCTTGCCCCGACAAGATCGAGCACCGTTCAAACCTTGTTCCCCAACGATCATCGGCGATGACCTCCATAGTGCCGCTACCTTCAGATCCGGCGTGTCCGGCGATCAGACCACATGGATGGAACCCCTAGGTCCCTGCAAAGCTGCCTTTGTCGTTTCCTCCCTCCGACAACCTTGTTTCGCTATTGATCCGGTTCCGGCAGCTTCTCAATCGTTCGATCAAGACTGTAACTTGATCCAGCCGTCCGATCTGCCTGATCTTCGATCCATTGCTTCCGATTTTTGATCTGAACCAGATCAAAGAGTCCCAAGTGATCAGGACCATCCAGATCAAGTCTGAGTGATCACGACACACCCACAGTCGTTGATCAAGCATCCGAAGGTTGATATGAGCCATCAAAGGAGCTACCCTCCTTATTCAGATGCTATCTTCAATTTGATTAGATCTGACTATGATGGTACCATCGGTTTCGCTCAACTGACCCAAGTCTTGATTGACACGAGAAGACCCAACCACGTCAGACAGGTTTGAACCAGAGTACGACTCAACGTCGCTGAAGACTCAACTTGGTTCAAACAACTTCAAGCCCGGAATAGTGCAGTGGAAGCCTGGCCCGGCCGACTTCACTTCAGACAGGACCAAAGTCAGCTTGACTCAGGTACAAGCCAAGACCTTGCACGACTAATCAAACCACGGAGATCAGATCCCGTCCTATGGTCATGGGCAACACTACTCATGGGACATGACAAGGATGATCCAGGAGAACCAATGAGAGCACAACTATTGGAGCTATGTGAGCCGTCATATCGACCCCCAGATGCTCCGTCCTCAGTACGACCCACCATATACTTGGTACTGCTACCCCTAGACCAGTCATGGGATCGACCCGGTTTCTCCCCGCCGATCCCAGAGCTACTGAAGCAAGTTGATTTGGTCCAGTCGCAAAGAGCCCTCCTACCTAACTTGACTCTAGCCTTGAGGACAAGGCCAATTCTGAACGGAGGGAGGGTGAGACGAGTCGATCCGACTCGACCAACTGGACCCGCGCCCAGAAGAGGACCCGATGGGTTTAGCCTCTTTCCTAGTTTGAGTTGGACTTTCCTAGTTCATACTAGAGTAATTAATTAGGATATATTATTAGTCTTTTATATTTAATTGAGTCCTAGTGGTTATCTACTTTACTACGCTTACAAGTTGTTAGGAATTAATTATGAGTCCTATTTGAGTTAGTAAGTTGAGTTTGAGTATGGAAGCCTTATTACTTGCTAACTAAGAAAGGGGGTTTTCTAGTTGGATTATGACTTAGTCGAGGCCTCTATAAAAGAACCTCAGTAGCTAGGTATGATCTATCCATGAACAATGAAGTATTGAGTAGATAAATAAAGTAAAGAGTAGTTTAGGAGTAGCTTCTCATAGAGTAATTATCATGGCTTGATCCTCCATCAGGGATTAAGAAGGCTTAATCCTCTAGTTAGGATTATTTCAAGGCTTAGTTCTCAACCGACATCCACCGATACACCTTCTTCCCCGCTGGTCAACTTCTCCACAACCGGCACCGCCTTTGCCTCCACCGATATTCCCCTCACCTTCACACTTTCTCCCTTCACCACATCAGCTTCCCCTGCCTTGTCATCATGTCCTTCCTCCTTGATCTACCTTACTGCTGATCTCCTCCTTCCCTCTTCCTCGGCCATCACCGCTGCTCTCCCAAGCCTCCAACCACTTTCCCCAAGTTCCACAACACCGGCCAGCATCTCTCCCATCGTCGTTCATCACGTCAACGATTTCCCTCACCGTCGTTCCCAAACCCCATAGCCACCGCCATTCCTTAGAACCCCCCTCTTCCACTACCTAATCCTTTCTAAACCCTCGCCAACCCTCCTATCCCGACGTCCCGACCTTCCCCAACCGTTCCAAGCCCCCCCACCGAGTTCCCAGTTGTCCCCGACCATCTTCTCCGGTATCCTGACTTCCGACGACGCCCCTACGTCGGCGATCCACTCCTGCCACTCCCCAGCCACCGAATCTTCCTTGCCAGCCTTTAATGTGTTGGTGGTTTTATGTGACATGAGGATTCGTTATATACCCGATGCCTATATCTTGAGCCGATGGAGGAAAAATGTGATTCAACATTATTCATGTTTGAGGGTTTGCCACAATGAGCTTGGCAATTATGTTGTTTCTCAACGTGTGAATAAGATGTTTATCCGAATCAACGCAGTTGTTGAAATTGGGGCAGAGTCTGATGAAATGTGCACAATGGTTGTTTAGTGCATGGATGAATTGCAGCTGAAGCTATCAAAACGTTCAGTAGGTGACGGCAGTACAGGAGCCTCTGTACACGACTCCATAGATGACTCTTTGCCTACTGATGACTCCATCGACACACGAGTTAAGTACAAGTTCGTTGCAAGGGCCAGCCTCCAGAAAAGAAGAGACAATTCAGAGTTGAGAAGATAGTGAGAAAATCAAAATCTACGAGGAAGAAACAAATGGTAATTTTCGAGAGTCCAATTTTGTCTCATTTAATATCCGTAATCATGAAGTCATTACCTCATGTGTCTTTTTTTACATATAAGGGTGGGCGCATCAAAAGTCACCCCGCTCACGGGGATGTGTCGTTGTCACTTGTATTGTTCTCCTCTCCCTTCGGAACACGAGAGAGTGTAAACGTATCACTCTTCACATCCATATATTTATTACTTATTGGGAGTATCTAATATGTACACTAAGTTTGTTTTCAATCTTGCTTTGATAGATGACGATGGCCCCAGATATGGTGTCTGCCCGACCACCCAATTTCCCAGCATACCCCTGCGGGAATCAAGCATTGCATGATGATGCCCTCACCAGCTCCGTGAGTAACTTATGAGCAATCCTTTCTTCTTCCTATGAAATAACCATTACTTACTATATTATTGTTGTCATAATAGACCAATGCACCGGGTAACGGGTCGTTGTTTGGTTTGGCTATGAACCAACCATTCCACGACAACTTCAATGCAAGCGTAAGTAGCTTCAGATCTTTGTGTGTAAATACATTGTTTTTTATGCTCTTGATATTTGCATCACTCATAATCCTTTCATACGGTTTGTATGTACTTGCAGTTTCAAGGACCTCCCTATAATGCGTCCAGTTATTTTCCACCGTCGTCGTAGGGGTATGAAAAGCCTTTTCTGGGAAATCCGGGACACCCCTCTGCTTTATACCTAGATTGCAATGCATATAGAGACTCGCAATTTTTTAAGTCGGCATCACATATAAGTAACAGTGATATCTTGAAGGTTAGGCCACATGTGATGGGGTTGCCAGATAGGCTGCAGGCCCAAGCAGCAACTCCCTTTGATTTTCCCCTGTGTTTGGAGGCCCAGGGCAGGGTGTGGGCTCCTGGCCGTCCCACCTATGGCCCCCATATGATGCAGCCTCTCATGTCCGCCTGTCGCTTATTGTGGGGCTCTGCGCTGCTATGTGGTGTTGGCAGCCGATCTATGGGGGTCTACCGCGGCTATATGATAAAGGTAATATAGGCGCCCCTACTATCACTATGAAGTTTTGGTATGAGTGGTTAACTCATGGATCCTGAACTGACATGTGGTATCAAAGCGAGGTCACAGGTTCGAATCCCAGGGTAGAGATGTTGGGGGGGCGATTGTTGGCCGGATGGGCTGCAGGCCCAGGCAACAACTCCCTTTGATTCGCTCCTATTGTTGGGTTGGAGGCCCAAGGAAGGGTGTGGGCTCTTGTTCATCCCACCTGCAGTGCCCATATGGCACATCCCCTCATGTATACCTGCCGGTTAGTGTGGGACTTTGCGCTGCTATGTGGTGTTGGCGGCCGATATATGGGGGTCGATCACGGCTCTATGGTGATGGGACCATGGCTGGGACTGACAAAGAGAGTCAAGAACCATTTCAGATGCCTTTAGGACCAGTCACAAGAGCTCAAGCTAAGAGGTTCAAAGCAGCACTTAGTGGATTAATTCAAGAAATTCAGAATGGAGAAGATTGCAAGCTCACAATTAATGAAGGACCAAGGTTTATCAACGTCATTAAGGCAATCACCAGCTAGGCATGCAAGAGTTGGTGTGGCATTTATGTTCTCATGCAACAGTTGGGTGTGGTATTGATCAAGGCTTTGGAAATCTGAGTAATTAGTGTCTCTTGGAATTGTAGTGAGATATAAATTCGGATTTAATAGGAGTATGAGTTTTCAATGTATGGGCAGGATCTATGTAATGAAGAACGGATTTTGATTGATAAAAAAGTGAGAGAATTTCTCTTTGGTTCTTCGTAGAACTATCGAACTTATCAGGATTTCCTGTGGCGTTCATCTTGACTTATCAAACGGATTTCCATCCCCGTTTGTGGCGTCCTCACCTCATACCAAGGTTCTTGCTTGATAAGCAACGGGTCGCGGTTTCCATCCAAACCTGATTGTAGAACGATCCTACAGTTCATCTTGCTACAGGTTTCGTCACAACTTGGCAAGGTTCGTATCAGTTGGTATCAGAAGCTCAGTTTCTAGTTTCAGGTTTGCTTATCCTTATCATTCCTTGATCTTCAGTTTTGTACCAAATCTGATAGAAGATCAAATTCGTTTCTTTCTTTATCCCTTCATATATCCTCATTATCAATATTTTCCATCCAAATCTGATAATAAAAAAAAAAGATCAAGTTTTTTCTTCTTCCCATCAAGTGTGTTCGTGTTTCTTCTGGAAAAAAATATGAAAAGAAAGACAGAAAGAAATTCGTGAGAAAAAAAGAAAAGAAGAAGAAGAAGAAGAAGAAGAAGAAGAAGAAGAAGACTTGTTTCATCATCCAAACTTATCAACCTTTCGTTTTCTTTGCATACCTATCAACCTTGCCTTTTCTTTGCATGCCTTACCACCTTTTCTTTGCATACCCTACCTTTCTTTGCATCCTTTGATAAGTTTTAGTGTGTATTGTTGCTGAAATTTCTGATCTGAGTTTGACTAGTTCGATAAGAACCGAAAGGGAATTTTCTAAGAGTGTTTAGTGATTTGAGAGATGCACAAGAGGGAGTGTTTGTGAGTTTTCTTTTACATGAAATCATGTCTCAAAGTGGTGAAAAAGGTGCTGCGGAAGGTGCTGATCCGAAGTTGTTTATGGAGGCTATTGTGGGAGAGATGCGGCGCATGATGAGGCGAGAATTGGATGAGGTTCACAGAAGGTTGGATAGAATGGAAGATTCAAGGGATGAAAGAGATGATTGGGCCAGATCCGAGGAGGATGATGATCGAAATTCAGTGGGGAGCCATAGGAGGAATGCACGAGGACGACGTGTTTGGAATCAGGAAGATAACAATCTCAATAGCATAAAGATGCATATTCCTTCGTTTCAAGGTAAAAACGACCCTGAGGCCTTGAATGGGAGAAGAAGGTGGAGTTAGTATTTGATTGCCACAACTACTCCAAGATGAAGAAGGTAAAACTTGCAGCCATTGAATTTTCTGATTATGCTATTGTTTGGTGGGATCAGTTCGTGTTGAACAGGAGGCGGAATAGAGAACGACCAATAGAGACATGGGAGGAGATGAAAATCGTGATGAGGAAGCGATTTGTTCCTAGTCACTATTACCGTGAGTTGTACCAAAAGCTGCAAAATCTCAAGCAAGGTAATCGGAGTGTTGAAGATTACTACAAGGAGATGGAGATTGCTATGATCGGGGCTAATGTGGAGGAAGATCGAGAAGCTACAATGGCCAGATTTTTGAGTGGATTAAACCAAGAAATTCAAGATAGGGTGGAGATGCAACATTATGTGGAGTTGGAAGATATGGTGCACATGGCTAACAAGGTTGAGCGGCAGCTCAAGAGGAGGGGAGGTATACGTGCCGCCCAAGGTTCAGGTTCTACTTCGTCATGGAAGCCAAATTATGTGAAGGAGAAGAAGTCGGCTGCGAAGTCTAAACCCGAGCCAAAACAAGAATCCACCAGCCACAGTTCTCAAGGGAAACCAGATCCATCTGCTACTCGAACTCGTGATGTTAAGTGTTTTAAATGTCAAGGAAGGGGTCACATAGCAAACCAATGCCCAAACAAGAGAGTCATGGTGGTACGAGATAACGGTGAGATTGAAACCGATGACGAGTCAGACACTACTTCTATGCCGCCATTGGAGGATATTGATGAGGAAGAGTATGTTGTTCATGGAGAATTGATGGTGGCAAGGAGAGCTCTAAGCATGCAGCGAGACAATCTCTTTCATACTAGGTGCTATGTTAAAGACAAGGTGTGTAGTGTGATTATTGATGGTGGCAGCTGCACTAATGTTGCTAGCATGACTTTGGTGGAGAAATTGGAGGTACCAACACTCAAGCATCCGCAGCCATACAAGCTACAGTAGCTGAATGATAGTGGTGAAGTGAAGGTAAACAAGCAAGTGTTAGTTTCCTTCCGAATTGGTAAATATGAAGACGAGGTGTTGTGTGATGTGCCTATGCAAGCTGGACATTTGCTGCTTGGGAGGCCTTGGCAATTTGATAGGCGTGTGAAGCATGATGGCTATACGAACAAGTACTCTTTTGTGTTCAATCAAAGGCCAATCACTCTGATACGAGTCGATCCGACTCGACCAACTGGACCCGAACCCAGAAGAGGTTCCCAAGCTGGTTCAACCTCTTTCCTAGTTTGACTTGGACTTCCCTAGTTCAAACTAGAGTATTTAATTAGTCTTTATCATTAGTCTTTTATTGAGTCCTAGTTGATTGTTAGGAATTAATTAAGAGTCCCTTTGAGTTAGGAAGTTGAGTTGAGTCAGAAACCTTATTACTTGCTAATCAAGCAAGGGGGTTTTTCTAGTGGATTAGGACTCTGTCAAGGTCTCTATAAAAGGACCTTAGTAGTTTATATTAGGTTATGCATGATGATGAATGATGAGATGAATGATTAAGAGTAGTTGATAAATTATCATAGGAGTAGAATATCATAGGAGTAGAAGTAAAGTAGATTCCACCCGATATCTACCATAGATCCATCTTCTTCCCCGTCGGTCATCTTCTCCGCAGCCGGCATCGCCTTCACCTTCATCTTCTTTCTCCCCTCTCCGGCCACCCCCGTCGCCACCTAAACCCGCCATCCTCTTCCCCTTGGCACCACGACTCCGGCCATACCCTCCATTGCCCGCGTCGTCGTCTCCGGCCTCTTCCCCCGGCAACCCGACCCTCGTCCTCACCGCCATCAACCACGCCCGATCCCTATCCCACCTCCAAAACATCCCTAAAGCCTTCCTCGTCTCCCCACGACCCTTTCCCGACCATCTTCTCGACGTCCCAAGCCCCAGCCGAGCTCCCCGTCGTCCCCGACGCCGGTGAACCCAAACCCCCGCCGTCCATCTCCCAGATCCGGCCGATCCGCCACCTACCTCACCGATCCGAGCCGGTAGATCTCATCCCCACCTCCAGGCGACCCTTCCTGGAAGTATCCCGACCGCCGCCGCCATCCCTACGCCGGCGATCCACTCCGGCGACTTCTCAGCCCTCGGATCCAGGCTGGTTCAGCCAGCCAACTTGAATCAGACTCAGCCAAGTCTAATTGATTCAGCCGAGCCAGTTAATCCGGATCCAGCCCAATCTAAGCCGATCAGCTTGATCCAGATCACTTCAGACTTGACCCAGTCAAGTACCATCCAATCAGGCTTAGCCAGATTCGATCCAGCTTCAGCCAGATCCGATCCAGCTCAAGCCAGATCCGATCCAACTAGCCAAATCAGCCAATTGGACTCAAATCAAGTCCGATCTGGCCGATTCTGATCGATTGGAGCAGTAGAGACCCATTACGAGAGG
Source organism: Narthecium ossifragum (assembly GCA_963920575.1). Classification (NCBI taxonomy): domain Eukaryota; kingdom Viridiplantae; phylum Streptophyta; class Magnoliopsida; order Dioscoreales; family Nartheciaceae; genus Narthecium; species Narthecium ossifragum. Next base: position 12,950,690 of record OY986967.1, on the reverse strand, counting down.
ATCACGAGTAGACCGCTCGTAACACACTCTTGTTCCTATGACACCAAAACAGGTTTATGATGATCAAGTGAGGCTACAAAAAGAGAGTGATGAAAAGAGAAAGAGTGAAAGAGATAAAAAGAGTGAGCATCAAAAAGAGAGTGATGAAAAAGAGAAAGAGTGAAAGAGCGAAAAAGAGTGAGCATCAAACAGAGAGTGATGAAAGGAGAAAGAGTGAAAGAGAGAAAAAGAGTGAGCATCAAAAAGAGAGTGAAAAAAAAGAACTTTTATGCAAGGGCATGTGAGATAAAGCGAACAATGTTTTCAAGACAGCCGATGATTGTACTCTTGTACAAGGAGGCATATTTCAATACTAACCAACTTTTCGTGTCTTTGCCGAGTTCTGTTGCTGATCTCTTGCAGGAGTTTTATGATGTCTTTCCAGAGGAGGTACCACACGGTTTGCCACCTATTCGGGAAATTGAGCATCAAATTGATTTCGTACTCGGTGCCACCATCCCGAACCGACCAGCTTATAGAAGCAACCCCGAGGAGACAAAGGAGCTACAAAGGCAAGTTCAAGAGTTGATTGAAAGGGGATACGTGAGGGAAAGCATGAGTCCTTCTGTTGTTCCGGTGATTTTGGTTCCTAAGAAGGATGGGACTTGGAGGATGTGCAATGATTGTCGAGCCATCAACAATATCATGGTAAAGTATCGTCATCCTATTATTCCTCGCTTAGATGATATGTTAGATGAGCTGCATGGTGCTCGTGTGTTTTCTAAAATTGATTTGAAGAGTGGGTATCATCAAATCAGAATGAGAGAAGGTGATGAATGGAAAACTGCTTTTAAAACAAAACATGGCTTATATGAGTGGCTAGTTATGCCTTTTGGGTTAACTAATGCACCAAGCACTTTTATGCGGTTAATGAATCATGTTTTGCGAACATTCATTGGCAGGTTTGTTGTTGTCTATTTTGATGATATCCTTATTTATAGCAACAGCTTGGAAGATCATGTTGAGCATTTAAAATCTGTTCTAGATGTACTTAGAAAAGAGAAGATGATACGAGGACCAACTGAGCCAAACCAATCCAAGAAGGGATCCACGTCCTTGCTTGGGCAGGCCAACACCAAGGAGCTGGCTGCCACTAGGTCCTTTGGAGTAGGTTGAGCCAAGCTAGCCTTAGGGCCAAATTAGAGTTGAACCAGTTCCAAGACCAAGCTCAAGCATGGGTGGACCCATGACCCATGAGGTGGCTTAGCCAAGCCGGCCATAGCTGGTTATTTCCTTAGTTGAGCCTTAATAACTTTCCTAGTTGATTTCCTAGTTTGAGTTCAGTTTGTGCTTAGCCAGATTCTATTTAATTGAGTTCTAGTTTTGGTTGAGTCAAGTCACTAGCTTACTTAGTTCATTCCTGGTTATTAGGAGTCAGTTTGAGTTGAATTAGTAAGAGTCTTTTACTTGCTGTCCAAGCAAGAAGGTATTCAGGTTATAATAGAACTCTCTTGAGGCCTCTATAAAAGGACCTCTATAGCTTGTATTAGGGTTTTTATGCATGGACGAATTTATGAGAGTTTTTAAGGGACGTGGGGGTTCCATCCGTATGATCTGATCGTCGGATTGGGCCTCGTACACGCCGGATATGAAGGTGGCGGCGCGGTGGATGTCGTCGCCGGAGATCGTGGGTGATCTAGGCCGCGACGGTGCTTTAGCTCGTCGGGAACAGTTATGGGAAGGTCTTGGGACCTTTCTCGTGAGGTTTGATCGTGAGATCATCCTCGGAATATGGTGGAGTGGAGGAGGCCGAGACAGGGGCTTTCGCCGGAATTGGTTGTCGGCGATCCAGGCCTCAATCGTGGACGTGGTTGGCCACGGTGGCTTCGGTGACGGTCGCCGATGATTCCCCGATGGATGGGCGAAGTGGAAGACGCCGGAGAGCGGCCTGGGGGTGGCGGCTCGGGGACGAACCGATGGGTGTCGGTTGTGAGCCGGGACGATGAGCCGATCCCAAGGTAGGGGATGAGCCCTGGCTTGAGGTAGGAGATGTGCCACGTGGCTAAGCCGAGCCCATAAGAGAGAGAAAACCAGGGAAAATTTCGGAAAAATTTGGAATAATATGGAAAATTCCGGAAAAAATAGGGAAAGATAGGGGAAAGATTTCACCCGGATCTGGAGAAGAAGGTTGCAACAACAGGTGCTCCGGTTTGATCTGAGAATCGGACGGTTGTTGCTCCTCGACTAGCTCCTGAATTTCTTCTCCAATATCTTTTTCTTCTGGTTCATCTCCTTTACTGATTGATGGCGTCTCAATCGGGCTCGAAATTACAACCGGAGTCATAATCTGAGTTGGCTCAGGGTCAGGTTTCGTAATCCTTGTAGCTGGGGTAGGAGTCTGGCTCGAAGTCTGAGTTATCCTCGACCAGCTATTGGAGATCTGCCCTAACTCTCTAATGGTGCGCTCCGTGTTTCTGCTTTGTCGTACCATCAAAATTGAACAGAGCTTCAACTGGGGCTGCAGAATCATGAATTGCTCCTCCAAACTTTCCTGGGGTACTCCGTACATGGTGGCGAAGTTTTCAGAAGGTTTTGAACCGCACAGTCGGTAGAACGGAGCTCTGATACCAAGTTGTTACGAGCGGTCTACTCGTGATCCTCTCGTAATGGGTCTCTACTGCTCCAATCGATCAGAATCGGCCTGATCGGACTTGATTTGAGTCCAATGGGCTGATTTGGCTAGCCAGATCGGATCTGGCTTGAGCTTGATCGGATCTGGCTGAGCCTGATTGGATGGGACTTGACTGGATCAAGTCTGAAGTGATCTGGATCAAGCTGACCAAGTTGGATTGGGCTGGATCCGGATTGACTGGCTTGGCTGAACCGGTTAAGTGGGCTGAACCAATTTGGCCAAATGTGGCTGGGGATATCCGACGGCTGAGGATCACCGGCGTAGATCACCGACGTAGGGGCGGCGGCGGCGGTCGGATCTTGGCAGGAAGCTTCTTCGGTCGATGGGGAAGAGATCCACCGGAGTGGATTGGTCGGAGGAGGGCTAGATCGGCGGGATCTAGAGGTCGGCGGCGGCGGGGTTGGGTTTACCGGTGTCGGGGACGATGGGGAGCTCGGCTGGAGGCTTGGGACGTTGGGAAGATGGTCGGGAAAGGGTCGTGGGGAGAAGAGGAAGGTTTTAGGAAGGTTTAGGGGTGAGATCAGGTCGTATGGCGGACGGCGGACGGTGGTTGTGAAGTTGAGGTTGCCGGGGAAGATGCCGGAGAGGACGACGGAGGTGGAGGAGCGGCTGGACGGAGTCGTGGTGCCAAAGGGAAGAGGATTGGGGATTTGGTTGGCAGCGGGGGTGCCCGGAGAGGAGAGAACGGCGATGGTCGGCGGTAGCATAGGGTTTCGGGCACAGGAGAGAGTAGAGGGAGGGAGACGATGATGATGTGGCACTGGAGTGCTGATGTGGCGATGATGTGGAGGAGAGAGAAAGTCTGTGGAGGCGGTGCCGGCTGCGGAGAAGATGACCGACGGGGAAGAAGATGGATCGATGGTAGATAACTCCTATGATATTCTACTAAATTACTCTTAATCATTCATCTCATGCATAACCTAATACAAACTACTAAGGTCCTTTTATAGAGACCTTGACAGAGTCATAATCCAACTAGAAAACCCCCTTGCTTAATTAGCAAGTAATAATGTTTCAAACTCAATTCAACTTCCTAACTCAAATCAACTCTTCATTAATTCCTAACAATCAAATATTAACTAGGACTCAATTAAATATAAAAGGCTAATGATAAATCCTAATTAAATACTCTAGTTTGAACAAGCGAAGTCCAAGTCAAACTAGGAAAGAGGCTGAACCAGCTTGGTTCCTCTTCTGGGTTCGGGTCCAGTTGGTCGAGTCGGATCGACTCGTATCAAATAGGAGCTGTTCTTATGCAAGGAGGAAGGCCAATCACCTATTTCTGTGAGAAGCTAAGTGGGGCAGCCTTAAACTATCCTACTTATGACAAGGAATTGTACGCATTGGTTCGAGCATTGGAGACATGGCAGCACTACTTATGGTCTAAGGAATTCGTGATACACACTGATCATGAGTCATTAAAGCATTTGAAGAGCCAACACAATCTGAACAAAAGGCATGCGCGATGGGTGGAATTCATTGAGACGTTTCCTTATGTGATACGATACAAACAAGGGAAGCAGAACGTCGTAGCGGATGCACTATCCCACAGGTATGTTTTACTTTCCACTCTTGATGCAAAGGTAGTGGTTTTGAGCACATCAAAGAATTATATGTAGAAGATCATGATTTTAGTGATGTGTATCAATCTTGTGAGAAATCTGCGTTTGGGAAGTATTTTAGGGATGATGATTATCTGTTTAAAGAAAATAAATTGTGTGTGCCTAATTTGTTCCCTGCGTGACTTGTTAGTAAGGGAATCCCATGGTGGAGGGTTAATGGGGCACTTTGGTGTAGTTAAAACATTTGGCATCTTACATGAGCACTTTTATTGGGCATACATGAAACGTGATGTTGAGAGAATTTGTGGTAGATGCATCACTTGTAAGCAGGCCAAATCAAGAGTGCAGCCCCACGGTTTGTACACTCCTTTGCCAATGCCTAGATAGCCTTGGATTGACATTTCGATGGATTGTCTTAGGTTTACCCAGGACAAAACGGGGTAGGGATTCAATATTTGTGGTCGTTGATAGGTTTTCTAAGATGGCACATTTTATTCCATGTTACAAAACTGATGATGCTTCAAATATAGCTGAATTGTTCTTTCGAGAGATTGTGAGATTGCATGGTATGCCTAGAACAATCATTTCAGATCGAGGTGCTAAGTTCTTGAGTTACTTTTGGAAGACCTTGTGGGGAAAGTTAGGGACTAAGTTGTTGTTTTCTACTACATGTCACCCCCAAACTGATGGTCAAACTGAAGTTGTCAATAGAACTTTATCTACATTGTTGCGGGCTGTAATTCAGAAGAACATTAAAAGTTGGGAGAATTGTTTACCACACATTGAGTTTGCATATAATCGTGTTGTTCATTCTGCAACTCAGTTTTCACCCTTTGAAATTGTGTATGGTTTCAATCCATTAACCCCTTTGGATTTAACTCCATTGCCTATTTCTGAGCGTGTTAACTTAGATGGGAAAAGCAAAGCTGAATTTGTTAAGCAGATCCATGAGAAAGCACGGCTCAACATTGAACGAAGGACTGAGCAATATGTGAAGCAAGCCAACAAAGGAAGAAAGAAGCTGGTTTTTGAACCCTTGGAATGGGTTTGGTTGCACTTGAGAAAGGAAAGATTTCCCGAACAAAGGCGTTCCAAACTCCTTCCACGAGGGGACGGTCCATTTCAAGTTCTTGAGCGCATCAATGACAATGCATACAAGCTGGATTTACCCGGTGAGTATAATGTTAGCTCTACCTTTAATGTTTATGATCTATCCCCTTTTGATGCAGGCGATGATTTGAGGACAAATCCTTTTGAAGAGGAGGGGAATGATGGGACCATGGTTGGGACTGACAAAGAGAGTCAAGAACCATTTCAGATGCCTTTAGGACCATCACAAGAGCTCAAGCTAAGAGGTTCAAAGCAGCACTTAGTGGATTAATTCAAGAAATTCAGAATGGAGAAGATTGCAAGCTCACAATTAATGAAGGGCCAAGGTTTATCAACGTCATTAAGGCAATCACCAGCTAGGCATGCAAGAGTTGGTGTGGCATTTATGTTCTCATGCAAGAGTTGGGTGTGGCATTGATCAAGGCTTTGGAAATCTGAGTAATTAGTGTCTCTTGGAATTGTAGTGAGATATAAATTCGGATTTAATAGTAGTATGAGTATATATGGGCAGGATCTATGTAATGAAGAATGGATTTTGATTGATAAAAAAAGTGAGAGAATTTCTCTTTGGTTCTTCGTAGAACTATCGAACTTATCAGGATTTCCTGTGGCGTTCATCTTGACTTATCAGACGGATTTCCATCCCCGTTTGTAGCGTCCTCACCTCATACCAAGGTTCTTGCTTGATTATAAGCAACGGGTCGCGGTTTCCATCCAAACCTGATTGTAGAACGATCTTACAGTTCATCTTGCTACGGGTTTCGTCACAACTTGGCGAGGTTCGTTTCATATGGCAAAGGTAATATAGGCGACTATCATTCCGGAGTTTTGGTACGATTGGTTAACTCGTGGATCCTGAACTGACATGATCTTTGTAGACTAAATTTATAAATCACCTCCTTTTGTTCTATTGACATAATTGTTTTGAATCAATTCTATATAATGTGCAGATGCAATCCGGCCGCACTGAAGGGGTCCTAGTCCAAGAGGGGAGGATTGATGACGAGCTGGATATCATTTTCAATTTCATTATTTATTGTCTTTGTTTGAATGAAGTCTCTCCTTTATTTGGTCAATGATAATTTCCGCTGCGTACTTTGCCCTCATGAACGACATCTTCTTTTGGTCAAAATCTATATCGTCGTCCCTCTGTAGTCTATCAATGTACTCCATGACGAATATAGCCCAATCCATCCTAGAAGCAAAGGATTACATAGTCAGTTGCAGCCTTTTTGAACTTCAATGCATCCATAATAGTGGTCTAGATGAAATTAATGATTCACTTATGATCCTCGCTGATGTGGCCCGTTGAATTCCTCATACGCCCACTCCTTTCCAGCATACAGGCCCAACGTGTGAGAAATATAATTCCGTGCCAAACAAGACACATGTAATCGTAGTCAACAGTTTGTTCAATATCTGGATTTGAACAAAATATCTATGGCGATTTGCAATAGAGAAGTAATATTTTTACCACTTCTTCAGCTTCCTTGGTGAACAAGTCACTCCTTATTTACGAGTAATGTTGAATTCATCCCTCTTGAATGTACAATGCCAGCAAGTGCCAATGACTTGGTTTCACAGTATTGAGCAGGATCAATCAGTAGTCTACATCAGTCACATCAACTTGCCCCTCCCATACATATCGGAGGTTGTCAAGGAATGTACCATCATTTTTCTTAACAACCACCTACAATGAATATAGGTAAAGCATATAAAGTCAGATTTTAAATATACGATAGAAAATATCCTACATCACCCATAAGATATAGGTACTTTTGGAATTCATTGACAACAAAGCATATTAAGACAGATTTACCCTCACATTCAGGTATTGGCTGGAGAAAATGCATTTCCTGTACTTGTTTGGTTGACACCAGACTCTTTCTTGATACATCCTCTGCCACACATCAATAACGTCACCATCTATTTCATGGTTAGATAGCACCTTAAGTATGACACTTGCATGTAGTTGTATGTATTCCCGTTCCATATAACTTCAGTCATGATGAAATTCACAAAACAAATTCAATCCTTTTCAAATATTTGATGTGATAAATGTGAAATCCAAATAGTAACATAAAAAGGAAGGCGTGGGTTCCAATATCTGCCCAGACAATCCAGGAAGCCTAGCGAATTCCTCTATGTTGTCTACACCGCGGCAGCTGGCGCTGCAATGAAGTTGTTGGGTGATAAGGTGGACATGCTACATAATGCAAATTGATGTTACATGATAAAGCTTTTATATGGCATACCTCATTGAGTACATTACTCTCGTCAACCCTGGCTTTCTCTCCCACCGATCCTTCCACAATGACTACGGACTCAGCTTTTCTTTTCCCCATTACTTTCCCTTCTTTTTTGGCTTTCCCTCTACCCTCACACAATGACTTCAACTCAGCTAGTTCCACCCTTAGCTGTTCATTCTCAAGCAATAATTGTTAGTTGCGCAACTCGCTTCCAACTGAATAGTCTCTGGACCCCACCATCTCATTCTCATCTATGTATGTGTTCTCCGCTATTTTGTCCTGAAGAGTCTAACAACATGTAGCATAACAACATAAGCTATCATAGAGTTAAAGCATAAGTAATCAGAATTACATATTTAATTCAAACATCATAGTCTAGATATTTTTTGACACCTAAGGTCTGTCTTGTAAATTGGGCATATTGGCCAGCTGAGCCATGACTTCTTCAAGTCACGTCCTCTCTTCCATGCTAATCTCCAGGTCATTGTGTACCTAGAAATTTTAGATATGATTTCATCACTGCCTTATGCCACATTTTGATAAATATTTTAAATGAATATATGTACTTTTCTTTAAAAGTACTTACATCGTCTAGGGAGAGCTTGAATAGCTCCATTTGGATGGTGTAGCATCTACTTTCTTTCTGACTTGTCCCGCCACAACATTCGAGGGAAAGTATGCGGTAGATCCCTTACTGAAATATTACGAGTATGCTTGTAGAACCAAGTTTACAAAAAAAAACTCGCATTAGTCAGTCATCTATAATTATGTACAAATTATACATTTGATTCACATAGAGACACTCACCATGAGCGGCAAGGTGCAACTCTTGACGAATACCTCTCTACTGATCTAGCACTTTTTGGAACCTTCTTCGCTGACGTTTTCATCCTTATCCTTTGCTTGTATTCTTTTCCCTTATTGCTTGTACTCCCATCTGTTTGCATCATCAAATTATGAGCAAACCGAGATACTGAATGAAGCAACATATGGTTCACAGTACTGGCCCAATCATATCTCAGGAGACTGCCCCAAGTCTTCTAAGTACTCTCCAAGTTCTGGTGGACAAGTATAATCACTTCGAGAGAATAGCAGGGCCACGAACAAATAGTATATGAGGAATCTAACTGTGTCATCGACGTTGTGCTCATCCTCCTTCTCATATAGATCATTAATCTTTGCTGAGATATGTTGTCTCGTCACCTTCTTAACGGCAGCCTTCTCATCCTAACTGGAACTTGACACTTTTGTGTTTGTCTATGGCTGGCATCTGTGTTTACATTGAATGTGACGGTGCCTCTTGCACACGGCAATCGCAAAATAATGGCAGTGTCAACAGGCTTGAGTTGAGTGCAACGTGCGCTAATTACGTAGCCCTTGCTGCCTCCCTGCCATAACTGCGAAAATACACCCTTGGTCCAATTAGAAAGGAGGAATCATTTTTCCAACCCAAAACAATATGCTCGAGCAGGACAAAGTCCTCTTCAATAGCTGGGAGATCTAAGAAGTGAATGAACGCCTCCTAGTAATAAGTACACGGTGTCTCGAACGAATGCACTTTTGGAAGAGGATATTGATACGAGGTCGAACCGAGCCATTCCAAGAAGGGACACACGTCCTTGCTTGGATGGGCCCACGCCAAGGAGTTGGCTGCAACCAAGGCCCTTTGGGCGTTCTAAGCTCAGCCGGCCAAAGGAATCCTATTCCTAGCTGGTTTGCTTATTTAGTTGATTTCCTAGTTAGTTATCTTAATTGAGTCAGTTTCCTAGTTTGAGTTCAGTTTATGATTTGCTTTATTAGTTCCTATTAAGAGTCCTAGTAATCAGGAAGTTTGAGTTATGATTGAGTCTTATTAGGAAAGTCTGGTTACTTGCTGATTAAAGCAAGGTAGTTCTCTAGTTGTAGTAGAACTCTCTTGAGGCCTCTATAAAAGGACCTCCATAGCTTGTAATTATGGATGGACGAATTTATGAGAGTAATTATTTAGTAGAGATAAATCTTAGGCGTAGACGTAATATAGGAGTAGCTGTAACCCTAGTTTCCACAGAAATCCACCAGCCACCTTCATCTCTCTCTACTGCTGGATTCTCTCTCCACCAGCCGGCCACCATCCATCGCCGCCCGTCGCTGCCATCTACAGTACACGTCCCCATCACCGGCGACCCCCCTTGGCTGCCGTGCTTCCCTCCACCATGTTCTCCAAGGCTTGGATCTCCAAGAGAAGCCAGCCAACCCTAGAGGAGCTGCAAGGTATCCCTCTTCTCATCCGTCTCCTCCTCTAGTCTTCGTCTTCCTCGTCGAATACCTAGGGTCATTCTCCTAAAACCCTAAAGGTATCTCTCGACCTAGCCATAGATTTGGCTAAAGAGGATCTGAGATAGGGCAAGAGACCCGGTACGAAAGCCCTTGAGAAGGTGCATCGTATCAACTTGGCATCAGAGCTCTTTCCTCCTACCTGTGCCGTCCAGTATCCTTCCGAAAGAGTTCACATGGCAGGAAGAGTACCTGGCCAAAATCCTAGTTATACCACGGATTGCTCAAACCCTACACGGATCACTGTTCATCCGACCAGACCTACTCCTATACCTGGTCGAACCCCTCTTCCACATCATCATCCCTTACCCCCATCATCATCCCTTACCCCCATCATCATCATCCCTACAGAACCCTAACCCTACCCAACCTCCACCCTATACAGCCTACAACCCAATTCTTCCACAAGCCTACTATTACCCACCTCACATCCAACCTGCCTATGAACCGAGCCAGTATCCAAACCTTGAGCCCTCTATCCATCCCTCACCCATACCTGGTCCCACTACCCGTTCTCCGTCACCATACCAGCAGCTTATGCCACCTCCCTACGCACCGTACAACCCTATTCCTCACTACAATCCATCACCACCGTATCAGCCATTACCTACTCCCTACAACCAACCCAAACCTACAAACACCAATGGCTATTTGAGTACAACTTGGACTTCGAATCCTACTAGAACTAGGATTACAAATCCTGCTCCAACTAGGAGTCTGAGTCAAACTCAGAGTACGACTTGGACTCAAAATTCTACTGGAACTAGGATTACAAATCCTACTCCAACTAGGAATCCTAGTCAAACTTGGAGTACTGCTTACCCTACCGTTGAACAATGGAAGGAAGATGTACAAAGTTGGAGCCCTCTACCTTACCCTTCTGTAGAACAGTGGGAAGCAATGATCAAACGATATTATCCTACAAATCTGTCAAGCCCTACCAGAGTTCAGATTTCCAGAGAAAATCCCATTCTAGCTACAACTTGGGTTGCAAAACCTAAACCTAGCTTGTTACGAGCGGTCTACTCGTGATCCTCTCGTAATGGGTCTCTACTGCTCCAATCGATCAGAATCGGCCTTATCGGACTTGATTTGAGTCCAATTGGCTGAATTGGCTAGCTGGATCGGATCTGGCTGAGCCTGATGGGATGGGACTTGACTGGGTCAAGTCTGAATTGATCTGGATCAGGTGGACCAGGTTCAATTAGTTGGATCTGGCTGAATCAGTGGTTGGGCTGAACCGGACTGGACTTGACTGAACCAATTTGGTCAAGTGGCTTGAGGAATATCCGACGGCTGAGGATCGCCGGAGTGGATCGCCGGCGTAGGGGCGGCGGCGGCGGTCGGGATAGTGGCAGGACGGGTCGCGGTTTGTTGGGGAAGAGATCCACCGGAGTGGATTGGTCGGAGGTGGGCTAGATCGGCGGGATCTAGAGGTCGAGGGCGGCGGGGTTGGGTTCACCGGCGTCGGGGACAACGAGGAGCTCGGCTGGAGGCCGGGAATGGTCAGGGATGGTTGGGATCGGGTCTACGGAGGCCGGGGAAGGGTTTTATGAAGGGTTACGGGTGAGATCAGGTCGTTTGGCGGATGGCGGACGGTGGCTGTGAAGATGAGGTTGCCGGGGAAGACGCCGGAGAAGGTGGAAGGCGATGGAAGGGATATGGCCGGAGTCGTGGGAGGTAGGGGAAGAAGATGGCGGGTTTAGGTGGCGACGGGGCTGGCCGGAGAGGGAGAGAACGGCTGACGACGGTGAAGCTAGGGTTCGGCCACGGGAGGGAGATGGTGAACAGTGGCTAGTGACGAGGAGAGAGAGTGCTGACGTGGCGCTAACGTGGAGGAGAGAGAAAGTGACGGGAGAGAGAGAAACACTGGTGGAGGCGGTGCCGGCTGCGGAGAAGATGACCGACGGGGAAGAAGATGGATCAATGGTGGATATTTGGTGGAATCTACTTTACTTCTACTCCTATGATATTCTACTCCTATGATAACTTATCAACTACTCTTAATCATTCATCTCATGCATCCTTATACAAACTACTAAGGTCCTTTTATAGAGACCTTGACAGAGTCCTAATCCACTAGAAAACCCCCTTGCTTAATTAGCAAGTAATAAGGTTTCTGACTCAACTCAACTTCCTAACTCAAAGGGACTCTTAATCAATTCCTAACAATCAACTAGGACTCAATTAAAGACTAATGATAAATACTAATTAAATACTCTAGTTTGAACTAGGGAAGTCCAAGTCAAACTAGGAAAGAGGTTGAACCAGCTTGGTTCCTCTTCTGGGTTCGGGTCCAGTTGGTCGAGTCGGATCGACTCGTATCACCCCCCCTTCCTTCAAAATTGGCCTTGTCCTCAAGGCCAGAGTCAGGTCAGGTAGGATGGCTCCATGTGGCTGGACCGAATCAACTTGCTGTTGTAGTTCTGGACTCGGTGGGGAGAACCTAGGTCGATCCCATGTCGGGTCCAGTGGTAGCAGTGGCAGTGATGGATGAGCATCTGGCGGTCGATCTGACGGCTCAGGTAGCTCCAGGAATATGATCTTCAATGGCTCTCCTGGATCATCCTCATCATGTCCCATCAGTAGAGTTGCCCATGACCATAGGATGGGATCTGATGTCCATGGTCTGATCAACTGTGCAGGGACTTGGCTTGAATCTGGGTCAAGCTGGCTTTGGTCCAATCTGAAGTGAAGATGGTTGGACCATGCTTCTGCTGCACTAGTCTGGACTAAAAGTTGGTTGAACCAAGTTGAATCTTCAACTGTGCTGAGTCGTACTTTGGTCCAAACCTGTCTGACTTGGTTGGCTCTACCGGTGTCAATCTGGACTTGAATCAGTTGAGCCAAACCGATGTTACCATCATAATCAGATCTGATCAGATTGAATATGGCATCTGAATAAGGAGGGTAGCTCTTTTGATGACTCATATCAACCTTTGAATGCTTGATCAACGGCTGAGGATGCATCTTGATCACCTGGAGTTGATCTGGATGGTCCTGATTGCTGGGGACTCTTGGATCAGGTTCAGATCGAAGATCGGAACCACTGGATCGAAAATCAGGCTGATCAAACGGCTGGATCAAGTTGCAGTCTTGATCGGACGGCTGAGAAGCTGCCGGAGCTGGATCAACGGCGAAACAAGCTCGTCGGAGTGTGGCAATGGCACAGGAAGCTTCGCAGGAACCTTGCGATGCCATCCGTACGGTTTGATCGCTGGATGGGGCTTCGAACACGCCGGATCTGAAGGTGGCGGCGCGGGGGAGTTCGTGGCCGGTGATCGCCGGTGTTGTAGTCCGCGACGGGGCTTGATCTCGTCGGGAATAGGTACGGGAAGGTCTTGGGACCTTTCTCGTGAGATCTGATCTTGGGATCAACCTCTGGATATGGTGGAGTTGAGGAGGCCGGAACATGGGAGTTCGCCGGAATTGGACGTTGGCGATCCGGGCCTCAATCGTGGTCGTGGTCGGCCACGGTGGCTTCCGGGAAGGACGCCGATGCTTCCCCAGTGTGCAGGTTGAGAGGACGGCGTCGGAGAGTGGCGATGGGGTGGCGGCTCGGGGGCGAGCCGACAGAGCCGTGGATGAGCCGGGACGAAGGGTGGATGGCTCGAAGGTGAGCCGGGCTGAAGGTAAGGGGTTAGCCGATGGCGAGCCGTGGCTTGAGCCAGGAACGGGCCGAATCCAAGGAGGAGAGAGAAAACCAGGGGAAATTTCGGAAAAATATGGAAAAATAGGTAAAAATCCAGAAAAATCATTGGAAGGTAGAAGGAAGGTTTCACCCGGGTCTGACAGAGGTTGCAACAGCAGGTGCTCTGGTTCGATCTGAGAATCGGACGGTTGTTGCTCCTCGATTAGCTCCTGGACCTTTTCTCTCTTACTGATTGCTGGTCTCTCATTCGGACTCGCAATTACAATCGGAGTCATAATCTGACTTGGCTCAGAGTCAGGTTCTGGAATTTGGGTTGCAGCTAGAGTAGGGGTTTGACTCGAAATCTGAATCCCTGTCAGACTTGTTTGAGTCACAGTTGACCATCTACTAGTAATCTACTCCCACTTCCTACTGGTGCGCTCCAAGGTTCTGCTTTGGCGTTCCATCAAAGTTGAACAGAGCTTCAACTGGGACTGCAGAATCTTGAATTGCTGCTCCAAACATTCCTGGGGTACTCCGTACATGGTGGCGAAGTTTCCAGTAGGTTCTGAACCGCACAGTCGGTGGAACGGAGCTCTGATACCAAGTTGTTACGAGCGCTCTACTCGTGATCCTCTCGTAATGGGTCTCTACTGCTCCAATCGATCAGAATCGGCCTTATCGGACTTGATTTGAGTCCAATTGGTTGAATTGGCTAGCTGGATCGGAACTGGCTTGAGCTGGATCGGATCTGGCTGAGCCTGATTGGATGGGACTTGACTGGGTCAAGTCTGAATTGATCTGGATCAGGTGGACCAGGTTTAATTAGTTGGATCTGGCTGAATCAGTGGTTGGGCTGAACCGGACTGGACTTGACTGAACCAATTTGGTCAAGTGGCTTGAGGAATATCCGACGGCTGAGGATCGCCGGAGTGGATCGCCGGCGTAGGGGCGGCGGCGGCGGTCGGGATAGTGGCAGGATGGGTCGCGGTTTGTTGGGGAAGAGATCCACCGGAGTGGATTGGTCGGAGGTGGGCTAGATCGGCGGGATCTAGAGGTCGAGGGCGGCGGGGTTGGGTTCATCGGCGTCGGGGACGACGAGGAGCTCGGCTGGAGGCCGGGAATGGTCAGGGATGGTTGGGATCGGGTCTACGGAGGCCGGGGAAGGGTTTTATGAAGGGTTACGGGTGAGATCAGGTCGTTTGGCGGATGGCGGATGGTGGCTGTGAAGATGAGGTTGCCGGGGAAGACGCCGGAGAAGGTGGAAGGCGATGGAAGGGATATGGCCGGAGTCGTGGGAGGTAGGGGAAGAAGATGGCGGGTTTAGGTGGCGACGGGGCTGGCCGGAGAGGGAGAGAACGGCTGACAACGGTGAAGCTAGGGTTCGGCCACGGGAGGGAGACGGTGAACAGTGGCTAGTGACGAGGAGAGAGAGTGCTGACGTGGCGCTGACATGGAGGAGAGAGAAAGTGACAGGAGAGAGAGAAACACTGGTGGAGGCGGTGCCGGCTGCGGAGAAGATGACCGACGGGGAAGAAGGTGGATCTATGGTGGATTTTGGGTGGAATCTACTTTACTTCTACTCCTATGATATTCTACTCCTATGATAACTTATCAACTACTCTTAATCATTCATCTCATGCATCCTTATACAAACTACTAAGGTCCTTTTATAGAGACCTTGACAGAGTTCTAATCCACTAGAAAACCCCTTTGCTTAATTAGCAAGTAATAAGGTTTCTGACTCAACTCAACTTCCTAACTCAAAGGGACTCTTAATCAATTCCTAACAATCAACTAGGACTCAATAAAAGACTAATGATAAATACTAATTAAATACTCTAGTTTGAACTAGGGAAGTCCAAGTCAAACTAGGAAAGAGGTTGAACCAGCTTGGTTCCTCTTCTGGGTTCGTGTTACGAGCGGTCTACCCGTGATCCTCTCGTAATGGGTCTCTACTGCTCCAATCGATCAGAATCGGCCTGATCGGACTTGATTTGAGTCCAATTGGCTGATTTGGCTAGCTAGATCGGATCTGGCTTGAGCGGGATCGGATCTGGCTGAAGCTGGATCGAATCTGGCTAAGCCTGATTGGATGGGACTTGACTGGGTCAAGTCTGAAGTGATCTGGATCAAGCTGATCGGCTTAGATTGGGCTGGATCCGGAATAACTGGCTCGGCTGAATCAATTAGACTTGGCTGAGTCTGATTCAAGTTGGCTGGTTGAACCAGCCTGGATCCGAGGGCTGAGAAGTCGCCGGAGTGGATCGCCGGCGGAGGGGCGGCGGCGGCGGTCGGGGTAGTGTCAGGAAAGGTCGTTGGACGGTGGGGAAGCGATCCAACGGCTCGGATCTGGGAGATGGGTGGCGGATCGGCCGGATCTGGGGAAGACGGCGGTGAAGGTAGGGTCGGCCGGCTTCGAGGACGACGAGGGAGGCTCCGGGAGTGGCTGAGGACGTCGGAAAGAGGGTTGGAGGAGATAGGCGATGGATTTAGTGTGGTTTGGGGGTGAGTTCGGGGATCGGAAGTGGGTGGATGGCGAAGGGGACCGGGGTTGGTTGTTGGGTTGCCGTGGGGATCACCGGAGAAGATGGAGTGGGGCGACGGAAAAGTGATGGCCAGGGTCCTGGTGGCTCGGGGAAGAGAATGGAGGTCTTGGATGGCGACGGGGCTGGCCGGAGAGGGCTTGACGGAGGAGATCGGCGGTGAAGCTCGGGTTCGGCTTGAGGAAGACGATGAACAGTGCTGACGTGGCGCTGACGTGGCGGTGGGGTCGATGGCGTGGCGGAGAGAGAAAGTGACGGGAAGAGAGAGAAACACTGGTGGAGGCGGTGCCGGCTGCGGGGAAGATGACCGACGGGGAAGAAGGTGGATCTATGGTGGATTTCGGGTGGAATCTACTTTACTTCTACTCCTATGATATTCTACTCCTATGATATTCTACTAATTACTCTTAATCATTCATCTCATCCATAACTTTATACAAACTACTAAGGTCCTTTTATAGAGACCTTGACAGAGTCCTAATCCACTAGAAAAACCCCCTTGCTTAATTAGCAAGTAATAAGGTTTCTGACTCAACTCAACTTCCTAACTCAAAGGGACTCTTAATTAATTCCTAACAATCAACTAGGACTCAATAAAAGACTAATGATAAATACTAATTAAATACTCTAGTTTGAACTAGGGAAGTCCAAGTCAAACTAGGAAAGAGGTTGAACCAGCTTGGTTCCTCTTCTTGGTTCGGGTCCAGTTGGTCGAGTCGGATCGACTCGTATCAGTTCGGGTCCAGTTTGTCGAGTCGGATCGACTCGTATCATAGCTCTACCTGGATTAGGACTCCTCATACTCCACCTACCCACGAGCTGCCCCATGACCCAACCCATGAACAACACTCGCTGCTTCCTTTTCCAACCACACCACATCCCAGCCCAGTCAACATCCTACCATCATCTCCTTCGTTATTCCCCTCATCCAAACCCTATCTTCCCGCCACCAGCAAGTCTCCCTATTCCTCTTCGGCAGCTCACATCAATAACCAAGCCCACCATCTTCCCCCCTACAAACCCATGTCCCTTCCTTTACCACCCCCATTGTCGATTGTCATCTCCGGCGATCTACCCACCATCCATGAAGCTGCAGCCACCGACCTCACATTAGTTCAAGCCCTCCCCACAGGTGCCCCTCACAGCCACCCAACCTCTCCTCCCCTATCTGTTCCATGTACCAACCTGCCGGCTCCCAAGTCCATCTTCCCTGATCCCCGCGACAAACCTCAAGGAAGTCACGGTCTACCTCTGCCCAAGAATACTACCATAACCTCCTCTCACAGCCCACTGAAGGATATCCAAAGGCATCAAAGGCCGTCCCCTAAACCTCTTGACCCTTTCCCCGACATTACCAAGCCCAGCTCCGAACCCCAACCAGCGGATCACCGTCAGTTCCATCTTCTCACTCTTGACCGACGCGGACCCCCTACAGATCCATCACCGGAACTGACAGCCATCCGGATTCATTCTGTTGGATCGAACCCCCATCCTCTCACTATGGCCTCTCCATGGGATTTGAACTCCGATGAGCTTCCCTCACCGGCGATTGAGTTCCGGCCACTTTCCGCTGCCATAAGTCTTTCCATCCCCAAGCTTCGTCAAGCAATGGACAGATCTCAACTATCATATCAGATCAGATCAAATCACCACCGTTTGAACCTGATCAGACTCCGACTCAATCTTCCACACTTGATCGAGTCAAACTCCAGCTTACAAGACTTGGACAGATTCAATCCAGGCTCAACCAGATTTGGCTACACCAACCAAATCCGATCAAGCCCAGAACCAGACCAGATCAGGCTAAGTTCGATCAAGCTCAGCCAATCTGCACCTGGTCAAGCACCCTCAGGCCATCTGGACCGTCTAGATCAGATCCAGAAGTTCCCTATGCAACTTCAACCACGGATCATGTATCCAAAGGTCTATCTGAGCCATCCAAGGAGTTTCCCTCCTCATTCGGATGCCATCTTCCAGCTGATCAGATCCAAGAGCATCGCCCAGCATCCATCAAACACTCGAAGTTTCAGAACGACTTTGTCGACTCTGACCATGAGGACTGATGTTGAAGTCAGAGCCGTGATGATCCCTTTGGAGCAAAGCAGAGAGATCCCCAAGCTCAACTGTTCTCCACCGTATCCAGCTGCCATATTGGGACTACATCCACATTGGGAAGACTCGATTCGAGTTGACCTAGTCTTCGACCCAGGAAGCCAGCTACTAAGGACACACCACCGCCGATCTATGGCCGTCCTTTACTTCAAGGAGTTCCAGTGACCACCGGATATGCCTAAGTTTCAGTTCCCTCCTTCTAGACCGGCAGCATGGCTCTTTGATTCACCGATCCGGTTACCACCTGATCCACCATGGGTGCGACCAGGGTTCTCACCAGCTGCATGGCCCCCTGATTCAATGGCCCAGTTACCATTAGATCCACCATGGGCCCGACCGGGATTCTCACCGCCGAGTACAGAGCAACAGTTGCAGTCCAGCCACATCACTCCGGTTCGAGAAGAGAAGAGCCCTCTTTCCTCATCACATTCACGCCTTGAGGACAAGGCCAATTTCGAAGGGAGGAGGGATGATACGAGGTCGAACCGAGCCATTCCAAGAAGGGACCCACGTCCTTGCTTGGATGGGCCCACGCCAAGGAGTTGGCTGCAACCAAGGCCCTTTGGGCGATCTAAGCTCAGCCGGCCAAAGGAATCCTATTCCTAGCTGGTTTGCTTACTTAGTTGATTTCCTAGTTAGTTATCTTGATTGAGTCAGTTTCCTAGTTTGAGTTCAGTTTATGATTTGCTTTATTAGTTCCTATTAAGAGTCCTAGTAATCAGGAAGTTTGAGTTATGATTGAGTCTTATTAGGAAAGTCTGGTTACTTGCTGATTAAAGCAAGGTAATTCTCTAGTTGTAGTAGAACTCTCTTGAGGCCTCTATAAAAGGACCTCCATAGTTTGTAATTATGGATGGATGAATTTATGAGAGTAATTATTTAGTAGAGATAAATCTTAGGAGTAGAAGTAATATAGGAGTAGCTGTAACCCTAGTTTCCACAGAAATCCACCAGCCACCTTCATCTCTCTCTACTGCTGGATTCTCTCTCCACCAGCCGGCCACCATCCATCGCCGCCCGTCGCTGCCATCTACAGTACACGTCCCCATCACCGGCGACCCCCCTTGGCTGCCGTACTTCCCTCCACCACGTTCTCCAAGGCTTGGATCTCCAAGAGAAGCCAGCCAACCCTAGAGGAGCTGCAAGGTATCCCTCTTCTCATCCGTCTCCTCCTCTAGTCTTCGTCTTCCTCGTCGAATACCTAGGGTCCTTCTCCTAAAACCCTAAAGGTATCTCTCGACCTAGCCATAGATTTGGCTAAAGAGGATCTGAGATAAGGCAAGAGACCCGGTACGAAAGCCCTTGAGAAGGTGCATCGTAACAGATATTGACGAACATTGAAGAGCAACGTGCGCTAAGTACGTAGCCCTTGCTGCCTCCCTGCCATAACTGCGAACATACACGATACATGGTGATGATAACTGATGCCGGAACAGTCGTCGAACAGTGGCCAACGCTCCTCCTATCCAAGACTCCACTGGGTAGAAGAGAACTAATCTTCCAACACCTCTAGGAATCCTCCTGGAGGTTGGAAGAACGTTGTTCTTCCCTTCATGACGTAGCCTTCCCGATGCTGGGACGAACCCACGAACCAGCGAACAAGCCGAACCTGTCAAGCAAGAAGAAGGACGTAGGAGACGCTCTCCCTCAGAGAAGCAACTCTAGGGTTTAGTTTCTTAAAAATAATGATCAAAGTCCCCCATCGTTCTATTGGCTATTACATAAATATGGTTTAACAAAAGTCTAAACCAACTATGATCATTAGACCTGACTCCAAACTGGAACCCAACTAGGATCCACTAATTGAACCCAAACTATAATCCAAGTTTAAATAGCATCACGACGACTAGATCACGCGCCGCGATCCGCGTCAGGCTCTGCTTCCTCCAACGTACGCGACGCGCACACGCCGTGCTCTGCTTCCTGCTTCCTCCAACGCACGCGACGCACCGTGCTCTGTTTCCGCCACCTCCATCTCTTCCAGCTCTGCTCCTGCGTCATACTCCCCTGGTTGAAAGAAGCTCGTCCTCGAGCTTTCAACTAGTTGGTCTTCCACGTATGGCGAGAGATCAGCAACATTGAAGGTCGAAGAGACACCATAGATACCTGGAAGTTGGATTTTGTAGGCGTTATCTCCCATCCGTTTCAGCAGCACTTTAAAAGGACCATCCGCCCTGGGCTTGAGTTTACCATGCTTCCCAGCAGGAAAGCGCTCCTTGCGTAGATGGATCCATACCAAATCACCTTCCTGGAACACCGCTAGCTTCCGATGCTTATTAGCCCTTGCTTTGTACTTCTCATTTTGCTTGATAATATGTTCTCGAACTTGCGCATGCAGTTTTTTTATGGCTTTGGCTCGTTCATCTGCATCTCCACTAAATTGCCCTGCTGCTACTATAGGAGATAGATCAAGAGGACTCAAAGGATTAAGTCCATATACTATCTCAAAGGGGCTGCAACCAGTAGTTTGGCTCACTGATTTGTTGTAGGCGAACTCAGCTTGTGCCAGCATTAAATCCCATTGCCGAATATTTTTGCCTACTAAACTTCTCAATAAATTTCCCAAGCTTATGTTGACGACTTCTGTCTGACCATTTGTCTGTGGATGGTGGGATGTGCTGAAGAGTAGTGTAGTGCCCAACTTTCGCCACAAAGTTCTCCAAAAATGACTCATAAATTTGACATCCCGATATGAAACTATGGTCTTAGGTATGCCATTGATACGAGGTCGAACCGAGCCATTCCAAGAAGGGTCCCACGTCCTTGCTTGGATGGGCCCACGCCAAGGAGTTGGCTGCACCCAAGTCCCTTTGGGCGTTCTAAGCTCAGCCGGCCAAAGCAATCCTATTCCTAGCTGGTTTGCTTACTTAGTTGATTTCCTAGTTAGTAGTTATCTTGATTAAGTCAGTTTCCTAAATTGAGTTCAGTTTATGATTTGCTTAAATTAGTTCCTATTATGAGTCCTTGTTATTAGGAAGTTGAGATAAGATTGAGTCTTATTAGGAAAGTCTGGTTACTTTCTGATTAAAGCAAGGTAGTATTCAGGTTGTAGTAGAACTCTCTTGAGGCCTCTATAAAAGGACCTCCATAGCTTGTAATTAAGCATGGACGAATTTATGAGAGTTATTATTTAGTAGAGATAAATCTTAGGAGTAGAAGTAATATAGGAGTAGCTGTAACCCTTATTCCACAAGCCACCAACCACCTTCATCTCTCTCCTGCCGGATTCTTTCTCCACCAGCCGGCCACCATCCATTGCCGTCCACCGCTGCCATCTACAGTGCACGTCCCCATCACCGGCGTCCCCTTGGCTGCCGTGCTTCCCTCCACCACGTTCTCCAAGGCTTGGATCTCCAAGAGAAGCCAGCCAACCCTAGAGGAGCTGCAAGGTATCCCTCTTCTCATCCGTCTCCTCCTCTAGTCTTCGTCTTCCTTGTCGAATACCTAGGGTCCTTCTCCTAAAACCCTAAAGGTATCTCTCGACCTAGCCATAGATTTGGCTAAAGAGGATCTGAGATAAGGCAAGAGACCCGGTACGAAAGCCCTTGAGAAGGTGTATCGTATCAA
The DNA here is from genome assembly GCA_963920575.1 of Narthecium ossifragum. NCBI lineage: Eukaryota > Viridiplantae > Streptophyta > Magnoliopsida > Dioscoreales > Nartheciaceae > Narthecium > Narthecium ossifragum. Next base: position 12,928,929 of record OY986967.1, on the reverse strand, counting down.
CTTGGTATCAGAGCTCCGTTCCGCGGACTGTGCCGCCCAAAGCCTTCCTGAAGCTACTTTGATGGCAGGAGTACCAGCCTATCCTATACCACCATCTATGATACCCCTACCATATCATCATCTACCTCCACCCTATGCAGCCTACAATCCAATTCCTCCTAACCAGCCTACTACCCAACCGGTTCAACCCACTCATCCTCTTTCCCTTGGCCATCCGTTCCCTAACCCTAACCCTACTGTACCTGGCCGAGTCCCTCCACCACCATATCAGCCCCTATACCCCGCCCATGCCCAGCCACCATACCAGCAGCCTATGCCACCTCCCTACGCACCGTACAACCCTATTCCTCCCTACAATCCATCACCACCGTATCAGCCATTACCTACTCCCTACAACCAACCCAAACCTACAAACACCAATGGCTATTTGAGTACAACTTGGACTTCGAATCCTACTGGAACTAGGATTACAAATCCTGCTCCAACTAGGAATCTGAGTCAAACTCAGAGTACAACTTGGACTCAAAATCCTACTGGAACTAGGATTATAAATTCTACTCCAACTAGGATTCCTAGTCAAACTTGGAGTACTGCTTACCCTACCGTTGAACAATGGAAGGAAGCTGTACAAAGTTGGAGCCCTCTACCTTACCCTTCTGTAGAACAGTGGGAAGCAATGATCAAACGATATTCTCCTACAAATCTGTCAAGCCCTACCAAAGTTCAGATTTCCAGAGAAAATCCCATTCTAGCTACAACTTGGATTGCAGAATCTCAACCTAGCTCTACCTGGATTAGGACTCCTCATACTCCACCTACCCCCAAGCTTCCCCTTGATCCAACCCATGAACAACACTCGCTGCCCCCTTACCCAACCACACCACATCCCAGCCCTGTCAACATCCATGAAGCTGCAGCCACCGACCTCACCTTTGTTGAAGAACTCCCCACACCATGTAACCTCCACCAAGGTCCCCCTCAAAGCCACCCAACCTCTCCACCCATAGCCATTCCATGTACAAGCCTGCTGGCTCCCAACTGCATCTTTTCCCACTCCGGCGACAAACCTCAAGGAAGTCACGGTCTACCTCTGCCCAAGACTACTACCCTGACCTCCTACAGCCCACTGAAGGATCTTCTAGGGCAACAAAGGCCGTCCCCTAAACCTCTTGACCCCTTCCTAGACATTACCAAGCCTGGCTCCAAACCCCAACCACCAGAACCGACACCCATCCAGATTCACCCCATTGGTTCGAACCCCCATCCTCTCATCCCCCCTTCTCCATGGGATCCAAACCCTGATGAACATCCCTCACCGGTGACCAAGTTCAGTTCCCTCTCAGTTGCCAGAGCCACTCAGCTATCTGATCAGATCAAATCAAATCACTACGGTTTGAACCTGATCAAACTCCGACTCCATCACCTACAATTCGTCGAGCCAGATTGCAGCTTACAAGACTTGGTCAGATTCCATCCAAGCACAACCAGGTTTGGTTACACCAACCAGATCCGACCAAGCTCAGATCAGACCAGGCTAAGTCAGACTCAATTGGATGCAGCCAGAATCAATCCGGCTAGATCTGATTGCACCCAGCCAAGCTCCATCAAGCTCAGTCAAACTGAACCTGATCAAGATCCAAATAGTGCAGCAGAAGCGTGGCCCAGCCGACTTCACTTCAGACTAAGCCAAAGCGAGCTTGACTCAGCATCAAGCTAAGACCCTGCACATCCGACCAGGCCATGGAGATCAGATCCCGTCCTATGGTCATGGGCGACACTACTCATGGGACGTGACGAGGATGATCCAGGAGAACCAATGAAGATCCCATGCTTGGAGCCACCTGAACCATCAGATCGTCCCCCGGATGCTCCGTCCTCGGCACGACTGTATCCAGCCGCTGTCTTGGGTCTACTTCCATCTTGGAAGGATTTGATTCAGGTTGACCGAGTCTTTGACCTTGGACACCATCACTTGAGGTGGGCCCATCGTCGATCTACAGCCGCCCTCTACTTCTTGGAGTTCCAGAGGCCGCCAGATCCACCTAAGTTTCAGCCTCCTCCTTCCAGAGCGGCAGCATGGTCCCCTGACTCGCCGCTTCGGATATCATTAGATCCACCATGGGCCAGACCAGGATTCTCACCGCCGAGTACAGAGCAACAGTTGCGGTCTAGCCACATCACTCCGGTTCGAGAAGAGAAGAGCCCTCTTTCCTCATCACATTCAGGCCTTGAGGACAAGGCCAATTTCGAAGAGAGGAGGGATGATACGAGGTCGAACCGAGCCATTCCAAGAAGGGTCCCACGTCCTTGCTTGGATGGGCCCACGCCAAGGAGTTGGCTTGATACGAGTCGATCCGACTAGACCAACTGGACCCGAACCCAGAAGAGGAACCAAGCTGGTTCAACCTTTTTCCTTGTTTGACTTGGACTTCCCTAGTTCAAACTAGAGTATTTAATTAGTCTTTATCATTAGTCTTTTATTGAGTCCTAGTTGATTGTTAGGAATTAATTAAGAGTCCCTTTGAGTTAGGAAGTTGAGTTGAGTCAGAAACCTTATTACTTGCTAATCAAGCAAGGGGGTTTTTCTAGTGGATTAGGACTCTGTCAAGGTCTCTATAAAAGGACCTTAGTAGTTTGTATTAGGTTATCCATGAGATGAATGATTAAGAGTAATTAGTAGAATATCATAGGAGTAGAATATCATAGGAGTAGAAGTAAAGTAGATTCCACCCGAAATCCACCATAGATCCACCTTCTTCCCCGTCGGTCATCTTCTCCGCAGCCGGCATCGCCTTCACCTTCATCTTCTTTCTCCCCGTCACTTTCTCTCTCCGCCATGTCAGCGACCCCACCGCCACGTCACCCGCTACTGTTCATCTTCTTCCTCCTCTCTCCTCTGTCCCGAAACCCTAGCTCACCGCCGTTCTCCCCTCTCCGGCCATCCCCGTCTCCACCTAAACCCGCCATCCTCTTCCCCTTGGCACCACGACTCCGGCCATACCCTCCATCGCCCACGTCGTCATCTCCGGCCTCTTCCCCCCGCAACCCGACCCTCGTCCTCACCGCCATCAACCACGCCCGATCCCTATCCCACCTCCAAAACATCCCTAAAGCCTTCCTCGTCTCCCCACGACCCTTTCCCGACCATCTTCCCGACGTCCAAAGCCCCAGCCGAGCTCCCTCATCGTCCCCGACGCCGGTGAACCCAAACCCCCGCCGTCCATCTCCCAGATCCGGCCGATCCGCCACTTACCTCACCGATCCGAGCCGGTAGATCTCATCCCCACCTCCAGGCGACCCTTCCTGGAAGTATCCCGACCGCCGCCGCCGTCCCTACGCCGGCGATCCACTCCGGCGACTTCTCAGCCCTCGGATCCAGGCTGGTTCAGCCAGCCAACTTGAATCAGACTCAGCCAAGTCTAATTGATTCAGCCGAGCCCGTTAATCCGGATCCAGCCCAATCTAAGCCGATCAGCTTGATCCAGATCACTTCAGACTTGACCCAGTCAAGTCCCATCCAATCAGGCTTAGCCAGATTCGATCCAGCTCAAGCCAGATCCGATCCAGCTAGCCAAATCAGCCAATTGGACTCAAATCAAGTCCGATCAGGCCGGTTCTGATCGATTGGAGCAGTAGAGACCCATTACGAGAGGATCACGAGTAGACCGCTCGTAACAACTTGGTATCAGAGCTCCGTTCCACCGACTGTGCGGTTCAGACCCTACTGGAAACTTCGCCATCATGTACGGAGTATCCCAGGAGTGGTGGGAACATCAAATTAAGAGTCTGCAGGCCGAGGTAAATCTTGTTTCAACTTTGATGGAACGCCAAAGCAGAAATATGGAGCAGATCTCTCGTAGGTGGTCAACTATAGCACCGAGGATAATGATTGCAGAACCTGAGCCTGAGCCAACTCAGATTATGACTCCGGTTGTAATTTCGAGTCTGACTGAGACACCAGCAATCAATAAGGGAGAAGTGATCCAGAAGCTAGTCGAGGAGCAACAACCGTCCGATTCTCAGATCGAACCTAAGCACCTGTTGTTGCAACCTCTGCCAGACCAAGGTGAACACTATCTACCACATTCTCCTGATTTTTCCGGAATTTTCCCTATTTTTCCATATTTTCCCGGAATTTCCCCTGGTTTTCTCTCCCCTCCTTGGACACGGCCCGTCTCTGGCTCAAGCCGTGGCTCGCCAGCGGCTCATCTCCTTCCCCGCGCCCGGCTCACTCCGAGCCGACCCATCGTCGTCCCGGCTCAAAACAAGAGCCCATCGGCTCGCCCCCGAGCCGCCACCCCAACGCCGCCCTGCGACGCCGTCCTCTCCACCTATACACCGGGGAAGCATAGGCGGCCTTCCCCGAAGCCACCGTGGCAGACCACGACCACGTTCGAAGCTCGGATCGACGGAACCCAACTCCGGCGAAAGCCCCTGTTCCGCCGTCCTTCACTCCACCATATCCAGAGGTTGATCCCAAGATCAGATCTCACGAGAAAGGTCCCAAGACCTTCCCGTACCTGTTCCCGACGAGCTCAAGCCCCGTCGCGGCCTAGAACACCGACGAACACCGGCGACGAACTCCACCGCGCCGCCACCTTCAGATCCGGCGTGCTCAAAGCCCCATCCAGCGATCAAACCGTACGGATGGAATCGCCAGGTCCCTGCGAAGCTTCCTGTGCCGTTGCCGCTCTCCAAAGACCTCGTTTCACCGTTGATCCAGCTCCGGCAGCTTCTCAGCCGTCCGATCAAGACTGCAACTTGATCCAGCCGTTTGATCAGCGTGATCTTCGATCCAGTGGTTCCGATCTTCGATCTGAACCTGATCCAAGAGTCCCCAGCAATCAGGACCATCCAGATCAACTCCAGGTGATCAAGATGCATCCTCGATCGTTGATCAAGCATCCGAAGGGTGATATGAGTCATCAAAGGAGCTACCCTCCTTATTCAGATGCCATATTCAATCTGATCAGATCTGACTATGATGGTACCACCGGTTTGACTCAACTGACCCAAGTCCAGATTGACACCGGTAGACCTAACCATGTCAGACAGGTTTGGACCAGAGTACGACTCAGCACAACTGAAGATTCAACTTGGTTCAACCAACTTCTAGCCCAGACTAGTGCAGCAGAAACATGGTCCAACTATCTTCACTTCAGATTGGACCAAAGCCAGCTTGACCCAGATTCAAGCCAAGTCCCTGCACAGTTGATCAGACCATGGAGATCAGATCCCATCCTATGGTCATGGGCAACTCTACTGATGGGACATGATGAGGATGATCCGGCGTGTTCGAAGCCCCATCCAGCGATCAAACCGTACGGATGGCATCGCAAGGTCCGTGCGAAGCTTCCTGTGCCGTTGCCACACTCCGGCGACCTGGTTTCGCCGTTGATCCAGCTCCGGCAGCTTCTCAGCCGTCCGATCAAGACTGCAACTTGATCCAGCCGTTTGATCAGCCTGATCTTCGATCCAATGGTTCCGATCTTCGATCTGAACCTGATCCAACAATGCCCAGCAATCAGGACCATCCAGATCAACTCCATGTGATCAAGATGCATCCTCAGCCGTTGATCAAGCATTCAAAGGTTGAGATGAGTCATGAAAGGAGCTACCCTCCTTATCCAGATTTCATCTACAATCTGATCAGATCTGATTATGATGGTAACATCGGTTTAGCTCAACTGACTCAAGTCCAGATTGACACCGATAGAGCCAACCAAGTCAGAAATATTTGGACCAGAGTACGATTCAGCACAGCTGAAGATTCAACTTGGTTCAACCAATTCCAAGCCCAGACTAGTGCTGCAGAAGCATGGTCCAGCGATCTTCATTTCAGATTGGATCAAAGCCAGCTTGACCAAGATTCAAGCCAAGTCCCTGCACAGCTGATCAGACCATGGACATCAGATCCCATCCTATGGTCATGGGCAACTCTACTGATGGGACATGATGAGGATGATCCAGAAGAGCCATTGAAGATCATATTCCTGGAGCTACCTGAGCCGTCAGATCGACCGCCAGATGCTCATCCATCACTGTCACTGCTACCCCTGGACCTGTCCTGGGATCGACCTGGTTTCTCCCCACCGAGTCCAGAGCTACAGAAGGAAGTTGATTCGGTCCAGCCACATAGAGCCATCCTACCTGACTTAACTCTGGCCTTGAGGACAAGGCCAATTTTGAAGGAAGGGGGGGTGATACGAGTCGATCCGACTAGACCAACTGGACCCGAACCCAGAAGAGGAACCAAGCTGATTCAACCTCTTTCCTAGTTTGACTTGGACTTCCCTAGTTCAAACTAGAGTATTTAATTAGTCTTTTATTGAGTCTTAGTTGATTGTTAGGAATTAATTAAGAGTCCCTTTGAGTTAGGAAGTTGAGTTGAGTCAGAAACCTTATTACTTGCTAATCAAGCAAGGGGGTTTTTCGAGTGGATTAGGACTCTGTCAAGGTCTCTATAAAAGGACCTTAGTAGTTTGTATTAGGTTATGCATGAGATGAATGATTAAGAGTAATTAGTAGAATATCATAGGAGTAGAATATCATAGGAGTAGAAGTAAAGTAGATTCCACCCGAAATCCACCATAGATCCACCTTCTTCCCCGTCGGTCATCTTCTCCGTAGCCGGCATCGCCTTCACCTTCATCTTCTTTCTCCCCGTCACTTTCTCTCTCCGCTACGTCAGCGACCCCACCGCCACGTCACCCGCCACTGTTCATCTTCTTCCTCCTCTCTCCTCTGTCCCGAAACCCTAGCTCACCGTCGTTCTCCCCTCTCCGGCCACCCCCGTCGCCACCTAAACCCGCTATCCTCTTCCCCTTGGCACCACGACTCCGGCCATACCCTCCATCGCCCGCGTCGTCGTCTCCGGCCTCTTCCCCCGGCAACCCGACCCTCGTCCTCACCGCCATCAACCACGCCCGATCCCTATCCCACCTCCAAAACATCCCTAAAGCCTTCCTCATCTCCCCACGACCCTTTCCCGACCATCTTCCCGACGTCCCAAGCCCCCGCCGAGCTCCCTCATCATCCCCGACCCCGGTGAACCCAAACCCCCGCCGTCCATCTCCCAGATCCGGCCGATCCGCCACTTACCTCACCGATCCGAGCCGGTAGATCTCATCCCCACCTCCAGGCGACCCTTCCTGGAAGTATCCCGACCGCCGCCGCCGTCCCTACGCCGGCGATCCACTCCGGTGACTTCTCAGCCCTCGGATCCAGGCTGGTTCAGCCAGCCAACTTGAATCAGACTCAGCCAAGTCTAATTGATTCAGCCGAGCCCGTTAATCCAGATCCAGCCCAATCTAAGCCGATCAGCTTGATCCAGATCACTTCAGACTTGACCCAGTCAAGTCCCATCCAATCAGGCTTAGCCAGATTCGATCCAGCTCAAGCCAGATCCGATCCAGCTAGCCAAATCAGCCAATTGGACTCAAATCAAGTCCGATCAGGGCGATTCTGATCGATTGGAGCAGTAGAGACCCATTACGAGAGGATCACGAGTAGACCGCTCGTAAAATGGTTGCACCCAAGTCCCTTTGGGCGTTCTAAGCTCAGCCGGCCAAAGGAATCCTATTCCTAGCTGGTTTGCTTACTTAGTTGATTTCCTAGTTGGTAGTTATCTTGATTGAGTCAGTTTCCTAGATTGAGTTCAGTTTATGATTTGCTTAAATTAGTTCCTATTATGAGTCCTTGTTATTAGGAAGTTGAGATAAGATTGAGTCTTATTAGTAAAGTTTGGTTACTTTCTGATTAAAGCAAGGTTGATACGAGTCGATCCGACTCGACCAACTGGACCCGAACCCAGAAGAGGAACCAAGCTGGTTCAACCTCTTTCCTAGTTTGACTTGGACTTCCCTAGTTCAAACTAGAGTATTTAATTAGTATTTATTATAAGTCTTTTATTGAGTCCTAGTTGATTGTTAGGAATTAATTAAGAGTCCCTTTGAGTTAGGAAGTTGAGTTGAGTCAGAAACCTTATTACTTGCTAATCAAGCAAGGGGGTTTTTCTAGTGGATTAGGACTCTGTCAAGGTCTCTATAAAAGGACCTTAGTAGTTTTGTATTAGGTTATGGATGAGATGAATGATTAAGAGTAGTTGATAAGTTATCATAGGAGTAGAAGTAAAGTAGATTCCACCAGATATCTACCATAGATCCACCTTCTGCCCCGTCTGTCATCTTCTCCGCAGCCGGCATCGCCTTCACCTTCAATCTCCTTCTCCCCGTCACTTTCTCTCTCCGCCACGTCAGCGACCCCACCGCCACGTCAGCGCCACGTCACCCCGCTACTGTTCATCATCTCCTTCCTCTCTCTCCCGTGCCCTAACCCTAGCCTCACCGCCGTTCCCTCTCCGGCCACCCCCGTCGCCACCTAAACCCGCCATCCTCTTCCCCTTGGCACCACGACTCCGGCCATACCCTCCATCGCCCGCGTCGTCGTCTCCGGCCTCTTCCCCTGGCAACCCGACCCTCGTCCTCACCGCCATCAACCACGCCCGATCCCTATTCCACCTCCAAAACATCCCTAAAGCCTTCCTCGTCTCCCCACGACCCTTTCCCGACCATCTTCCCGACGTCCCAAGCCCCAGCCGAGCTCCCCGTCGTCCCAAGCCCCAGCCGAGCTCCCCGTCGTCCCCGACGCCGGTGAACCCAAACCTCCGCCGTCCATCTCCCAGATCCCGCCGATCTAGCCCACCTCCGACCAATCCACTCCGGTAGATCTCATCCCCACCTCCAGGCGTCCCTTCCTGCCACTACCCCGACCGCCGCCGCCGTCCCTACGCCGGCGATCTACTCCGGCGATTCTCAGCCCTTGGATCAAACCGGTTCAGCCACTTCAAATCAGGTTCAACTCAACCAACTCTAATTGATTCAACCGAGCCAGTCTGTCCAATCCAGCCCAATCCAGCCACATAGCCCAATTGAACCTGGTCAACCTGATCCAGATCAATTCAGACTTGAACCAGTCAAGTCCCATCCAATCAGGCTCAGCCAGATCCGATCCAGCTCAAGCCCGATCCGATCCAGCTAGCCAAATCAGCCAATTGGACTCAAATCAAGTCCGATCAGGCCGATTCTGATCGATTGGAGCAGTAGAGACCCATTACGAGAGGATCACGAGTAGACCGCTCGTAACAAAGGTAGTATTCAGGTTGTAGTAGAACTCTCTTGAGGCCTCTATAAAAGGACCTCCATAGCTTGTAATTATGCATGGACGAATTTATGAGAGTTATTATTTAGTAGAGATAAATCTTAGGAGTAGAAGTAATATAGGAGTAACTGTAACCCTAATTCCACAAGCCACCAGCCACCTTCATCTCTCTCCTGCCGGATTCTTTCTCCACCAGCCGGCCACCATCCATTGCCGTCCACCGCTGCCATCTACAGTGCACGTCCCCATCACCGGCGTCCCCTTGGCTGCCGTGCTTCCCTCCACCACGTTCTCCAAGGCTTGGATCTCCAAGAGAAGCCAGCCAACCCTAGAGGAGCTGCAAGGTATCCCTCTTCTCATCCGTCTCCTCCTCTAGTCTTCGTCTTCCTCGTCGAATACCTAGGGTCCTTCTCCTAAAACCCTAAAGGTATCTCTCGACCTAGCCATAGATTTGGCTAAAGAGGATCTGAGATAAGGCAAGAGACCCGGTACGAAAGCCCTTGAGAAGGTGCATCGTATCAGCCATGTAGACGTACCACCTCTCGAAAATACAGGTCAGCTACATGAGAAGCATCTAATGTCTTGCTGCAGGGAATAAAATGTGCCATCTTCGAAAACCTATCAACCACCACCATAATAGAATCTTTTCCTCTTTGTGTCCTTGGCAGCCCTAACACAAAATCCACACTGACTTCGTTCCAAGGCACTTCAGGTACAGGTAAAGGAATATATAGCCCAGTATTTTGACCATGAGTTTTAGCCAAGCGACATACCTTGCATTGCTCTACATGCCTCATAATATCCCGTTCCATCCTTGGCCAATAGAAGTGCTCGGTGACTAGAGCTAGTGTTTTGTCCCTTCCAAAATGTCCTGCAAGACCTCCCCCATGTGCTTCCAAAATTATGGCTTCCCGTAACGAACATATAGGAATACATAACCTGTTATTCTTGAAAAGAAAGCCATCTTGCATTAAGAAGTCTTTAAAATTCCCAGTATGGCACTTTAACAAAATCTGCCCAAAGAAAGGATCATCTTCATAGAGCTCTTTTAGGACCTCAAAACCCGAGATCTTCACTTGCATGCTGCTGAGTAAGGCACACCTGCAACTGAGAGCATCTGCCACCTTATTTTGGACCCCCACCTTATGCTTAATTGTGAAAGAAATGGCTTGCAAAGACTCTACCCACTTGGCATGCCACCGATTCAACTTGTGTTGCCCATTAATTTCAGAAATAAACACAGTGATCAAAATTGCTTCTTGTGTACTTGATACCTTTCATGAACTGGTCAAATCTCTTGTTCCACTGCCTTGGAGACTGTTTCAAACCATACAGAGATTTCTTCAATTTGCAAACCCAATTCTCTTTTCTAGCAATTTTGAACCCATCTGGTTGAGACATGTACAGATCCTCCTCCAAATCACCATGCAAGAAAGCAGTTTTCACATCAAGTTGTACTAATTCAAGATCAAACTGAGCAACCAAGGCTAACAAAATACGAATAGAAGAATGCTTGACAACTGGAGAAAATACCTCATTGTAATCTATTCCTTCTTTCTGAGTGTAGCCTTTAGCTACAAGCCTAGCCTTGTATCTCAGATTATCTTTTTCCAATTGATCCTCCTTCTTAGTGTAAACCCACTTGCAACCAATGACTTTCTTTCCCAAAGGAAGTTGTACCAACTCCCATGTCGAATTCTTAGAGAGAGATTGAGAGCCTTTTTTGAATCAATGAAACTATGAGATCTAATCTAAAGAAAAAAAAAAAAAAAAAAAGAAGAAAGTGAAGGAGGAAACTGTTTCTCATGTTGCAATATGTGTTTATGAATCTTCCCAATACTTCTGTATGATTTCTACAAAGGTGGAAATTTTTACAAAAGATTGTTCCCTATTTCAGTTAAAAAGTATTCATTTGAACAATCTCTTTGCCAATGTAGTAATGTTATATGGGTTGAAAATGTTAAAGCTAAGTTGAGGAAGTTGTTGAATGGAGTGATTGGTTATACATGTATTATTGATGCATTTTTACTCCATTAGTTCCATTGGCTTTTGAGCTACAGTCACAAATATTTCCCACCTTAATCCTGGACCCCGTTACAACCTTTGAAAGTCCTTCTGATCCATGTTATGCATGTGATTCTAGTGGTAGAGAATGAGAAGATATGCAAGCTTTTGGTATATCATTTTTCAATGGAATGAATTTGAGTGAAACACATACCCTTCAAACACATGAGAGTTGAGTGTTAATTTCCGTGCGGGTCTACTTATTTAGTATGCTACATATTCAAGTGAAAATGCTCACTACCTAACTTTGAATTGTTCAGGAATTTTTGTTCATGATGTCTTATGAGTGTTGAAAAGCTAAATTGTTTCTTTTGTTGATGGCGTTGCAACCATGATATTTTGAGTGGAGTGTAATTTTAGTTTTGCCCGAGGACGAGTAAAAGCTAAGTGTGGGGGAATTTGATGATGATGGATAATGTCATATTTTTACCCCTTAATACTTAGTCTCATGTGTTTATTTGATACCTAAATACATTCATATATATTCATTATATTTTGATTTAGGATACAATTGGAGTCTTTGAGTGCGAAACAGGACAAAAAGAGCATATTTTGGTAGTTTCTGCATAAAGGGATCGATCTTCTATAATGGAGAGATCGATCTTATCATGACGTAATGAAGAAATCCAAGCTGAAGGAACAAGGATCGATCATTGCCCTTGAAAGGATCGATCTTTGTTGGGAATTAAATCCTGACAGAGAGCATAATTTCAGATGATCGATCATTTCCCTTGAAATGATCGATCTTTGTTGTGAATTAAATCATGACATAGAGCATATTTTTAGATGATCGATCATCACCCATGAAAGGATCGATCCTCTTTTCACCCGAGAAAATTGAGAAAATCGGCGATGCAAAGGATCGATCTTCCCCTATCAAATGATCGATCTTCCTCGAGGCGTAGCCAGAAATTGAAGAAATTGAGATCAAAGGATCGATCATTCCCTATGTAAAGATCAATCTTCCCTTCTCCACTGAAGAAATTTAAGGGCTCAGATCTAATCCAAGGATGGGGAGACTTTGGGCTAAAAATAGGACTCTTTCTAGGGTTTTATGGGGATTTTTTCTAGATACTTTTGGCTGCCACTCTTTACTCTTTGATATTTTTCCTAGGTTTTCTCTTACTTAATTGAATCTTTTGAGGATTGTTATTGATGGCCTTGCGTAGGTAAATCTTGATTCTTGGTCAAGGAAACTGAAACCTCGGAATCAATGAAACTGTGAAATCTAATCTATTTTTATTATTCAGTTTATACTTTAGTATTGAACGTTATTTTGTTATTATATTCATGATTGTCTTGTCTAATTTCTAGGAGGCCTACTAGTTTATTATTCATCACAATCTACTGCTAGGTTGGATATCAAATCCGTAATTGTTTGATCCCTCTAATCTGCGAAGCAACTAAGATCTATTGATTTACTGCGTTTCAGAGATTGTTAGATCTTAAGATCTATTGATCAACTATTATTAATTCTTCATCATTCTCTTCTTCCTTCATTCTCATAATACAAACTAATGAGGTCCTTTTATAGAGACGTTGACAGAGTCCTAATCCAACTAGAAAACCCCCTTGCTTAATTAGCAAGTAATAAGGCTTTCAAACTCAACTCAACTTCCTAACTCAAATGGACTCTTAATTAATTCCTAACAATTAAATATTAACTAGGACTCAATTAAATATAAAAGACTAATGATAAATCCTAATCAAATACTCTAGTTTGAACTATGGAAGTCCAAGTCAAACTAGGAAAGAGGCTGAACCAGTTTGGTTCCTCTTCTGGGTTCGGGTCCAGTTGGTCGAGTCGGATCGACTCGTATCATTCCCCCTTCCTTCAAAATTGGCCTTGTCCTCAAGGCCAGAGTCAAGTCAGATAGGATGGCTCTATGTGGCTGGACCGAATCAACTTGCTGCTGTAGCTCTTGACTCGGTGGAGAGAAACCGGGTCGATCCCATGATGGGTCCATGGGTAGCAGGGGCAGTGCTGAAGGAGCATCTAGAGGTCGATCTGATGGCTCAGGTAACTCCAAGAATATGATCTTCAATGGCTCTTCTGGATCATCCTCATCATGTTCCACCAATAGTGTTGCCCATGACCATAGGATGGGATCTAATCTCCATGGTCTGATCAACTGTGCAGGGACTTGGCTTGTGATACGAGTCGATCCGGCTCGACCAACTGGACCCGAACCCAGAAGAGAAACCAAGCTGGTTCAACCTCTTTCCTAGTTTGACTTGGATTTCCCTAGTTCAAACTAGAGTATTTAATTAGTATTTATCATTAGTCTTTTATTGAGTCCTAGTTGATTGTTAGGAATTAATTAAGAGTCCCTTTGAGTTAGGAAGTTGAGTTGAGTCAGAAACCTTATTACTTGCTAATCAAGCAATGGGGTTTTCTAGTGGATTAGGACTCTGTCAAGGTCTCTATAAAAGGACCTTAGTAGTTTGTATTAGGTAATAATGATGAATGATGAATGAAGAGTTATGAATTATTAGGAGTAGTTGATAAATTATCATAGGAGTAGAGATAATATAGCTTCCACCCGATATCTACCATAGATCCATCTTCTTCCCCGTCGGTCATCTTCTCCGCAGCCGGCACCGCCTCCACCAGTATTTCTCTCTCCCCGTCACTTTCTCTCTCCACCACGTCAGCGACCCCTCCGCCACGTCACCCCTACTGTTCAACTTCTTCCTCCTCTCTCTTCCGCGTGCCGAACCCTAGGTTACCGCCGTTCACCTTCGCCCAGCCCTCTCCGGTCGTCCCCGTCGCCGACAAAGGCCTCCATCCTCTTCTCCCAAGCCCCACGACCTCGGCCACCACCTTCACCGCCTCCGTCACCCTCTCCGGCGCCGTCCCCAACAAGCCTACCTCCGAGCTCCGCCACCATCAACCCCGATCTCACCTCCAGACCCATCTATATCCATCGCCTATCTCCCCCGACCCTCTTTCCGACGTCCCCAGCCACTCCCGGAGCCTCCCTCGTCGTCCCCGACGCCAGCCGACCCTACCTTCACCGCCGTCTTCACCAGATCCGACCGATCCGCCACCCATCTCCCAGATCTGAGCCGGTAGATCTCACCCCCACCTCCAGGCGACCCTTCCTGCCACTATCCCGACCGCCGCCGCCGCCCCTACGCCGGCGATCTACTCCGGCGAACCACAGCCCTTGGATCCAAACCGGTTCAGCCAGCCACTTAGCCCTCCAACCACTTAACCCAATCAGACTTGATCCAATCAAGTCTAATTTCGATCAGACTCAATCTAGCCCAATCCAGTCAAGCCTGATCCAATTCCTTGAGCCAAATTAGATCCAGATTCAACTAGATCAGCCAATTGGACTCAATCAAGTCCGATCAGGACGATTCTGATCGATTGGAGCAGTAGAGACCCATTACGAGAGGATCACGAGTAGACCGCTCGTAACAGCTTGAATCTGGGTCAAGCTAGCTCTGGTCCAATCTGAAGTGAAGATGGCTGGACCACGCTTCTGCTGCACTAGTATGGGCTTGAAGTTGGTTGAACCAAGTTGAATCTTCAACTGTGTTGAGTCGTACTCTGGTCCAAACCTGTCTGACATGGTTGGCTCTACCGGTGTCAATCTGGACTTGAGTCAGTTGATCCAAACCGATGTTACCATCATTGTCACATCTGATCAGATTGAATATGGCATCTGAATAAGGAAGGTAGCTCCTTTGATGACTCAGATCAACCTTTGGAAGCTTGATCAACGGCTGAGGATGCATCGTGATCACTTGGACATGATCTGGATGTTCCTGATTGCTTGGGGCTCTTTGACCAGGTTCAGATCGAAGATCGGAAGCACTGGATCGAAGATCATGCTGATCAAACAGCTGGATCAAGTTGCAGTCTTGATCGGACGGCTGAGAAGCTGCCGAAGCTGGATCAACGGTGAAACAAGCTCATCGGAGAGTGGCAACGACACAGGAAGCTTCGCAGGGACGTGGGGGTTCCATCCGTACGATCTGATCGTCGGATTGGGCATCGTACACGCTGGATCTGAAGGTGGCGGCGCGGTGGATGTTGCCGCGCGGAGATCGTCGGTGGTCTAGGCCACGACAATGCTTTAGCTCATTGGGAACAGGTACAGGAAGGTCTTGGGACCTTTCTCGTTAGGTCTGATCTTGGATATCGGCAAACCAGGCCTCGATCGGGGTCGTCGTTGACCACAGTGGCTTCGGGGAAGGTCTCCGATACTTCCTCGGTGGATGGGTGAAGAGGAAGACGCCGGAGGATGGCCGTGGGGTGGCGGCTCTGGGATGAGCCGATGGGCTCTGGTTTTGAACCGGGACGACGATGGGTCGGCTCGGAGTGAACGGGGCGCGGGTGAGGGTAGTGAGGCGGTGGCAAGCTGCGGTTGAGCCAGGGTCGAGTCGATTCCAAGGAGGTAAGGGATGAGCCGCGGCTCGAGCCAAACCGGGAGGAGAGAGAATATTCCGAGAAAAATCTGGAAAAATAGGTAAAAATCCAGAAAAATCATCGGAGGCTAGAAGGAAGGTTTCACCCGGGTCTGGCAGAGGTTGCAACAGCAGGTGCTCTGGTTTGATCTGAGAATCGGACGGTTGTTGCTCCTCGACTAGCTCCTGGATCTCTTCTCCCTTACTGATTGTTGGTGTCTCAGTCGGACTCCAAATTACAACCGGAGTCATAATCTGAGTTGGCTCAGGGTCAGGTTCCACAATCTTTTGTAGCTGGGGTAGGAGTCTGGCTCGAAGTCTGAGTTATCCTCGACCAACTATTGGAGGTATGCTCCAACTCCCTACTGGTGCGCTCCATGTTTCTGCTTTGTCGTTCCATCAAAGTTGAACAGAGATTCAACTGTGCCTACAGAATCATGAATTGTTCCTCCAAACTCTCCTGGGGTACTCCGTACATTGTGGCGAAGTTTCCAGAAGGTTCTGAACCGCACAGTCGGTGGAACGGAGCTCTGATACCAAGTTGATACGAGTGGTCTACTCGTAATCCTCTTGTATCGGGTCTCTACTGCTTCAATCGATCAGAATTGGCCTGATCGGACTTGATTTGAGTCCAATTGGCTGAATCTCGCTTATCTGGTTCAGATCTGGCTAAGCCTGATTGGATAGGACTTGACTGGGTCAAGTCTGAGTAGATCTGGATCAGACTGACCGGGTTGGATTGGGCTAAGTGGCTGGATTGGACTTCACTCGGATTAAGTGGCTGAGCTGAATCAGGTTAGAGTTGGTTGATCCAAATTGGTCAAGTCGGCCTAGGGAGATACGATGGATGTGGTTGGCCGGAAGTGGATCGCCGGCGATGGGGCACGAAGGCGGTCAGGACCTAGGCAGGAAGGGTCGTGGGTGTATGGGGAAGAGATCCACCGGATAGGATCTGGGAGATAGACGGCGGATTGGCCGGATCTAGGAGGTCGGTCGGTGGGTTTAGAGGAGGCCGGCGTCGGGGACGATGACGGGGAAGCTATGGCAAGGTCGGGGATGGGTCGTGGGGAGACGAGGAACGGATCTATCGGATCCGATCATCCAATGGGTGGCTAGATGCTGCGGATCTAGAAGGGGTCGGCGACGGTGAAGTTGGGAAGGACGGAGATACCGCCAGAGGAGATGAACGGGGCGGCGGAAAAGGTTTTGCGGAGTAGTGGGAGCTCGGGGAAGAGGATGGTGGCCTTGGATAGTAGCGGGGGCGGCCGGAGAGGAGAGAACGTCAGTGAGGCTAGGGTTCCGGTCACGGGAGAGAGGAAGAAGATGGCGATGATGTGGAGGAGAGAGAAAGTATTGGGGAAGGAGAAAATACCGGTGGAGGCGGTGCCGGCTGTGGAGAAGATGACCGACGGGGACGAAGGTGGATCTATGGTGGATATCTGGTGGAATCTACATTACCTCTACTCATATGATATTCTATAAACTATTTTTAATAATTCTCTTCATCATTCCTCATTCCTTAATACAAACTAATGAGGTCCTTTTATAGAGACGTTGACAGAGTCCTAATCCAACTAGAAAACCCCCTTGCTTAATTAGCAAGTAATAAGGCTTTCAAACTCAACTCAACGTCCTAACTCAAATGGACTCTTAATTAATTCCTAACAATTAAATATTAACTAGGACTCAATTAAATATAAAAGACTAATGATAAATCCTAATCAAATACTCTAATTTGAACTATGGAAGTCCAAGTCAAACCAGGAAAGAGTCTGAACCAGTTTGGTTCCTCTTCTGGGTTCGGGTCCAGTTGGTCGAGTCGGATCGACTCGTATCATCACTGCATCGTCACCGCAAGGAAAAGTGCAAAACATTGTTGTGGACAAAGACTTCCCGATGACGATGACGTACCTAAACGTAAGTTTTCACCTCTTTCTGATTATAAACCTGTACCTCCTTTTCCTCAGGCTTTATTCGGATCTAAAACAGAGGAGCAAAATAAAGATCTATATGAGACTTTTCACCGATGTATGGTAAATATTCCACTCTTAGATGCTATTAAAGAAGTACCTCATTATGCTAAATTCTTGAAAGAATTGTGTACAATTAAGAGGAAACAAAAACTTAAAGGATGTGAGAAGGTGAGAGTAGGGGAGAATGTTTCTGCAGTTATTCAAAGAAAAATTCCTGCTAAGTGTAAAGATCCAAGTATGTTTACTATTCCATTTACAATTGGTAACACTAAATTTGAAAGAGCCATGATAGATTTAGGAGCTTCTATCAATGTTATGCCATATTCTATATATACTTCTTTGAAACTTGGACCTTTGAATGAAACCGGTGTTGTGATTCAATTGGCTGACAGATCTAACGCCTATTCTAAAGGTGTAGTTGAAGATATTCTTGTGCAAGTTAATGATTTAGTTTTTACTGCTGATTTTTATGTACTTGATATGGAGAATGATGGTCATACAACTCCTATTTTGTTGGGAAGACCATTCTTAAAGACATACAATACTAAGATAGATATGCGTAGTGGCACACTTACCATGGAATTTAATGGTGAAATTGTTAAGTTTAAAATATATGATGCCATGAAGTATCCTACTGATGATTGTCATGTTTATTCTATTGATGTGAGGGAATTGGAAGATGCGGTTGGAGATGCTTCAGGGGAGTTTCTACAGAAGGCAGATGAAGAAGGTGTCCAGTC
Source organism: Narthecium ossifragum (assembly GCA_963920575.1). Classification (NCBI taxonomy): domain Eukaryota; kingdom Viridiplantae; phylum Streptophyta; class Magnoliopsida; order Dioscoreales; family Nartheciaceae; genus Narthecium; species Narthecium ossifragum. The sequence continues at coordinate 12,910,574 of OY986967.1, read as the reverse complement.
TTGGCTAGTCGACCGCGAGGAAGATTTGGTCGACCGTCGAGAATACCTGGAGCACTTATCCGACGAACCTCCTCCGACTGAAGTTGAAAGCATTCCTATTATGTTGCGAGGTTTTCCTGTGACTATTTCATCTTCATTAGTGGTTAAAAAGGAGATGACCTTAGTAGATATTTTCATATCTCGACGGATTTATTTTTGATCATGTGATCTTGACATCCTTGACAATGCGAACGACAACATTATTAATAAGTTAATGGATGATTCGATTATAATTGAGCATAATAATGACTCCTTTCTTCCTGATCACCAGGATGACATGTATTTCTGTTTGAGAGATCTAGCTATCCTGTTTACTGGTGTTAGTATGGAAAAGCTAGTTCTCATTTTTGAAATATGCCACTTGGGTTCACATGCTAAATTAACCTTCGTGGCACTATTGAGGTTAAATATTCAGATTATGGGACCCAGTGATTTTGCATCCCATCGTACTAGAGAATGTTCATCGATGGCACGATTAAAAATCTCTATATTGTACATAGTGGTTTAGTTTGCTTTATTTGCTTTCTTGTGTGCTTGAGCGTGCGTGAATTATTTTTAGGTTGTGTGCTTGCATGTTTGCTTTTGTTTTTAGGTGCTCGAGCATACCCTATCCTGCCTGAAGAATTCGCCCCAACCATGGTTGTTATGGAAATTCGGCCACCCTAAGGAGCCTTGGGCAGGGTTTCAGCTATTTTGTCAGTTGAAATTTAAAGTTTGGCAACTCCCACACTATTTAAAAGGACGCATGAAGTCGAGCCAATGACAATAAACAAAGGCGCTGTTTGGGAGGCAACTCAAGGGGAGTTTGTTCCTTTCTCTTTTTATTTTCGCATTTTTATTTTAGTTATTTTTGCATTTTCTTTGCATTCCACCTTACATTGGGGACAATGTCAGTTTCAAGTGTGGGGAACGAGATTTAGGTTGCATATGCCATAAGCAAGAAGTAATTAAGCTTGACATATTGATAACATGATTGAATGAGTAATCTTGCTGACTTAGAATTAATTAGTTGAGTTATTTTCCTTGAGATGGTAGTGACTAGATTTAGTGGACAAAAGTTGGTGAGATTTTGAACCTTTAGACTGACACATTCATATCAGTCTCACTATTTCCTTTCATGAGAGATATTCTTCCATGGATTTGTTTCTCTAGAACTTGCTTTGATTCTATTCGAGTTCACATTGACACATGTATACATGAACATCATTAAGGCCCTCTTTGTTATAAGCTACATAAGTCAAATAGCCTACCTTGCAATTAATTTTTCCTTTTGCTAAACCCCTTTGACCTTTATTGACTTCATTGTTAACCCACATTAATTGCAAGCTTTAAACCGGAAAAACCAATGCCATTACCCAAGCCATAGAACTAGTGGAGCATTGAGCATCATTATGATATGTAAGTTTCAAGTGTGCAGGTGTTTGGATTTGTGGTATGGCTATGTTTGAAAAAAAAGAAAAAAGAAAAAAAAAAGTGAAGGAGGAAACTTTTTCTCATGTTACAATATGTGTTTATCAATCCTCCCAATACTTCTGTATGATTTCTACAAAGGTGGAAATTTTTGCAAAAGATTGTTCCCTTTTTCAGTTTAAAAGCATTCATTTGAACAATCTTTTTGCCAATATAGCAATGTTATATGGGTTGAGTATGTTAAAGCTAAGTTGAGAAAGTTGTTGAATGGAGTGATTGGTTAGGTTATACATGTATTATTGATGCATTTTTGCTCCATTAGTTCCATTGGCTTTTGACCCCGTTACAACCTTTGAAAGTCCTTCTGATCCATGTTATGCATGTGATTCTAGTGGTGGAGAATGAGAAGATATGCAAGCTTATGATAGATCATTTTTCATTGGAATGAATTTGAGTGAGACACATACCCTTCAAACACAAGAGAGTTGAGTGTTAATTTTCGTAAGGGTCTACTTATTTAGTATGCGATATTCAAGGGAAAATGCTCACTAACTAACTTTGAGTTGTTCAGGAATTTTTGTTCATGATGTGTTATGAGTTTTGAAAAGCTAAATTGTTTTTTTTCTTGATGGCGTTGCAACCATGATATTTTGAGTGGAGTGAAATTTTAGTTTTGCCCGAGGACGAGCAAAAGCTAAGTGTGGGGGAATTTGATGATGATGCATAATGTCATAATTCTACCCGTTAATACTTAGTCTCCTGTGCTTATTTAATACCTAAATATACTCATATTCCTTATATTTTGATTTAGGATACAATTGGAGTCATTGAGTGCGAAACAGGGCAAGAAGAGCATATTTGGGTAGTTTCTGCATAAGGGATCGATCTTCTATAATGGAGAGATTGATCTTATCATGATGTACTAAAAAAATCCAAGCTGAAGGAACAAGGATCGATCATTGCCCTTGAGAAGATCGATCTGTGTTGGGAATTAAAGCCTGACAGAGAGCATACTTTCAGATGGAACTGAAACCTCGGAATCAATGAAACTGTGAGATCTAATCTATTTTTATTGTTCAGTTTATACTTGAGTATTGAATGTTATTCTGTGATTATATTCATGATTGTCTTGTCTAATTGCTCGGAAGTCTACTAGTTTATTATTCATCGCAATCTACTGCTAGGGTGGATATCAAAGCCGTAATTGTTTGATCACTCCAATCTGCGAAGCAATTAAGATCTATTGATTTACTACGTTTCAGAGATTGTTAGATCTTAGGAAGAACGTTCGACTAAATTAAATGCAACTGCATGTGCTTGTGTTGTTTAGCTTCATCGATCTCCCTATTCTTAAGGTTGCTATTAGATTAAATCTATAGCGCTTGTCTTAGGATGTTTAGTAGTTAGGGTTAATTGGATCGCTTGTTTCTAATTAACTATGATTGACGAGAAATTTGAATTTAATTCGAACGGTGAATATTCAACGTGTGGATTGATATATACTTGCATCAATGATAAGTTCTAAAGATTCCGATGGTAGATGTTGACTTAGACCAAGGTTCGTTCTCTTGATTAAATCCGTTTCTTCAATTTAGATTATTTCTTATTTGTTTTCATTTTACTCAAAACCCTCCCATCTTTATTCACATAGCACAAAACTTTGGCTAGATACTCCTTGTGGGATCGACTTGTACTCGTACTACTATATTTATTTTAAAGAGTATTGATTTTATTTTTGGTTGCTTGGGACAGCACATCAAATTTTGTACCCACAGAGATTTGTAGAGATTATTAGAGTAAAATGCTAAAGAACATAGAAGAAAGAAAATAAGGAAGGGAAAGTAAGAAATATGAAGTATCGAAAATAGAAGATCTATTAACGAAATAAGAAAATGATGGAAATATGATGGATGAATACTAAGGTTCCGATTTCACAATAACATCCTCATTCTATGCATTGAATCAAAGAAATCTCAATTTAATACCAAGGGCTCGTTCTTCCGTTATGATGATCCGTTCGATCACGGTCTTCACCAAGTACCCTAAATTAACCCTATCTAATGAACCCATAACTAAGTGTTAATCAAGAATCCATTAAGCTCTGAAGAACAATTATGAACCAAGAATTGTCTTAGCTTGAACCCGGCTTCGACATAAACTCATTCATTCATAGATCCTGCAAGATTAGGGAATGGACCCTCGCCCAATCTCACATAAAGCAATCTACAGTACTTCTAGTGGCCAAGTAAAAGCATGAAGATCACAATTATAATAATGAATGCACAAGGAATATAAATTGATTGTTACGAGCGGTCTACTCGTGATCCTCTCGTAATGGGTCTCTACTGCTCAAATTGATCAGAATCGGCCGGATCGGACTTGATTGAGTCCAATTGGCTGATCTAGCTGAATCTGGATCGAATTTAGCTCAAGGAATTGGATCAGGCTTGACTGGATTGGGCTGGATTGAGTCTGATCGGAATTAGACTTGACTCTGATTGGGTTAAGTGGTTGGATCAAGTCAAGGTTGGCTGGATCAAACAGGGAACTTGGCTGAGGGTTCACCGGAGTGGATCCGGCGGCTGAGGATTGCCGGAGTGGATGGCCGGCGTAGGGGCGGCGGCGACAGTCGGGATAGTGGCAGGGAAGGTCGTAGGACGGTGGGGAGGAGATCCACCGGCTCAGATCTGGGAGATGGATGGAGGATCGGCCGGATATGGGGGAGACGGCGGTAGGGGTTTGGGTTCACCGGCGTCGGGGACAACGGGGAGCTCGGCGGGGGCTGGGAAAGGTCGGAATCGGGTCTAGGGAGGCCGGGTAAGGGTTTAGGAAGGGTTTGGGGTGAAATCGGGGTCGTGTCGTGGATGGCGGACGGTGGCTGTGAACTTGGGTTGGCCGGGGAAGACGCCGGAGGAGACGACAGAGGCGGAGGAGCGGCTTGGAGAAGTCGTGAGGCTCAGGGGAAGGCGATGGAGGTCTTGGTTGGCGACGGGGACGGCCGGAGAAGCTGGACGGAGGAGATCGGCGGGAAGGTAGGGTTTCAGGCGTGAGGAAGACGATGAACAGTGCTGACGTGGCGGCAACGTGGAGGAGAGAGAAAGTGGCGGGGAGAGAGGAATTCTGGTGGAGGCGGTGTCGGCTGCGGAGAAGATGACCGACGGGGAAGAAGGTGGATCTATGGTAGATATCTGGTGGAATCTATATTATCTCTACTCCTATGATATTCTACTCCTATGATAATTTATCAACTACTCTTAATCATTCATCTCATGCATTACCTAATACAAACTAATGAGGTCTTTTTATAGAGACCTTGACATAGTCCTAATCCAACAAGAAAACCCCCTTGCTTAATTAGCAAGTAATAAGGTTTCAAACTCAACTCAACTTCCTAACTCAAATATCAACTAGGACTCAATTAAATATAAAAGACTAATGATAAATACTAATTAAATACACTAGTTTGAACTAAGGAAGACCAAGTCAAATTAGGAAAGAGGCTGAACCAGTTTGGTTCCTCTTCTGGGTTCGGGTCGAGTTGGTCGAGTCGGATCGACTCGTATCATTGATTAAAACATTAATTCAATAACATAGAATGATTCAGTTAGGGCTACATCGGTTCCTTAGTAAAGGGATTAGCCACTCATGTTCATCATAAAAACAACCAAGATATTCATAAGAAAGATAAGAAAGAAAAACCCTAGATCTTCGTGTGGTCTTCTCCCCTTTTTCCGGCCTTCAAAGCTCCTCCAATAGTGTTGGCCGACCCCCCCCCCCTTTTATGTCTTGGACAACTTCCTTAAATATGGGTAAAAAACCCTAACTTTATTTCAGCCTTTGGATTAAATCTGGTCCGTTCATTTTCAGATCGTCAGACATGGGATCAGTCTTCTTAAGGATAAAGATCGATCTTCTTTCTTTTCTCAATTTTCGTAACCTGGTTCGCCCCGACTAAGATCGATCTTCTTAAGGAAAGGATCGATCTTCTTTCTCCGTAAACTGGTTTCCTTCCAGATCGCCCAGGTTCAGATCGATCTTTCAAGGAAGAGATCGATCTCTTTGAGCATCATATCAATCTTCTTCTTCCGTAACTGCTTTGTCTGCACCTATCGTACTAAAAATAGCATATCTTCCTCTAGGAAACTCCAAATCACGAACCGTAAAATTCTCCAGAAACTAAACTTCAAGAGCTTCCCAACCATGTATAGAAGCCTATCTGGTTCTTTCTGAGGAGGTATAGATTTGATGTTGAATATGACATATCTTTGCTTCTTTAGCTCCACTTTCCTGTATATTTCAAATAACTTTGTGAAGCAACATGTATAAAAATAGTACTAAAGAGACTAATTAAGGATGAAAAATCCAGTAATTAAACTAGTTATAAGGCTATTCAGAGTGCACTTTCATGCATTCATCAGCGGTGCGTCACACGGAGTCCGCATGTGGTGCGGTGCTTGGCAGGGCAAGACCGCGGGTGGTCGGGGTCGCGGTCAAAGGAAGGAGGCCGCCGAAGCGAAGGCTTGAGGCTGAGCGGCGAGCGACAGGGGGCCCGGGGGGTGACTTTGGTGGTAGAAGCCTTTGGGAGGTTTAATTATTTCTTGATGATGAACTACATGGATATGGGGGTCTTTATATAGGCATCATACAAGAGACCTTACCAGAGTGGAACTCTGTCTTGGATGACTTCCTACTCAATTAATAGCCTATTATAGAAGGGAAAAAGAAAGAGTCCTAATACAACTCAGAGAATCAAACTAGGAAAGCAGTGATTAAACTAGGAGAGTAGGTATTGTACTTCTGGTGGGACCAGGAGAGGGGGAGTCGGCCCCTTGTGTGGCCGGTTCCAAGGAAGGTTGAGTTGGGGCTAGTTTGGGCTTGGGCCGGGCTAACATGGGGTCTGGTCAGTGACACGTCTTGAAAAGTGTCGTGGTCTTAACAAGAACGTCAAAATTAGAAATTTATAATCCGAATCACTAACTAACTACTTTATGGGTAGATAACAATGAGTCCAAGTCGGTCCACAGGGAAAAGAAGTGTTAAGTCTAATTACCTCGTATAGTTCTAGAGCAAAAGTTAAGGAAAGGGAACAATTTTGGTCTTTAAACTACTCTTAACTCGAATTAAACTAAATCGGGATAATAATATTATGAGAATAAGCTAGGAATTTCTAATCCGTAATCAAGAACTATCTAGGTTTTCCTAGGATGAGAGTGAATCCATATATCATAGATGGTTTTCCAAAGATTGATAGGAGAATGGCTAGATTTACCTATCAGTCAACAAAGATTCATAAGAAATCTTCGTTGGAAAGACTAACAACAAAGAATGGAAACTTGGTGAATATCTCAAAGTGGTTCTAGCACTTCGAGTAAGCCAAATCAACAAAAGTAAAGAATAAATGATAGGTTAAGAATATAGGTCTCAGTGATTCTAGCACTAAGGTAGTGGTTCTAGCACTCCTATAATCTTAATCTAGGGTTTAGGATTCAAAATATAGATCAATCATGGTTCTAGCATGAAAGTACTATGAAACAACTTCATCCCTAGTCTCTAACATGCACAAGACCGAGATCGAGGCATAGAAGAACTAACCATCCATCCACAAAATAAAATCAACACCATTGAGATATGAAAATATGAGATTTATCCATTAAAAACCATCCAAAGAGTACATGCTCCAATCCATAGGAAACCCTAGATAAGATCTCTAATACATCATAGAAATCCCTAAGCTAGAGCTTAGTTACTCATCTTAAAGAGAAGACCCGTCGATGAAACGCTCCACCCATGGCTCCAATCTTCAAATGCTAACCTCCAGTTGTCGAGAAGAAGCGAAGGAAAAACCTTAGGAGATCAAGAAAATGTGTCTATGGAGCCCCCCTAAAAATCTCCCAAAGAAGTTCTATTTATAGGCTTTTGTAAAACCCTAAATCGAATTAGATCTCAGCCCTTGATATTTCCCGCAGCGCCAAAAGAGATCGATCCCCCTTTGAAAAGAGATCGATCTTCTTCCTTCTGTGAACTCAGGATCTGGATTTTGCTCGACCAAGATCGATCTTCTTGGAAACAGATCGATCTTCTTTCCACGAATGACTGGCGCTTCCAGGTTCAGATCGATCTCCTTTGAAGAAGATCGATCTTCTTGAAAAGAGCTCTCTGTTAACTCTCTATCACAAAAGTAGATTGATCTTCTTTGGATAAGATCAATCTGGATTTCTACACTTGGACTGCTTCTTGCTGGAATGATCAGATCGATCTTCTTTTCATCCCGGATCAATCTGGCTTGTATAGAATTGTCAGAATAGCATCATTTTAGCAGCAAACTTGATCTAATCTTCGATGACGGCTCTTATACCTGAAATATCTCATACACTATCAAAATAGCACTGCTCGGAGACTAACATGACCTAGTTAAAAGGGCGATTTGTGCACTTTTCATGCGTTATCTGTCACGCCCCGACCCAGAAAACCCATCCAGATCGAGGCGTGAACTACTTAAACCTGTTTACATCATCAATTGGCGCACAAATATATAACTGCTATGAATTTAAATAATTTAATCCTCAAGTTTAGTAAAAATTTTGACAGAATCCCCTTTATAATTACAACACAAGAAACCTGTATATTTTCAATTTTTACAATTTCAACATCCTCACATTCCTTAGCATTTATATCAAAGAATATTACAATATTTCTCAAATACAACTGAATTTAATAATCATACAATTATATCCTTGAATACATCATTTTATACATCAATTTGTACATCTATGATTAAAACTGTAAATTAACTGTAGAAGAACTCCTCAAAGCTCCAAGTCCTCGATCACCTCGAAATATCGCATCATCTTCTAGAAGAACACCTGAAAGAAGGAACTGCATCGACCTGCATCGCCGATGCAGCCCGATGCAGCCCAGGTAGGGTGAGCAACAATGCCCAGTAAGGTTCTACTCTACGTCACACTGAAAGGAAGAAAACATCAACTGTGTTGTCTCTTCGCCTAAGTCTAAGGAATGCCAAGGGTCTCATACCCTATCGATGTCCCAAGGGCTCCCGTCATGAACCTCTCTCTTGAACATGTTATCAAGATCACCCTAAGCACCAACAGGGGAACGGTACCATGCGGGATCGCCCTTTCCCAAGAACAAACGAGAGAAAACCAAGACTGCGGGCTCCCGTCCAAGTACCACCCTGCCCAGTCATACCATCTCTCACGGGGACACATATGTCAGGAAATGCATCGACATCCATCCTTAGCACTTGGCCTTGGAGAAACAACACGACCTCTAAACCTCAATAACAATATTCCAGTCCGACTACCTAATAATCCTCGAATAATATCAAACATAATCATTGATGACAATCACGTCTTAATCCTCGACTACCCCAACCCCCGGTTCTAGGGCTAGATCCGGGCTACCCGAGAACCCGGATCGGAGATCAAATCCATCGCCTACCACCCTAACCTTAATGCTTCTAATGCAAGCAAATGCATGCGCTCAGGCACAGAGATACAGAAATATACACATGCAACAATATGACATCACAACATACAGGGTTAGGCATAGCCTATAGCTTGCCAAAGGGTAAACATAGCAATGGGTCTAAAGCAGTTACAGATCTATCTACCACAACAACGGCAACACATGCCGTAAACGAACATCTCAATTCAAATTTCGGCATTACAACGGCGTCCACAGCCGTCAACCGCAATTCTACAACGGGATACAACCCCGGCCAAACAATCATCAATCAACAACAACTAGGACACATCCTCCGCCCATTTAATTATCTAAACATCCCAAGGGCATGACTCCCTTGGTTCAGCCACAAGCCTCACATAGGGCATACATAAATGTATGCAATACATGTATAGATAGCATTCTACCAAAATTCACATGAATACTCTAAGCATACTTCATAATCAATTACTAATTAAGCTAGAATATTAGCAACATAAATAACCGTGTAGAAATCGAGGGATTAATCTCCCAAAACTTATCAAATCATCATGCATCTACCGAATACTGCTAAGAACGTCAATACAAGATAGTAGTTGACTTTGACAAGTTATAATTGATTAATCAAGCTTTAATTTATATATATAGTCGACAAGATTAGGGTATAACCTAGGTTTCACTATGTTCGTCCAATTAATGCGAAGCTTAGCATACATGCTCATTATAATACTCCAAATCACTTATAATTAATAGGCATACTTCGCAATCTAATTGCTAATTAGAGGAGGGATTTGCAACTAACTAATTAGGCCGAAATTGAGGTGATTAAGTATGCAAAGATCCTCACTTTGAACATGTTAATCATAGAGATCATTAGGAGCATTAACTTCATCATTCCCGAAGAATTAAACACAAGAAAAACATCGAAATCCACCAATTCCACATTTTCGGATTGCTACATTAATCCTAAATTCGAATCCGTGAAAACTTGCCAAATCGACGTCCAGACGACGTCAAATCTTAAATTAAACTTGCGCAGATATTGATTGCCATGTGAGGAACATTTCCTCCAAGAATTGGACCTAATTGATGTCTAATTTCTCCTTAATTATCTTACTAATTTCACAAATCCAGGTTCGCAGCAATTCCGTAGAAAAATCATCAAAATTCATATGTAAATCCAAAAATTATCAATCCAGCGGCAGTTGAAAGAAGATCCGGAGATCTATAACCTTCACGTTGAAGGTTTCATGAGATTACTCACAGAATAGCACCAGAACTGAAAGGAACTTAGCTGGACAGAGAGAAAACAGGGCTGAAAACAAATCCGGGATCAAAGCTTGATTAGCCTCAATCAAAACCCGTTCAATAATCGATTAAACCTAGGTCAGGTAGGATCTAAGCATAGGGAAGCAAGTTAGAAGAGGAATCACCAGAATTTCATCCGATTGACACCTTTACTGTGAGAACCCGTCCCTCTACTCCTGTGGCTCGTCGTGGACCGCAAGGGCAATTTGGTAAATTACGCATTGTCGGCTTGTTTCACACTTGCGTGTGCACACACTGACCATGTTTGTGGAAATGTTTGGTTAGAATGGTTAGTGGGACCCGGGATCGGAAGATCCGGGCTTGGGCTTGAGTTCTTGCCCAAGTCTAGCTTTTTGGACAAATCGGATCGATCTTCTCTAGCTAAGAGATCGATCTTCTTGTGCCAGAAAGTCAAGATGAGTTCGTCATGAGAGATCGATCTCTTTTGAGAAGAGATCGATCCCTCATAGGTCGGTTCGTCCGCCTATAAAGCGGACTCAGCAGATTTTCTTAAATCCTTTTGAAATCCTTGGATCTTGAGCTCAAATATGCCGATTTTGAAGGAGTTTAAGGAAGATCCAAGGCGTAGCAGCTAGGATTGAAGCTGATATTGCTTAGGTAGGGATTCCTACCTACATCTTTTCGGGTTTTTGGTTTTTTTTTCCGGTTCGTGATTGTTCTTTTGCATAGATCTGTAGATATACATGTTTGTTTGCTGTGATTTCACCGGTTTTGGACTCGTGGTCCCTTGATCTACCAGATCCCAGAGTTTTAGGGGGTTTAGTAGCATTTTTCGGTGGTATTTCTCGCCGTTTGGTCACCGGAGAACCCATTCGGATTGATCTCCTTTGAGGAGAGATCGATCCCTCTGGGTTGGTCATGCTGCGCCCGATGAAGGATCGATCCTCTGCTTGGAGAAGATCGATCCTGGGTCTTGGGTAGCATGGTTACCCTGCGTCGTGAGGAGGATCGATCTTCCTGGGAGGAAGGATCGATCTTTCTTGGCGCGACAAGAAGGGTGCCCTCTGTCTCGAGAAAGATCGATGAACCTGGGAGGAATGATCGATCTTCTTTAGCTCGACAGTGAGGGAAGGCTCATTGTTACTTAAAAGATCGATCTTTTCCTAAGAAAAGATCGATCCTTTAGTAGCAGAGAGGATTTTTCATGGCTTTTGCCCGCGGGGCTTGGTATGCCGGTTTTCCTTACCGCTTTATACCTTGTACATATGTTTAAGCATGTTAGCCCTATAATAGGGGGCAGTGGTGAACCGGGGGAGTGATGACTCCCGGGATGTTTAGAATAAACGGGCGGGTAGCCCTACAGCTTTCCTTAGCCCTGCATGCCGGCGTGCGGCGAGGGCTTTATCTGTGATATCTGTGAGCTGTTGTTTACGGGGCTGCTTCTCGATGCAGGTGTTGTGCTGGACTGCTGACAGTTGGTGGTGGTACCATTGTTGTAGCTCCTAGACCTTTCTTACATGTTCACCACCCCGGGGCGGCAGGGTGTCGTGCCCAGACCTTGTTTGTTATACATCACATATTATTGCATGTTTACTTATATATTCCTGCGTGTGCTCATAACATGCATTGCTTGTGCATTAGTTGCATCTGTGTAGGCGTTGGAGATGGGTTGTTCACCGATTCGGGGCTTTCAGGTAGTCCGGATCTAGCTCTAGGACCGTTGCGGGTAGCTTGGTCCAGGACTCGATTTGTAGTATTCAGTCGTTTTCGATGATAGGGTTAGATGACCTGAATACATGTTGTTTGATGTTTAGAGGTCGTGTCGGCCTCGAGCCGAGTCCTGAGGTGTAGCCGGCGTCCGACAGTCTTTGACTCTCTGAGTGGGGGTGTACCCACTCAGTGGTGCCTTGTCCCGCCAGTAGTGTTCACGGTCCTGTTGTGAGTCCGCAGTGCTGGGAGCCTGCATTCTGGGACGTCCGGTGGGGTTATGGGACCTCTGTATACATCCAGGTTTTGCTTGGAGGTGACACTGTTGTGTTCCCTCACTTGTGAGTGTCGTAATGTAGTGTCCCTGCTGAGCTTAGTGCTCACTCCTACCCGGGCTGCGTTTTGCAGGTGTTGGCGCTAGCTCATCTTCGGTCGCCTCTACCGGGCCGGTGTTTGGTGACGTGGCGGCGTCTGGCGGTGCTTGAGGAGCGGCGATCTCAGTCTTACCTTTTGTTATAGATAGTCTCCTACGAGAGTGATAAATGTATAATTTTCCTATTTTGAGGATTTGTATTATATTCCAGTTCAGTCTTTGAGGTTTGTAAATGTTGTATAATACAAGATGATTATGAATTGCTAGGGTAACCACTACGATTAGAGGGAAACCTCGTCAAAATTTCCGCAGTAGGTTAGGTTCTGGTTCACGTCGCCTTGCCCGGTTGGGCCTACGCGGGTCGGGGCGCGACATTCACAATCAAACCCAAAGCAAGGAACATAATCAATTCACAAACAGGCATGAATAACATGAATAAGAAGAAGAAAACAATCCACAATCACAAGCGAATCCTAACCTAAGACTGAATCAAAGATTCAAGTAGGAAAACCCTACCTGAAAACGCAATCCAAGCTTAATCCGGCTGAAGACCACCTCCTCCATCGTCGTTGCCGCCTCTGGCTTGCCGGCGGGGATCCGTTGGGAATCATCGAAGTCCGCCGGTAACCATCCGACGTCGAGCACCACTCGCGACGGGAAGAGAAAGAGAGGGGAAGGGCGTCGGATCTGAGAGGAAGAGGGGTTCCGCAAGTCGAGAGAGGTGAGCGGGCTCGGAGAGGAGCGGCGATGGACGACGGCGGCGAAGAAACTCTGGAGAAGGGAGATCGGCGGAGAGGATCTTGGATCTAGGGTTCGAGAGAGAGAGAGAGAGAGAGCTCGGGGGAGAGAAGCTCTGGCCGGATCTGAGGAGAGGGAGCTCGAGGGAGAACGGCGGCCGGCGACGGTAGCGAAGGAACCTCAACAGAAAGGGAGAAGGCCGGCGCGATCGCGGGTAAGGGAGAGGAAAGGAGAGAGGATGCCGTGCGTGGAAGAAATAAAGGGAGAGAGAGAAAGAAAAGAGGATTTTATACAAATGCTGAGATTTAATCTCGGCCGTTCATCTTGATCTTCCCTGATCGAGTTCCGATCTTCCGATCGGGAACGCCTATAAGGATCTAATCAATCACATGCATCAATCCAAGGCCGTGTGTGCACTACGCGGGTGTGAAACAGACCGCCACAACGTAATTTACCAAATTGCCCTTGGGGTCCAAAAACAGCGATGCGATCAACCGATCGCAACTCAAGGCCAATCGGGCCACCCCAATCGAGCCAAACCCTCGACCTAACGCGGTTAGACCAGGTTGGAGGTACGGGTCCTCACATTATCAGTCAGATGCGTCATGCCCAATTTTTGACGCGCAACATCCTCTCTGTCTTCGAAAGAGTCCTTGTTCTCAAGGACAGCGTGACGTGGTCCTCCTACACGGTTTTGTCAGTGGTAGTAAGTTTGCTTGGTGGTGACTCGCCGCAATGGGAGGGGAGGTTCGAGGTTCAATGGGCAGATTTTTCCCTTGTCGTTTCGTGCGGACCCCCTGGAGTCTTGACCATGCTGGCATGGATGCCTTCGACGCCTTGCAATGCCAGAGTCGGGCTCATTTGCCTATTCTTGCCTCTTTCTTGCCCTTAATTGAAGATAGTTTCTTGGTACTTTGGAGGGCTTAGGGAATTTTGGGGCTAGTGGTGGGCTGTGGCGGATGTGCGACGCTTGATGGGTCGCAGCTGGCCTTGGCTGGACAAGGGATCAGGTAGTTGGCTGGGTAACAGGTCGGTCCTTGCACCAGGTTCTGATTAGATGGAACTTTCAGTTACAACAAAAAATAGCACATGTGCCAAGAACATTCAGATACAACCATATACAAAAAAAACCAGTGCCCGAAGATTGAGGTCCTACATAGCAACCACAAACACATGTGCTAGTCATACAACCCAGTCCTCGGTCCATTAGATATGTGAAGACCTGTACTAGCAATACAGTACAACAAATACAAATATCCAGGTCAACATTAGCAGTATGGTATGCCATAGCCTTGAGCTTCAATTGATGGTTATGCAGCTCCACCGGGCCACTGTCACATCTCTCTCATCCACTAGGCTTATCCTAGGCTTATCCTCGATCCATTAGATATGTGAAGACCTGTACTAGCAATACAGTACAACAAATACAAATATCCAGGTCAACATTTGCTTTCGTCGCCAGCTCACGATCCACCCGATTACAAATCTCTTTATCATACCATATGAAGTAGTTGCAAACATCACGCTTCTGTAGAAGCCAACACAGGGGGTAGCTAGGGCATTGTTGAACTGGGCAACAAGAATGGACTAAAAGGATCTTACTCGTAGTGTTGCACAACCTAGGAACTTTTTATCGGGATTCTGCTATGCCCGAGAAGTATATAATCTGGCCTCTATACTGCACCGACAGTAATATTCTAACCTGTCCACCCTCCTCATGAATGAGCATGATCCGACGCTGAGCTGTGGACTCCTGGTCAATCCTGGCCTCCTGAACATGGTGTTGTCTGATGGTCGTGGCAAATCTAGTAAGAAATCGTCGGACGAGCTCCATTTCTGTCCAAAACCAAGCCCCCTTTGTTATGAATCATAACCCCCATTTGGCTGTTAAATAGGAGACGGGTAGGATTTCAAAACCGCATTCAATATACGAGAATGGCTTCAAAATCAGTCACGTGATCACCCGTTGATGAGTTTAATTTATCGTCATCTGCTTATAACGCCTTCAAGCATATGTACCACAAAAAGGTATAAAGTTTAACATTGGGTATTAAAATGGGAAAAAAATATCCATATACCAAGCTGTCCCAAGTTACATTTTCCGGGTTCTGAAATTGTATTTAAGCCTATACCATATTAGGACTACTATTTAAGTACATAGCAAACGTGTAACGTGGCACATGATTTAAACCTCAATTGTTCCCATCATGAGTATTTCTCCTCCCGGGTATAGCCATCCAGGCCGTCTGTTTTACTCATCTCTGATCTCCACCGTCCGCCATAACCCCTAACCCCTAATTACTTTACTTTTTAACCAAGTATAGAAGTTTTTCATTTCAACCGCTGGATCAAGATCCGACAGTCGGGATTTATCACTGCGGGACTGCCGTAGTTACTGTAGACCTCCCCAATCCTTCTCTCCCCATTCCGACAGTACGCCACCTTGCCATCGCCGGAACTCCGCTCGCCGCCGACCGGAGCTCCTTGCTCGACCTCGCCCCGATCATTATTCCCATCCGTATTACCCTATCTCGCAGCCGCAAAACTTCCCCATCGCCGGAAAAGCCACGCTTCCACTTCCTCCATCTCTCTGGCTGACCTCGAACCAACGCCTAACGCCGGTGTAGGCTGCCTCCAGCGACCGCTGCTGCCTTTATTTGTGGATTTTTAGGGAGTTTTAGCATAAATTCTCTTATTGTAAACCTAACCCTAAAATAACTCTCTATGTATATCAGCCTAGCCTAAACCTGTCACACGAAACTTTCGTTTTTCATTTTCTTCCAGCAGCCGAGCAGCCGAGATAAATAGGGAGACATCGAGTTCCTCTTCTGCGAAGTATCGCCGCGTTCGACGACGGCGGTCCGCGATAGGAGGTAGGATGCCTAAACCAAGAGACGTTCACACTGTTTTTAGCATGGGTCCTATGCATGTGCATGTTTTCGAATGTTTGAAGATTCGTAGCTTTTTTCTTTTCTTTTTTGGTTTTTTTTGTTCTATAGGTCTGCGTGTGGTGGTAAGTGGAGATGTTTGGCTTTCGTGTACATTTTGGAAGATCTGAATCATGTGTGCACTTTACTTTGTTGTTTCTCTCCAAACTTTATATGACGTGTTACATGGCCTTTGTTTGATCCAAGTTCTTATCGCGTTTGTGGGTTTATACATGGTTTGTACTTCCCCCTAGGTAGGGTTTTTATAACCACGTTCTGGGTCGGGCCTTCGGCGATTTATGTCTAGTTTTCATGAATTTATTCTTATGATTCAATACGATAGGATGTATACATAATTGACAATTTAGTTCAGTAGCAGCAAGTAGAAGAAATCTCTTTCGACTTATTTTCATGTAGGTTGTATTGTACTACGAGATCTAATCTCTGGGTTTATTCTCTCCTTTATGTGAAGGTATGAAGATAAATCGCCAACAGCTTACTATTCAGAGCTGGATCATCTGGCCTATGGTAATATGCCCATCAAACACTTGCTTTATACTTATGTGAATATAATTTTTGAAGTTTTATTTCTTGTTCTTTTCCATCGTATCATCTATAGTGATTACACTTGTGTGGGTTGCATCAATGTGCATTGTGTGCAGGTGCTCATAGGGTTGGCCAGTGGAACTATCTGGACATGGGCGTTTACTTACCGCTATGCTAGCCATGCCATGATTGGAGGGTGTGACGACCATCTTCGCTCGTTGATCGACCGCGTTCACGACCACTCCGCCCTCCTCGATTGGACGAACTCCTCAACCTCCAATCTCGCCCGTCTAGTCGGCTCAGTAACGTACAATGCTAACTTCTCCTCCTTCGCAACCATTGAAGAAAAGGTACGAAATCTAATCATTTCAGCATCTCGATCCACATTTGATACTATGGTTTTTATGATGCCATCAATGTTTAGATTGCACCAGCAATGTTCTTAGCATTGTCGACGATCCAGTGGGTG
Source organism: Narthecium ossifragum (assembly GCA_963920575.1). Taxonomy (NCBI): domain Eukaryota; kingdom Viridiplantae; phylum Streptophyta; class Magnoliopsida; order Dioscoreales; family Nartheciaceae; genus Narthecium; species Narthecium ossifragum. Next base: position 12,893,635 of record OY986967.1, on the reverse strand, counting down.
TCACAAGTCTCATACATCGGCCGAAATGGACTTGTCTTCTCATACTATCTTGAAGGGAACGACACCTTCGCAATATATTCCAATGTCTCACAATCTTTCAATGCTTCTGCTTCAGCATATCCATGGTACAATCAGTTGGTTGATGTAAATACTGGGGCGAGATCTGGTGATGCCATTGTCTCAACTCCTCCATCATCAAGTGACTATGAGTGGCTTCAGTATGCATCAAATGGGAAGCATTATTCTTCTTGGGGAATAGGCTTTGGAAATGCTAGTACTCCATTATTCATTTTTGCGTCTCCTTTGGCTCATTTTGGGATCATTTCAGTAGGAGTCGCAGTGAAAGATTTTACAGATTTTGTTATTGGAAAAGATATTGGCCGGGTGGTTATATACTTGACAACAAAAGATGGGCAGTCCTTGACCCACGTTGGACTCCCGCAGACTGAGTATACTCTTAGAAGTAATGGCATTATAACAGTGCGAGCAATAAGTGAGGACAGTACCATAGTAAGAGAAGCTAATCTTTCTTGCCATGTGGATGATTATTCTGGTGTCCATCATGCTACTCCATATATGAAACATTTGGACATCCAAGGAAAAAGATATAAGTTTAATTGCTTCTTTATCAACGCTGCAGGAAATCAACTGGTATAGACTTAACGAATATGACCTTTTTTTACTCTTAAGAGGCTATTTGTCATACTTTGATTTTTTGTGCTGAATGTTTCAGATTTCTGTTGTTGCTTTCTCTTGCCATATGGTGACCTTTCGGAGGATAACTGCAGCCGGTGGAACACTCTTCTCTCTATTAATTGCTGGTACAGTTATTGGCTGCTGCATCTTGTTGTACCAGCTTAAAAGAACGAAGATAGAAGAGTCCCTTCTACGTTTTATGCTTATTAAGCAAAAAGAAGCAACTCAACAAGCTGAGAGGAAGAGTATGAACAAGAGCATGGCTTTTGCTAGTGCTAGTCATGATATACGTACCTCTCTTGCAGGTATTTCTGGCTTAATAGAACTTTGCCACAGTGATGTCACCACGGACTCTGAAATGGATAAGAACTTGGTGCAAATGAATCTATGTGCTTCAAAGCTGCTAGGTAAGTTTGAGAGACTTGTTATTACTAATAGCATCGATAAGAATTTTTTTTTTTTTTTTTTGATTAGCATAGTATATCAAACAATCAATTGTACGAGTTATACTATGTACTGATTAGAAGAGCTATGTTTCCTACTCTTCCTCTTGATTTGTTTCGAAAGGTTAAAAATGATATCGCCTTGATTTGTTAACATTTGATATTTTATTTTGACTATTTTTGTAGGAATATTAAATTCAGTGCTTGATATAAGCAAAGTGGAATCTGGGAAGATGCAGTTGGAAGAAGTAGAATTTGAGATGGCCCAAGTTCTTGAAGAATCTGTGGACATTTTCCATGTTGTTGCTCTCAGGAAAGGACTAGAAGTCATTTGGGATCCTTGTGATAACTCAGTTCTAAGATCTTCTACTGTCAAAGGAGATTGCAGGCGATTTAAGCAAATCTTGGATAATCTACTTGGAAATGCAGTGAAGTTTACTTCAGAGGGACATGTAGTGGTGCGTGCTTGGACTAAAAAACCTAGTTCAGAGAGTATTCGGATTTCTTCTGGGCGTAGGCACTTTTTGTTCCATAAGAATAGATATACCATGAATCGATTGAGCAATTTGAGTTCTATTCCATATGATCCAAGTTCTATAGAATTTGTTTTTGAAGTGGATGATACTGGAACTGGAATTTCCAAGGAAAAGAGAGCATCTATCTTTGAAAATTATGTTCAAGTCAAAGAAGCATCTTCAGAAGGATATGAAGGCACGGGTCTAGGACTTGGAATTGTTCAGTCTTTTGTAAGTTAGTTTTGAACTTTTAGTGAAAACTAGTCTGGATATTTGTTCAAAAAACATCATCACACTTCTAGATATTTAAGATCTCATCAATTTTATTTTTTCTCATCAGAACTTTTCCTTGCCTTTAGGTGCGACTGATGGGTGGTGAAATTGCTATCATGGATAAAGAGCCTGGAGAGAGAGGGACATGTTTTCGGTTCAACATTTTTTTGAAGTCAGTGGGAGTAAATGGAGGAGAAGGTTCAACAAATTTAAGTAACAATGAAGCAGCATACCAATTGCATCATCAACAAATAAGGAATACACTTGATAGTGATATAAAATTGGAAGGCATTCTAGCAGTCCTTTTAGTTCAAGGTGAGGAAACAAGGAAGATTGTGAAAAAATGGTTACAGAGCCTTGGAATAAAAGTATGGGTCATCCAACAAAGAGAACTTCACCATACTATCAAGAAGGTGAAAAATACGTTCCTCGATAGTTCTAATAAATTTGATACAACTCAGGTTGCTACCACATCAAACAAGTCAGTATCCATAGATTTTGACATTGAGACAGAGGGCTCTGCTTCTTGTAATGAAGAAAATAATCAAGTATTGTCTCTTGCCACTAGAGAGATGTCTACGAAGACAAGCTTTAAAGGTTCAGTAACCAGTTTAGTTCTGCTTATCGATGCAAGTTGTGCCAATCTCATGGAAACATGCTCAGTTTTGAAATATAGTACAAAGAATATTTCTAAAGTGCAATGCAAAGTTGTTTGGTTGGTTAATTCAAATATGCATGCTGCTGATCTGATACAAATCAAACAGTCAAAATATGATCTTATTTTGAATAAACCATTTCATGGATCTCGAATGTATAAACTTTTAAGTCTTCTGCAATATCTTGAAGGATCGGATGAAAGTCAATTGTTGGACTTGAGAGTTGATAATACGTTGGTTGACGTGCAACAATCTCCTAAAGGAGGCCCATCTGAGAAAACTAGTGTTGTTTCAGTTAATTCAAAAGCTTCACAATCTATGACCGTTTCTACTGAAGAATCTACAAGTAAGTTTGAAGCAAATGCCAGCAGAGCCTTAAGTGGAATGAAAATTTTGGTTGTTGAAGACAATCGTACAATACGCATGATTACATGTACACAGCTTAGAAAATCTGGTGCAACTATTGAAGAATCTGAAAATGGATTGGATGCTCTGAAGTTGGTTAAACAAGGACTGCAGGAAGCAGTTCAAGCTCATGATGCAAGTGCTGAAAAGAAAGAGTTTCTCGACTATTTTCCTTACGATGTTATTCTCATGGATTGCGAGGTAATGTATCTATAGTATAAGTACAAGGACTAGTGACCACATTATATGGACATATTGCATGTGCATATTTGCATCATTATGATATTGATATTTTTTAGCTGTCTATATTATTTTCAGATTGTTGTATCGAATCTTTCTAAATATATTATTGTCAGATGGCACATGAATACTCTTAAGTAGAGAATACAAACTTTATTTAAGAGTAGCATTTTGAGATTATTTTGAAACAATATTTCCTTTGATATCGGAGCGCATAAAATGATTTATGCTTAACTTTAACATATAGAAAACACATTTTCATCTATTTGTCCAATAAAGAGAAAATTGTCAAAAATTTACATGTTTATTATGGACTAACTCTTTTCTTTATAGATGCCAGTGATGGATGGTTATGAAGCAGCAAGACAAATTCGTATGGAGGAAAAACATTATGGCTGTCGCATTCCAATTATTGCTCTAACTGCTCATGCAACACACGAGGAAGGCAACAAAATAATGAGCTATGGAATGGATTTTCATTTGGCAAAGCCATATCAAATCAATGAACTATTGAAAGCTATGCAAGTGGTTATCAATACTAATATCACATGAAAACTGGTTTGTCTTCCATTTTCTTCTATAAATATCAACTAGCTAGATATATATGAGAAAGTGGTTTTGATAGTATTCCTTCAAGTCTACTTTGATCACAAGAAAAGGAAACTATTTCAGTATTTTTGAAAGATTTATTGTTTGTATCCCTTGCAATGTGAAACTTCTCTAACAAGACACGATAAAAGAAGCGACACATTTCTTACAGTATCCCTTCACTCTTCTTTCTACTACATATAGATATATGTTTTCAAATGCCAAAATATGCAAATCGGTTAGGAATTTCAGTACTAGAAAGTAGAAAGACATGTATATTATTTACCTTGGCTATTTTTTATTTAATTTCTATGTATGCTGTGTGCTTTTATGCAATGTTTGAGACACCAAGCCAGTAAAACTTTGAGCGAGAAATTAATACTACCAGTTTCGCTTTATGATATTGGCTTGAGCATATGAGAAGAGAATTCACGTTAGGATGAGTGACTGAGAAATTCGTTTGGCAAGCTTGTTTCTCTGTAAAAAAAGTAGTTAAATACTTATTCACGAGGGATCTTTTCCTTAATCAACTAAGCTTGTTAATTTGATCAACAACCATCATTTATTTATCGGTCTTAGATATCTTCCTGAATCTTGGGTTAGTCGATGATATACAAAGAGAGTTATAAAAAGATCTTTTAAATCGAGCAAATCATTATTTTATTATTTCTGATTAAATGTACTTGATCAGCCACACATTGTTTACACCTATACGTAGTAGCAGTCCATTCTATTATGTAAAATGGTGAAATTTTCTTGCGATCTGTTCGCTATGTCTTTGAAAGTGCTGTTTTTATTTTATAACTTAGCATTATTCATGGAACTATCTGTAGTTCAGGGGGAGTTGCAACTGGAATAAGAAGTTGAAGAGGTCTAAGTTACATCTTGTCCGAATTGGTATGTGTTCTCCTGATGTATTGAATGACCTATTAGATTTCTTCATTTGAGACTCCATAATCATATGTAAGTGTTGCTTGAATGCCGATCAGGTAGAATCATTTGAAGGAATCCTTCAGTTAGTAAAACTAAAACCACCAGGCTTAAAGTATCAATGAAATGCATCTGGTTCCTTCATATATAGTTAGGATCACTGAGTCATGCATGCCTGAAATAATTCGGAAATGCTATTTGTCTTCTGTACCTTGCACTCTGCTGCATGAATTAATGTTATAGTTGTAGAATCCTTCAGTTAGTAAAACTAAAATCACCAGGCTTAAAGTATCAATGAAATGCATCTGGTTCCTTCATATATAGTTAGGATCACTGAGTCATGCATGCCTTCTGAAATAATTTGGAAATGCTATTTGTCTTCTGTACTTGGAATTTTTTCTAGTTTCTTTACAAACCTCCGTTGCACTCTGCTGCATGAATTAATGTTATAGTTGTAGAATCTTAACTGATGCTGGATTTTTTGAAGCTTCTTGTGTTGTCAAATTTTCCTAAATTGATTTTTCTAACCAGCTTGCATCATATGAAATTTAGGCATTTCACTATAAAGCATCTATGAACAGTGTTTGTCTTTAGATGCATTTGGGGGTATAAATTGAAATATTCGGTTTGAGTTGTGCTCCAATCTTCTTAAAAAGTGTGCTTATCTTGTATGAAAACCTTCACTGCATAAAGTGTGATTAGAAATTGAACCAAGAACCAGTTCTAGTGAATCCTCTGATATTAAAAAAAGCCTTCCACTGGACAGATGTGCTACTGGGATAAGAGAAGAAGAAGAAGATTTGACATTCACAGTGCTGCCATGGGAGATATTACATAAGCTGGAGAACAACACATTGATTTTATCCGGATTCTATGACATTTTTTACTGTTTAATTTGGCTTATGGATTGGATCTTAAGTCTTCATCTTTGCGTGGAGTATCTGATATCATTCTGCAATGGTAGTACTCCACTTGTGAAGGATTTTGGATTTCGAGTGAATGATCAGCAGGTTGTTTGTTCCAATCAGATATGAAGAGAAGGAATCTTCATCTCACAGCAGTTTGCTTCCAGACTTTGAACCAGGTTGGCAGTTGATATATTCAATGCTTATTTAATTTCTGCTAATGCTATATAGTGGCTTTTGAATATGTTTGTTATGCGAATCTGATTGCAACAAGCTATCAGATCTCAATTTTGGATATGGTGGGGAAATGCAAACATCAGAAAGACAGCGTCAAAGTCTAGTTGTATGTTGGGTGCTTCCTTTTGGAAATTGAACTTTATTAGTGATAAGTGAATACTTCAGGGCATGTTTTTTCTTCTTCTTATCAAGGATGGCATTTCTAGATATACTATTTGAAAGAATCCACTCAATACACCTAGTCAATTAGAATTAAATTTTTTTTAGTCAGTTAAGTTAAATTGGTATGCGACCCTTGATGTACTAAATTTGCTATTAGAAATTGTCAGTCAAGAAACTGTGCTCATTCTCGTTGTTAGCTTTAATGCTGATCGGGTGTATTAATTTGAAGGATCATTCAACTAATAAAACTTAGATCATCATGCTTAAAATTTCAATGAAATGCATTTGATTCCTTCACATAGATAGGATTACCGAGTGATGCCTTCAAAAGCAATTTTGTCAGGCTACTTGCATTTTGACACAACTAGATTTTGAGAGGCGACTTTCTGAGTCATGCCTTCCTGCAAAATATTTCGGTGATGAAAACTTCAGCTCTTCTTACTCGAATGAGTTTGTTTGCAACACTTGCTTTGATGTAATGTGCAGTTTTAGTAAAATCGACACAAGCATAGCTCGAGTCGAAAGGCTTTTCTCTTTGTTAGCAGTAACATGAGATCAACGTGAAGCATTCTTGAAGTTCCTTAAGTTGAAGAAATAAGAAAACCTTGTCCTGCTTAGCCTGTTTAAGGCATGATTTATGCACGTAGATTTTACCCTTTTCTTAGTCTTACATCTATAACCTTGCTGCATGAAGTAATTTCACAAATGTAGATTCCTAACTGATGTTGGAATTTGTTTGGAGATCCTTGTATTGTTAAAATTTGCAATAACGATTCCTCCAACCAAAATGCATCAAATGAATTTTTAAATGTCAACATATGGATTTATATAAAAAGCTGAATATCTATTCAAATCATGAACTGTGATTACTAATTGGAGTAGCTGATCTTGGAAATTATTCTATTGGACAGGTGTGCCATAATAAGAGAAGAAGATCAACGATCGACGGGCTGCTGAGGGAGACAGAGTTGCAGGAAAGCAGATTGATTGTGTTTGGGTTTTTACATTTTTTTTGGCCTTCAATTTGGTTCATGGGTTGGAGAATGCATCTTTATGTTTGCTTGGAGGACTAAATCTTAAATCACAATGTCAGTTCTAGACTCTTGAAGGGTGATGAAATGGAGTAAATTAGGATTAGCATGATTTGGATTCTTCTTCTCACAGCAATTTGCATTCATATATTACTGCTGCTTATTTATCTTGTGTGAATGCATTAACTGGTGGATAGAATTCCATGTCTCCAAGGCACCAACTGCGGTGCCAGATCTACTATTTGTGCTCATATAGAAATCAGAGGTCAAGTCCTTAGGGAGGGAGCAGCAGTTGGTTTTTACGGATCATGAGGATCTCGAGGTGCAATTGACGGTGTGGGCAAGTAGAGGGGTTTTTGTGGATCTAGCTCGAGAGGGCCTGGTATTTGCCGCGTGAATCCGAAGAGAGTATCAGCGCATGATTCTAAGGCTCCGTTTGGCCGTGCGTTGTGTTTTTTTATGACCGTGGAGAGGTGTGGTGTATTTGTAAACTGTGGTGAGGTGCGGGGCAGTAACATCCCCAAAATTGTTTGGTATGACAAGTTAATAACTGTGGTAGAAAAGTGTGTTTATGTAATTTGTTGTTTGGGTGTGCGTTTATTTTCAAATATAGAGTGTAAAATATTAGTTTGTTATTTTGTTTATGTATTTGTTACGCCACAGTCAAGGTGTGGTCAAATGGAAGCACCTATAAACTGCTTCGTCTCTGACGTAATTTTGGCGTGGTCTCCACCAGTCTACTATTATTCCCAAATGGGATTTTTTATGAACGCGGCTGCGTTCGGTCCAAAAAAAAGTGCGTTTGGGCAGTATAAACGCACGCCCAAACGGAGCCTAAGTATACTTTGATTTAGTTTCAGGCGATATGGATTGAGACTTCAAGTCAGAGACAACGGTTTAACTTAACTAAAACACACATGTCAAAGACACTAGTGGGGAAATATAGAACAATTTCTACTATTACTTGTCATTAATTTCAACTAAAGATGACCTGAACCATGTCCAAACTAGACGGCACTCGTGTTTTGAGTTTCACATTTTTTTTAAAAAAGGTTGATTTCTATCTTATAAGATAAGCTTTCAGTTACCTTTGTGCTGCTATCACCTCTGGTCCTATATGGAGTCCTACGTGGCCATACATTATGAATGAGGTGGGTGTGGTGGGGTGGTTACAAGAGAGAGAGAGAGAAAGAGAGAGAGAGAGAGTAGTGCTTTGGTGGGTTGGGATCTCCTCCCCTCTCCATTTCTGGTGCTTCGTTGGCGGACTTGCCTGGGCCACCAACGATCCCTCTCTTGAGAGGGCCTTCAGCGCATTCGGTGGTGGTGGTGTTGATTCATTAACATGCTTGCAAGGTGGAGGGTACCATAGCGGCAGCGTTCACTCTCTTCATCACCGTCCAGTCTCGCGGCAACGGCTAAGGTGGCGGGGGTAGTTGCGACGACGGCGGGAGGGCGGTTGTGGGGGTTCTTACGGCGGTGGCCGTGACCGTGGCTAAGGGGGCGGGGGATACGTGTTCGTTGCCATTCTCCAATGAGGACGCCATCGAGGGGATGAACGGCCGTAACCTCGAGGAGTGGCGGCGATGGAGGGCACCCTAGCAGCGGCGGCTACGGTGGTGGTGTGGGTGGCTACGGGTTTGTCTTGCTTTGTCGCTGCTCCGGCGATCGAGTTCGGCGTCGTCGTGATGGAGTTCGGCGGTGCCAGGGAGGCAATCTAGAAAGCAGGGGTCGCCGGTGTCGGCGCAAGCTGCGGAGGAGAAGGTCGTCATGAGGAACACCAATTGCGTTGAAATTCCCACGACACAAGTGACTATTCCCATCGATGAAGAATTTGCTTTCTTTGTCTGTTCTTTGAATCTGATCGATGGTTTTCTTTCTTTCGCGTCGCAATGTTGTGTTTGGTACACATCTTATTGCTGATTCTTGGGTGATCAATAAATCACGTTCTTCATCGTGATCCAACAGCAGCTTCCGAAGCAAATCATGTTCTGCTTGGTGCTTTTGCTGGGAAGGAGCATTGGGTAGATCTTTTGATAGGTTTTTGTTAAAGATCGGCTTTTTTGTGTATTGATATGGTGATGCGCTTGATGGTTCTGCAAATACAAGGGAAAGGCGTGATCTGTTGAACTTTCCACCTTGGATCACAAGGGACAGAGAAGAGGACGAATTGGTAGAGTTCCTCGATCCAGAAGAGGAACGGGGAGACGAAGACAACGATGGTAAGTTTAATGTTGCCTAAATACCCCTAGCTAATTGGTTTAGATCCGGGTCTCAACTCATATGTTCTTGACATAATCTAATTCTGGGAATACCCTCTCCTCATAAGCAGGCTAATTGCCTTGATGAGAATATAATGACAGAATTTCCCCCCCAAAACGTTTGAAAGATCCTTCCTAAAATACCTAGCTCGAGCGAGCGCTGCAACTGGTGATTGTGCGAGGCCTTTGAAGTCAACTTACTCGTATAATAAAGGCCAAAACCAAGGAGAAGCCCAACAAAGGTAGGACGTCTACTCTCCTCTCTCTTCCCAGTTTCATCAACCATGTAGTTCCCACAATCGGAATACATGGTCGATCTAGGGCGCGTTTGGCGCGCCCCGGATCCAGCGAATCCGCTGGATCCGGGGACGCGTGGATTCCGCGAACCGGGATCCGCGCGTTTGGCGCCGTCGCGGATCCCGATCGGATCCCGCGAAACTGGAATCCGCCTGAGGCGGATTCCAATTTCGGCGTCCCGAAATTTTATCGGGACGCCGGAATCCACTCCGGCGGATTCCGCGGATTCCACGGATCCGCCCGAGCCAAATGCACCCCTAATTGATTCATGTGAATCTCTTGCAAATAGTGATGAAGCGAAGAAATGCAGATGAATGGAGCAGCGAGTAGACTGTCCAAATAGAGCGAATATTTGGAGGGAGAAAAGATGGATGGGAAGAACTGCGAAGTAGAAGGCGGTTCTTATTCAAAATTTGATGGGGCTTAGAACTGTGTATATAAAAAAGAGTTCTTTGCAAGATACTGTAATTATAGTCAAAGCGGCCTATCCCAACTTCAAGTAATGGCTTTAGAACCGTTGCTTCTTACTGATTTAAGACTAACCTTTGTGTATTACGGAATTGAGATAGATCCAAGCATAGAGTTCATTTTCAGGCTCTTTGTATGGTTGTAATTACTAGATTGGGGTGGCTACTACTTCTAATCCGTCCAAGATGTTTGAAAGAATATACATAGTTCAATCTTAGTTGGAAGAAATAATGTTGCATAACTTCCTTTAGAGCAAGGTTTAAAGATTAAAATAGGACGAAAATAGCTTCTTCACAGCCAAAGGCCATGAAGTATGGAAAGTGAAGAGCCAAAAGAGGTTTCCTACAGAGAAGGAGAGGAGGAGGAGGAGCTGGTGGAGTGTTTCTTAAGGTTGATGAAAATTTTTTGAGAGGAAAGGTGAGATGGGGTTTTTTATTGGCAGTGCTGCCAAAGAGATTTTTAATGCTAGGTTGTGCTGGTCATGTACCTGGAATACTGTCGGTGATTTTTAATGTTAGATTAACACAATTTTAACTAAGAAATTACGTACTCTGCATTTCCTATTATGTCCTCTAGGTTTTAGTGATATGTGAAGGGAGATTCATGGCTAAAATTAGTTAGGTGTTTAATCCATTAATTCACTTATGATTACATCATAATTCAAATGACTAATTTCAGTTATGATAATAGAATTTTGATTTTTTTTTGGAAGATAAAAGTGCAAAAGTATGATTGGGTCGTCCTCACTATTACTACGATTTATTTGTGACAGTAATTTGGAGCTTTAAATTCTTCTCGTTTTAAAATATATCTATTGGATTGAAAAACCTCTCCGACATTGTACGATTGCCTTGATTGCCAAAATGAATCTTGGAATTTGCACAGTGCTCCCTCCCGAGGAATGATTTATTCACCGTTTCTTTGAACAATAAAGTTTTAATGACCAATGAATAGGATTACCCATGACCTCCACTCATTTGAACTTTGATCTTGTAAGTGTTTAGTGTTCTCATGAATTTTTTCCTTAATTTAGATAAAGCAACCTTATACAGTGAGATATTTAAGTGAAATGAATTAGTCTTATTAATAGGAAGGGGGCCGTCAAATGGATTAGTCTTATTAATAGAAAGGGGGCGGGAGGTGCGAGAGAGAGAACCGTGCCCAACCGTGCCAGGGGCACGGGTTCCCACTAGTTTACATATATATATATATATATATATATGCCACTCAAATTATCCTAATAACATATATGCCACTGCATTCTTTATATTTATACTAGTATGCGCCAAGCATGGTCCTTTTAAGTCGGACATTATTTTTCTAATTTTCAAATGAACGGTTTTAATAACTACTTCCTCTAATATGAAACATTATTTTCCTAAATTTTCAAATGGATGGTTTTAGTATGTGGCTAACTGAACTCTCTTATAACTACTCCCTCTAAATTTTCAAACATACAGTTTTAATAACTACTGTCCCTCTAAATATGTGGCTAATTAAACCCTGTAATTTAATTTTCAAACTGAATTAAATAATAGATTGATTATCCACATAGGACAAACCAGGAACAATCCACATTATCTTATATAATAGATATACGCCACTAAATTTTATGATATGTTCTCATATATGCCATCATGGTTAATTTCCATAGAATATTCACTGAATATGCCACTTTAAGGGTGTTAACTGTAAAGGCGCGAGGGAGATTTTCTGAAATACCCACATTCCATATTATCTCGTGGATAATCTTCATAACAAGGGATAATTTCATTATGTCTAACTCTGCTAGCTTATTGACATCCCTAGGTCTGCTAATGTTAAGACAGATAGGTGGCGAGGTCGTGTAGAGCTTCTGATTCGAGTTTTGTTTGGAACCTGGGAGATGATTCAGGTGTCCTTCGGGACTTGTAGTTCTCTTTTGTAACTAGTCTTTGGCTCAATTAATCAAACAAAAAAACAATCGGTAATTTCATGATTTCTCCTTGTTATTTTTCCATATTTGTTAAGTTAAAATAACCTAGAGATTGACTGGGTGTCATTTATAAGAATACATCATGAATTTGGGACGTAAATATGAAAAATATAGTGGCCAATAAATTAGGATTTTTGAGTGGCTTATATGTAAATACCCAAAAAATGGATTTTGCTAGAGGCAAGGATCTTGCAAGGAGCTTGCAAGGATCTTGTCACCTGGCCAAATCAGCGCGCGCAACGTGTCTCTCCCCACCAAAACGAGATAATAAGGAGAGAGAGATTGGGCGAGGGTTTGAATTTTCACTCTCTCTCCCTCTCTCCCCGGACTCCGACCTGTCGTCCCTCTCTCTCTGACGGCGGCGCCGGCTCCCTCTCTCTTCGACGGCGGCACCGGCTCCGGCTCCCTCTCTCTCCGACGGCGGCGCCGACTCTGGCTCCCTCTCTCTCCGACGGCGACGCCGGCTCCGGCTCCTCCTCCGACATCCTCCGCGCTCCTCCTCCGCCGGCATCCGCGCTCTCCTCCTCCTCCGGCATCCGCGCACTCCACTAGTGTGAGGACCTGTCCCTTTACCCCTGTGGCTCGTTGTAGACCGTAAGGGTAATTTGGTAAATTGCGCCTTATTGGTTTGTTTCACACCCGCGTGTGCACACACTGATCTTGTTTGTGTTAGTGCTTGTTTAGAATGGCTAGGTGAACCCGAGATCGGAAGATCTGAGCTTGGGCTTGTGTTTTAGCCCAAGTTTGCCTTTCTGGGCGAAGGAGATCGTTCTGGATTACTAATGAGATTGATCTGGCCTTGCTAGCCAGATCGATCTGACATACTTTGGAGATCGATCGCTTAGTGCAGAAGGTCTTTGGGTTGTTGGCGGCTCAGGAGCGATGGAGCGATCGATCGGACTCGAGTCGGTTGGTTTTCTGCTTCGCGAGGACGGCCGCCGTTGGCCGTCGCTCTCTCCTGTCAGAAGAGGAGGACTTTCCCTCCCCTCCTTCACCTTTCTCCCCTCTTTCCCGGCTGTCCCCTCCCCCTTTCCTCCTTTTCTCCTTCCCCTCCTTCCTTCCTTCTTCTTCTTCTTCTTTCTCCTCTCCCGAAAGCTCTGTTTCTTCTCTTCTCCCGCCGGCGAGCTTCTTCTACTCCGTTCTCCCTCCTCCGACCATCATTAGTGCTCACTCCTACCCGGGCTGCGTTTTGCAGGTGCAGGTGTCAGTTCTTCTTCTGTGGCCCCTACCGGGCAGTTGGTCGGCGGCGCCTGGTGGACTTTGAGAGGTGGCGATCTTTACTGCTTTTATACCTTATGTTAGATAGCCTCCTACGAGAGTAATATTGTATTTGGATCTTCCCCTCTCCGAGGATATGTATATTAAATTTAATTTGAGTTTTAAATCTGTGGTTCGATGTTGTTAAATTAATGTCTTTAATTTGGGGGTGTATTTGGTGAACTGTTAAGGAGACTAATAGGTTAGAGGGAACCCTCGCTAGCTTTACTTCCACGTTTTGTTAGGTTTCCGTTCGCGTCGCCCGGCCTGGTTGGGCTTTCGCGGGTCGGGGCGCGACAGTTTGGTATCAGAGCATAGGTTGTAGATCCCAGGGTTTAGGATCAGGATTCGGTTGAGATTGAGCGTGGAATGGGTTAGTTCTATGTCTAGAACATCCGTGCATGCTCCTTTTGATGTGTTATGTCTTTCGCTTTATGTTGTGTTGTTTGTTTTGTCGTTCTGACGAGTGAATGCTCGTTTGTCGTCGGTGATCGCGCAGATGTCGGGAGCTCGAGGCCGACCTTCTGTTGTTGGTCGGGGTGGGGCACGACCTGGTCGACCCGCCCGACCAGACAGGGTAGCACATGTCAGGGAGGTCAGAGCTAGATGGACTACGCCATCACCAGCGACGGTTGCGGTCGCACAGGAGGAGGCCTTTCTCACCGAGGAGAGGGTTGTCTCTCCTGTCGACGGGAGAGGTGTGAGGACCCGTACCTCCAACCCGGTCCGACCGCGTTAGGTCGAGGGTCTGGCTTTGTGGTTTGGCTCGGTTGGCCCTGGGATGTGATCGGTTGATCACATCGCTGTTTTTGACCCCAGGGGCATTTTGGTAAATATGCTCCCTGGTGGTCAGTTTTACACCCGCGTGTGCACACACTGACCTTGTTTGTGTTTGTGCTTGATTAGAATGGTTAGGTGAACCCGGGATCGGAAGATCCTGGGTTGGGCTTGCGTTTTAGCGCAAGTTTTGCCTTCTTGGCAAAGGGGATCGATCTCCTTGAGAAGAAGATCGATCTTTCTGTTAAGAAGATCGATCCTCTTTGATAAAAGGATCGATCCTCCTATTCCAGCAAGTTAGAGCAGTTGGGCAGTTGTTGGACTCGCGGAGGGCAGGTGTTCTCCTTCGTCCTCCTTTGTCAGGAGAGCAGGAGAGGAGAGGTCCTCTCCTTCACCCTCTCCCCCACCTTCCTTCTCCTTCTCTTCTCTTCCTCTTCTCCCTTCTCTTCTTCTTCTCCCTGGCTGTTTCTTCTTCCCGCAAGCAGAGCTTGCTCTGTTTCTCTTTCCGGGCAGCCAGCTTTCTTCTCTCCGTTCTCCCTCCTCCGACCACCATTTTGAGAGCTTGAAAGCTTGTTGGATTCGTGGCAAAGAGAGGAAGACTCCTGGTGTGGTGTGGAACCTCGTTGGTGGCTGGTTTGCGAGGGATCAACCGAGGAATGCGCAGTCCGGTAGGTGTTCTACCTACATGAGTTAATTAATGGGTTTAGATAAATCTAGCCATTAGATCTTGATGAATTTGTGTTATTAGATGCATGTGGCCTAGTATAATTATTGATTTAAGTTTCATGAACTTTGGTTAAGATTTCAATAGGATTTAAGCATGATAAATCTCGGATTTTCGGTTTTCTGCTGTTCTTGAAGAACAGCCGGCTTGCGGCGAGTTTTCCAGCTTGTACATGCATGATCTTGGATTTTTATGAGAAATAAGAGTTGTAGATCTGCGAGTCTAATTTCCAACCCAATTGATTTTATATTTTTCCGATTTTTCTACGAGTTTTGGTGATTTTTATACGAAACTGTATCGGAGTAGATTTGCTGATGAATAGTGCCACGGATGATCCGTGGATCAACCGTCGCGGTCTCCACGGTCGACCGTGAGGTCTCCAAGGTCGACCGTGAGCCCCGAAAATAGCGAAATAACATCTCACGGTCGATCCGTTGATCGACCGTCAACCTTAGATTTTGCACGGTCGATCCGTTGATCGACCGCCAGCCTTGAATAGTGTTTTTAGTGGATTTTTGATGTTTTATCATGTTTGATTCTTCGGGATTTATGTGATTGGTATTCCTAGAGATCTCGATGGCTAGCATGTTCTAATTGGTTGTTTTTAGATGATTAATTGTTTGATTTTTTGGCATGTCTAATTAGATATAAATCATCTTTGTTTAATTAGCAATTAGTCACATGTCATGCTTATTTACATGTATATTTAGCTTGTGGTTGAACCAAGGGGGTTGTGCCCCTTGGGATGTTTAGCTAATTAAATGGGCCGATGTGTGCCCTAGTTGATGTTAATTGCAAGTGTGGTTGATTATTATCTGTGTGGCCGGGGTTGTGCCCCCGTTGTAGAAATTGCTTGCTAACGGTCCGTGGGCGCCGTCATAGTATTGTATAGTTGTAGTTTAAACCTTTATCTGCTTTATGCATGTTTACCCTCCGGCAAGCTTGACGCTTCGCCTAGCCCGTGTATGGTGTCTTGGCATATTGTTGCATGCTGCTATTCCTGTATCTCTGTGCTTGAGCATTTCATGCATCTGTTTGCATTAGAAGCATCAGGCTAGGTGGTAGACGATGGTTTCGATCGTTGATCCGGGGTTCTCGGGTAGCCCGGATCTAGCCCTAGGGCCGGGGCTGGGTAGTCAGGATTAGGGCGTGATTGTCGATCTGAATCTCTGATGATTGAGGATTGCGATAGTCGGCTTGAATCTTTGTTTGAGGTTTAGAGGTCGTGTTGTCTTCCAAGGCCAAGTGCTAAGGATGCAACCGAGGAGTTCCCGACGTGGTCCCCAGGCAGTGGTATCCCTGCTGGGTAAGGGTTAGAGCCTGCATGTTACTGTTTCCGTGGTCCTCCTGGTAACATGTTCAGGAGAGAGGTTTCATGACAGGAACCCTTGGGACATCGGTGGGTTATGGGACCCGTGGCATCCTTTAGACTTATGCTGGAGGACAACACTGTTGTTGTTTCCCTTCCTTTGTGAGTGACGTAGAGTAGAACCCTACTGAGCAAGCTTTGTTGCTCACTCCTACCTGGGCTGCATCGGCGATGCAGGTCGATGCAGTCCCTTCTTTTTCAGGTGGTTGCGGTGTTGGAGGCGGTACTCCCCTTGGTGGTGCGTGCGATCGAGGATATCATCAGTTTATTATATTCATTTGATGTACAGCTTTAAATGTATAAATTGTAATTTGAAGGAGATATATATTTGTATTTCAATTTGATGTAAATCGATTAGAGATTGCTGTACTAGATGACTTGAATCATTATTATATCTTTTTAAAGTTAAATTGTATTATGATTTGATGATAGGATAGTTTAAATTAATTATGAATATTGTAACCATGCACCAGGTTTAAAATTGATGTTTAAAAGGGGAGGCTTTCGCCGTTTGATTTAGAGTTTAGGACCCTCACGTCCCGGCCTGGATGGGTTTTCTGGGTCGGGGCGTGACAAGAGGGTTCTCTCTCCTGTCGACGGGCGGACTGCTGCGGCGGTCTTGTTGGACTTTCTGCAGCTGGACCCGTCTAGGTTCAGTGGTGGGTCAGCAGGTCCAGTGGCCATGGCGCTTCAGTTTGAGCAGGGGCTTCGATCAGAGATCAGATGACGGACCAGTTCTTACCGCTTCTAGACGTACTCAGCAGTTCTGGACTGCGCCTTGGCAGTAGGGGCGCAGTTGCGGGACGAGAGGTGCCGGGCAGTTCCACCGGCATTGTGAGGACCTGCCCCTCTACTCCTGTGGCTCGTTGTAGACCGCAAGGGCAATTTGGTAAATTGCGCCTTGTTGGTTTGTTTCACACCCGCGTGTGCACACACTGGCCTTGTGTGTTAGTGTTTGTTTAGAACGGTTAGGTGGACCCGGGATCGGAAGATCCCAGCTCGGGTGCGCGAAAGCTTGCCTTTGGGCAGCTGACGACCCTTGAGCGATCGATCGCTCCTTGGAGCGATCGGTCGGACTCGTGAGCGAGTCGGTGGGTTTCGAGCTAGGGCGCGAGCGATCGATCGCTCCTTGGAGCGACCGATCGGACTCGCGTCGGTGGCTTTTCTGCTTCGCGAGGAAGGCCACCGCTGGCCGTCGCTCTCCCCTGTCAGAGGGGGGGAGGACTTTCCCTCCCCTCCCCTCACTTTCTTCCCCTTTCCCCGGCTTTCCCCTCCCCCTTTCCCCTCTTTTCTTCCCCTCCTCTTCCTCCTTCTCCTCTCTTTCTTCTTCCTTCCCTCTTTCTCTCCCGAAGCTCTGTTCTTCCCCTGTTCCGGCAGCCAACCTTCATCACCTCCGTTCTCCCTCCTCCGGCCATCTTTTTCGGCGTTCTAAGGCTCGTTGGATTCGTGACAACGAGAGGAAGATCCCTGAAGTGGTTTGGAGGCTTGTTGGTGATCAAATCGCGGGGAATCAGTCGAGGAAAGCGCAGCTAGGTAGGGTTATACCTACTGATGTTTATTCGGGGTGTTCTTTGAGATCTAGCCGTTGGATCTTGTTGATCCTTGTTTTGTTGGATTCCTTATGCCTATTAGAATTACTGATTTAAGTTTCATGTTAATCAGTTGAGATTTGAGTGGGTTTTATGCATGATTAGTCTCAGATTTCTGGTTTTCTGTTGTTCTTGAAGAACAGCCGGCTTGCGGCGAGTTTTCCGGCCGGTGTGTACATGATCTTGGCTTTTCATAAACATAAGAGTTTTGTAGGTTCCGGTTCGCGTCGCCCGGCCCGGTTGGGCTTTCGCGGGTCGGGGCGCGACAGCTTGGTATCAGAGCATAGGCTGTAGATCCCAGGGTGTTAGGATCAGGATTCGATTGAGATTGAGCGTGGAATGGGTTAGTTCTATGTCTAGAACATCCGTGCATGCTCATTTTGCTGTGTTATGCTTTTCCACTTTATGTTGTGTTGCTTTGTCTTGGGTTTCGAACGAGTGGACGCTCGTTTGTTGTTGGTGATTGCGCAGATGTCGGGAGCTCGAGGCTGACCTTCCGGTTGATGGTCGGGGTGGGGCACGACTTGGTCGACCTGCCCAAAATCCTAACCATGGGATTCTTATGATGTAATTAGGGTTTCTATTAGGGATTTCTTAGATCTATGGCTTATATACATTTTTGATTGGCTTATATGAATTGATTTCTATTTCCTTTATACCTTGGTGTCGATTTCTTGCTAGATGTATGGATTGTTCTTGTTTGCACTTGATTCTGGAGCTTGTGTATGTTAAAGCTTGGATTGGATTCATCTAAATAAGAGGACCATGCTAGTCCCATGGTATCTCAGATGAAATCTTCCTTGTGATTAGGGATTGTATAGTGCTAGTCCCACTATAGTAGTGTTAGTTCCACTACGTTCCATCCCTAATCCTTCATGCATCACCTTTGTAGTTTCGGCCATCGAGATGCGAAGTCATCTCGATCGTACACCTAAATCCATATCCATGTTATTATTTGCGATGAATTCATCCTAATAAGAGGGTTCATTAGCAGTGAACGTAACTAATCATTCGGTCACTGATAATTAGATAATTGTTCTTGCCAACAAGGAATCCTAAACAGAACTTGTTGAGTGATAAGGAGAACTAGCCATTCACTTATCAATTTTTAGGAAGCCACTTATCGTGTTTGCATGCCCTGATCTTAGGAAGACTTGGTAGATCCTTAATTACTGATTAAGAACTCCATGGTATCTTTTATCGCATTTATAAATCCTTTAGTATTAGTTTAATTTCAATTCTAAATCTTTTATCAACTTATCGGTAGGAATACTTAGATTGAGTTTAGTAGTTTAATTATTTTCCTACGCATTCCCTGTGGATTCGACTCGGACTCTCCACTATCTACTAGTTCTTAGTAGTTAAAGTAGAGCACCGGAAATTATTATAATTTTGGTCAGACTTGTTAAGCCACGATACTTTTCAAGTCGTATCAAAATTTTGGCGCCGTTGCCGGGGATTGCTATAGGAGATGATTATATTACTTTGCTTAGTCTAATATTCCTTATAAATATCGTTAGTTTAAATTTTTAGTTCATATCTTTAAAAAAAGAAAAAAAAACGAAAAAAAAAGAAAATCGTACTTACATTACTATATCTTCTTGTTGTTAGGAGACGCCGACGTGAGGAGAATCAACGGTCTACGGTCGCCGACAGACGTCTCGTGCTTGGATCAGCACCTTGTAACGTATTTCTAACTTTTGATTTGGTCCTTGTGTATTTGATTGTTTATACATGGCCGATGAGTATATGCCACCGGGTGCCGCATTGAACAATTATTTTTTACCATCTAATTATGCACCTGCTTATGTTAACGATACATATGATTTCTCAAACCCGTCTTATGATTCTCATTCATACCCATATGATCCGGATTTGAGTGATCATCCATACCATGATTGGCAATTCCAAGGTTACTATCCTCCCAATGTTCAACTACAAGATATGAGTATACCGAACCAATACTTTGCACCTAGTTTTGAACCATCTTATTTTTCTCAAACACAATACTCACCACCCCAACATTGGTATGAGCCATCCCTTCCCCTTGCACCACAACCACAAATAGATTCAGCTGTAAAGGATTTAAAGCTTTAGAGACTTTTGAGGCACAAAGTCAACTCATACATTCCCATTCACAATTAATAGCTAATATACAAGCCCGAATAGGACAAATAGTTTCTTTGATTGATTCATATGATAATGAGATTGATGGTTGTGAGAATGAGGTCGTGCCTCCTAATTTAGATGATAATGAGTATGATGCTCAGTGTACCAATGTTTATGATGCATGTAACGATGAGATTCCTTTTAGGGTTTTACCGGTTCGTGAGATTATGGATGATACCTTGATTTGTGATATGAATGAATCGGTCCCTCCAGTGTTTCTTGATGATAATGGTATTGATGAATGCATGCATGATTTGATACCT
Source organism: Narthecium ossifragum (assembly GCA_963920575.1). NCBI lineage: Eukaryota > Viridiplantae > Streptophyta > Magnoliopsida > Dioscoreales > Nartheciaceae > Narthecium > Narthecium ossifragum. The sequence continues at coordinate 12,873,408 of OY986967.1, read as the reverse complement.
CCCATGAGTCATGATGATGTTATTATGCCGGGTTATGAAGCTGTCCATGAGCACATACCTAATATTGAGGATGAATCATTTGATTTCAACTTGCCAATTTATGAAGCTTTTCATGAGGAGATACCTTATTTTAATAATGATTCATGTGATATTGTGTCGCCGGTCTATGAAGGTTTTTCTAAGAATATATCTAACCTTGAGGAGGAATATTATCATGATATTAATTTGCCGGTTCATGAAGTTTGTTATGAGGACTTACCTTATCTTGATGCATATATTGATGAAGTTTCATGTAAAAATCACATGTCAGTCTTTGATGTGATGGATGATGTCTGTGATGACTTGGATGATCCTTGTGACACTTCCTTTAGGAAACCTCACTTTGAGCCTCTACCCTTTACTTCATCCGCACTTGTTGAACATTATGTGGTACCAAACCTTGTTTCTTCGAATTTCTTAGATCATGCTGAATTTGATTGTAGCTTCGTCGAAGATTTATGCAAAACTTCTTATCTTTCACGTACTTTGGTTGTTACGAACATTCCCTTCTTCTTTGATGTAGCATGTTTGCATGGCTTTACTTTTATTCGGACCATGTATTTCTTTACTTTTAATCATCGGCCACCAAAAGACCAGTTGATGATGACTCTATTTGTTGAAATCCATGGCCTGCAGGATGACAATTGGCCTATGCCTAATGATTATAATGAATTATTTGCCATGAATTCTTTTTTCTTCTTTGATGAAACATGTTTGCACCTCCTCTCCATCTTTCAATGCATGTATTTCTATACCTTAAATCATAGGTCACCGAAAGCCTATCTGATGATGGATAGAGTTATTGCAACACATGATGTGCAGGATGATGATTGGCCACTGACTAAAGTTTTTAATGCTTTGATAAACTGGGACTTGTCCTTTTTCTTTGATGGATCGTGTTTGCATGTCTTCTCTATTCTTCGGTCCATGTATTTCTTCGCTTGGAACCACCGACCACCCAAACTCAATTTTAGTTGAGCTTGCATTGTGTCGAGCTCGAGACGGTAAACCTTGGTGGAAGGCAACCCATCTCTTCTTTGCATTTTACTAGCTTGTTTGAAATGTCTTCTTTGCATGCTTGCTTCTTTTCCAGTTAGTTGCATGTTTGATTTTGATGTGTTTTTAAGTTGCTGCTGATTGATTGTCTGATGATGCCGTAATTGCTGATGTTGGATTTGCATGTTAAGTGTTAGTGGGGTGTCCATTCTTGAATTCCTGTGCCCTGGAGAGGTTCGTATTTTTGCAATGTTATTATAGGCTTAATTCCCAGGTTTGTTATGCGTTTTCTCACTTTTCGTTGAGAGCGATCGATCCGTTCTCACAAGGTAAAATCGATCCGACTTCGCTTCACGCATATTTTTCATTGGGCATTAGTCGGATCGATCCCACCTACCCCCATGGATCGATCCGAGGTGGGTATTTAACTTTGACAGAACGTTGTGTTTTCTTCACTCCACCACATGATCGATCCTTCTATCCCTCTGTCTAAACTCTATTCCGTAAGGTAGTCGGACCGATCGTGCCATGGGAGAGCGATCGATCCTACTTGTTCATTTAATCGTGACAGAACGTAGTGTATTTTGCACTACACCTTCCGATCGATCCATCTATCCCTCCGGTAATAATAGCACATCTAAGGTAGTAGGATCGATCCCTCCTCCAACGTGGGATCGATCCTAGGTGGCTATTTATTGGTAACAGAACATGGTGTTTTGGACGAGTCACCTACCGATCGATCCGTCTATCCATCTTTCTCAATGAGTCTACTCGAGTAAGTCGGATCGATCTGTCTAAATTAATTCGATCGATCGGGCCTGTTTATTCACTATTTCATCCGATGGCACCCGATGCGTCCACGTGGTGACGGATCAATCCAACCGGTCTAGTCCGATTGATCCTGCTCGAGTTCTTCTAAAACTCACATGGTCAGCACCTCCGCCATCCTCCTTCCTAACCTTCGCCGGCCTCTACCACCATCGAAACCACCTCCTCCGACGCCGGTAAGCTTCCCCTGTGTCCTCCGACATCACCGATCCTCTCCTTCGTGTTCCTTCCTCCTCTACTATCCGTGTTTCCTCTGTTTCTCAGCCACTGACGGCACCCATGGCTTTCGCCATGAGTCTCGATCAATGACGCCGGCGGCCAAGGCCGGTGTCCTCCTTCCCTTCCTTCTACCTTCCCTTCTTCCCTCCCTCCGGCGTCCTCCTTCTCTGTTTCCCCGTCTTCTCTTCTTCCTTTTCTTCCTTCCCATCTTTTCCTATTCTCTCCATCCTTTCCTCCAGCCATTGTTCCATACCGACCCCCTACCTCTACAGAGCCAAGACCCCAGCCATGATACTAATGCTTGTAGCTTGTCGGTTTGCATGTCGCCTTTGTGTTTACTTAGTTTGATTGTTTATCTATTAGGTTTCTTGTACCTAGGTACATGTAGTACCATGGGTTTGTTCTTCTTGAGTTAGACTGTATCTAGGGGTCAGTTTTGTATTTTTGGTTGGGTGGGACGTGCTTGGTTTGTGCTGGGAGGAGGGCCATATTTTTGTGTCTCCATTGTTCCATTTTCGTATCGTTTGGCATCTTGATAATGGATATATACATTGGATGTTGGCTTTGGGGGTGTACCCCATGTGTGTGTGGCTATATATATGTGAATGTGGATGTGGCGGTGGAGCAATATATATGTGGCATTATATATGTGGATGTGAATCTTAATATAGAAATAAATGAAAATTTTGTACATCCCTTGTGCTTATTGAATAAATAGAGGAAATGATGTCTGATTTTTCTCCAATTTTTATGCTTATTCGTTACTTTCCATAAATGCAATTCTGGGGTATTCCTTCTCTGATTTTACAGGGCATACTATGGCATGCACATCAACAACCAGCAGATTGACATCACAACATTACTTGGTTTTCACGACTAACCTTGATCCGCAAATCTGTTTTTATTTTTATCTCCAAGGTTACCTTTTCTTACGAAGCCTCTACAGGTTATCTCTACCCTTTATTCTTTAATTTATTTTATGACTTAGTGTAATTGGGGACAATTACATTTAAGTTGGGGGGTAGAATTCTAGGAATTCATGTTTATTTATTTATTTTATGATAACCAACTATTATACATCCCCTGAATTAGTTCAGAAGAATGAAATTATGATACTTATTGATAAAGATGCTTGATTTAGAAATTTTTCTTATGAATTATTCAGAAATTTATATATCATATAAGATTTAGTAAATTTAGCTATGCAGGGAATGAGTTCTATACTTTAACACTTTTTTCAAGATTTAGGGATCACTTGATAAATCTTATTGCACTTGAGCACTTTCACATGTTTAGGAGTTGAAGTTAGATTCTGAGCATGAGACTAGGATAGATTTACAGTTCTCTGTCATGTCAAAGAAGATACATGAACATATGTGATGAGTGCATGAAAGAGCACTCTGAACAACCGTATAACCATCTAAATTGCTATATCTTCACCCTTAATCAACTTCTTTAGCACTATTTTTATAGTATATGTTACTTCACATAGTTGCTTGGAAAATGCAGGAAATTGGAGCTGAAAGAAGCTGCAAAAATTATATGGGTCAACTTCAAAGATTAAACTGTATCTTTCTAAGAAGAACCAGATGATGTGCCATACACCATTGGAAAGCTCTTGAAGTCTACTTTCTAGAGAATTTTACGGTTCATGATTCCGAGTTACGTAGAGGAAGTTACAACATTTTTCGTACCAGTGCGCAGTGCTGAGTGAATAGTGACGGTCGACCGTCAGATCTCACGGTCGACCGTCGCGCTCAAAAATCCTCACGGTCGACCGTGGAGCCCGAAAATCATCATGGTCGATCGTAAGATGCTCACGGTTGACTGTCGCATCGACCGTGGCATCGACCGTCAGCCTCTGTCAAGGAAAATACTTCGCAGGGTCGATACGAAGATCGACCGCAGCTTGTCAAAATTAATTGTGCACCTCACGGTCGACCGCCAGATCAGTCAGGGGCGTAAAACGGGTTTAAACTTAACCCGAGTTTGCTAATCTTTGGACCTTATAAATAGGAAAGTTAGGGTAAGCCAAGGGGGACTTATTGGACGTTTTTGGAGGCTCTTTCTGGACGTTTTCTAAGGGAAGAAGATGAAGACATCTCCATCGATGGCCGAATAATCCGCGGGCATGGCGGACGGATGATCTAGGGAGGATTAGGGTTTCTTCTCCAACAATGGTTCATAGTTTTTAATCTTCATTGTTAAACTCTTTTCTATGTATTGGATCTTCAAATATTATTTTCAGATTATAGATTTCTATGTGGATGATTAATATTATGAATCCAGTCATGCTTCTTTCATGATCTTATAATCCCATAGTTATCTCTTTTGATTCTCCTACCGAGTCTCACGAGACCTTTGCTATGCATTGCCCGAAGTGACAACTGGTATTGTGTATTCTTATAGATATGGTAAGACAAGGTTGGGGCTCTATCCCGAGGAATCTTTGCTATGCATTGCCGATTGTGAGAGTTGGTATTGTGTATTCTTAGAGATCCGGTTAGATAGAGTTAGGGTTTTGTCCCGATGAACTTTTGCTACGCGTTGCCTGTAGTGACAACCAGTATCGTGTATTCTTAGGTTTGGTTGGATGAAGTTAGAACTATAAAAAGGAAGAACTAATCGTAGGAGGAGACATTTATATATTTTGTTAGGTTTATAGTTCCATATCTTCCGGTTAAGGTGACTGGGATGTGAATCCCTTAACTGAGTATCATATGAACCGTTGAGAAGAGAAGAACCTAAATCCGAGTGAAGTGATTCCTGAAGCCTAACCTCATTCAAATCTTGATTTCTTTCTTAACTTTATCTTATCATTACATCTTCGATCTATTTCCTCAACTTTTACGCTCTTGATTGTTTTCAATATATTGTTATCTGTGTTTCTGGATCCTTCTTGTCTGTCTCTCTGTGAGTTCGACCTCTCTTATGCTGTACTGCACCGCGACCGCTGTACGTGACACGTTTGAGCGACATCAATATGCAATTTTCTGTCAGCAAAAAGTATATGTGCATAAAAAGTGTAGGGGTTCAACTTAGTAACCGGGCAATGTGCCTAACCAGCGTGTTGTTCGCGTAAAACAGTTGAATTGCCTAACAATGAGAAAAAGGACTTCATCTTAGTAACCGGGCAATGTGCCTAACCAGCGTGTTGTTCGCGTAAAACGGTTGAAGAGCCTTGTGAAAAAAGAAAAGGAAAAAAAAAGAAAAGAAAAAGAACAAAGATTGTTATGTGATAAGTGGAAAATATGTGTTTGCTTAGAATTGTGATCTTGAATAGTTAAATGCTTAGATATAATGGATATTCTGATATATGTGAAACCAAATTCACACACTGGAGAGTCAAAGTTATTTTTGAATCAAGATTAAATATGTTGAAGTATTGGAACTCTGCTATGACATGTTTTGATTTGCTCTACTTTTATGTGAATATGAATTAAACAATATATTCATGAATATTATTTCTGGTTGATGCATTGGAATTAATGAGTATTATAATGGAGTTCTGATGACATGCTAAAGGGGATGTATAGATGTTTGTGAGTATCATCACTGGAAACCCTCAGAAGACTATAACTCCTCCACTGGGGTCACCCAGGGGTTAAAGGCTTGTTGCACATGCTAAGTGCAATTGTGAGACCTACGAAAGTGGGTAGCTAGATTTACTGCTTTAGTTTTAATTTTATCTTGCTTTGCTCGAGGACTAGCAAAAATCAAGTTGAGCGGTGTGATAAGACGTGAAAAGTGCACAAATCACCCTTTTAACTAGGTCCGTTAGTCTCCGAGCAATGCTATTTTGATAGTCTATGATGTATTTCTGGTATAAGAGCCTTCACTGACGATTAGATCATGATTGGTGCTAAAACGAACAAATAAAGACCTGCTAGGAGGAAAGGAATGAAGATGGATTAGCTTTGAAGATTAAACTGTACCTGCTCAGGAAGAACCAGATGATGTGTCATATATGGTTGGAAATGTCTTGAAGTCTAGTTCAGTAGAATTTTACGGTTTGTAATTCCGAGTTTCCTAGAGGAAGTTACGGCAATTTTAGTACCGATGACGCAGTCTGGATGGCAAAACAGTAAATACGTTGGAAAGTCCGATCGATCCGACACCTAGAGTAGGATTGATCGGACTATGCAGCAGACTCACAGAACGCATATTTTTTAGAGGATCATAGTCAGATCGATCCCTCCATCCATCCTACTAAGTCCGATCGATCCGACACCCATAGTCCGTTCGATCCGACACCCATAGTCCGATCGATCGGACTCGGGAAAAGCTAGAAATTGAAGATTTTGATGTAAAGGATCGATCCTATACCCCTGGAGGTATCGATCCTACCTTCGCAGTGAAAAAATCAACGATTTAGATCTAAACCGAGGATGGAGACACATAAGGCTATAAATAGGCATCTTTTAGGGTTTTTGAGGGGCTCTTCCTTGGCCTTTTGGCTGAGCCTTCTTGATTCTTTTTCTTCCTTCTTTTACATAAGTTAGGTTAGATCTTTGGGAGAAGATCCATGAGTGGAGCGTGGCGATAACTTTCATCGACGGATCTCCTTTCTAAAGATGAGTAGCTAAAACCCTAATCGTGGGATTCTTATGATGTAATTAGGATTTCTATTAGGGATTTCTTAGATTTAGGGCTTGTATACATTATTGATTGGCTTATATGGATTGATTTCTATTTCTTTTATATCTTGGTGTCGATTTCTTGCTAGATGTATGGATTGTTCTTGTTTGCACTTGATTGCGGAGCTTGTGTATGCTAAGGCTTGGATTGGATTCATCTAAATAAGAGGACCATGCTAGTCCCATGGTATCTCAGATGAAATCTTCTTCATGATTAAGGATTGTATAGTGCTAGTCCCACAATAGTAGTGCTAGTCCCACTACGTTCCATCCCTAATCCTTCATGCATCTTACCTTTGTAGTTTCGGCCATCGAGATGTGAAGTCATCTCGATCGTACACCTAAATCCATATCCATGTTATTATTTGCGATGAATTCATCCTAATAAGAGGGTTCATTAGCAGTGAACGTAACTAATCATTCGGTCACTGATAATTAGATAATTGTTCTTGCCAACAAGGAATCCTAAACAGAACTTGTTGAGTGATAAGGAGAACTACCCATTCACTTATCAATTGTTAGGAAGCCACTCATCGTGTTTGCATGCCATGATCTTAGGAAGACTTGGTCCATCCTTCAACACGACAATTCAGCAACGACAATCACAATCAATCAACCAACGAGCAACTGAAAAACACACCAAAATCAAACATGCAACTAATTGGTAAACAAGCAAGCATACAAAGAAGAAATTTCAAACAAGCTAGTAAAGTGCAAAGAAGAGATGGGTTGTGTCGCGCCCCGACCCGCGTAGGCCCAACCGGGCCGGGCGACGCGAACCGGAACCTAACCTACTGCGGAAAATTTGGTGAGGTTTCCCTCTAATCGTAGTGGTTACCCTAACAAGTCATAGTCATCCTGTATTAAGCACAATTACAAATCTCGAACATCGGAACTGAAATAGATATAAAAACCTCAAAACAGGGAAATTATGCATTTATCACTCCCGTAGGAGACTATTTAATACAAAAAGGGTAAAACAGTAAGATCGCCACCTCTCAAGCACTGCCAAACGCCGCCACGTCTCCAAACACCTGCCCGGTAGGGGCGACCGAAGAAGAGCTCACGCCAGCACCTGCAAAACGCAGCCCGGGTGGGAGTGAGCACTAAACTCAGCAGGGACACTACACTACGACACTCACAAGGAAGGGAAGACAACAGTGTCGCCCCCAAGCAAAACCTAGGTGTATCACAGGGGTCCCATAACCCCACCGGACGTCCCAGAACGCAAGCTCCCAGCATCGCGGACTCACAGCAGGATCGTGAACACTACTGGCGGAAAGAACACCGCTGAGTGGCCCCACTCAAGAGTCAAAGACTGCCGGACGCCGGCTACACCTCAGGACTTGGCTCGAGGCCGACACGACCTCTAAACATCAAACACAACAGTATTCAAGTCCAACTAACCCTATCATTTAAAAGACTGAATACTACAAATCGAATCCTGGACCAAGCTACCCGCACGGTCCTAAGAGATAGATCCGGGCTACCCGGAGGCCTCGGATCGGCAACGCCCTAAACATACAGCAGGATGTGATGATATAAATACAAGGTCTGGGCACGGCATCCTGCCGGCCCGGGGTGGTGAGCAATAATTTAAGGTCTAGGGACTGCTGCAGTGGTACCACCACCAACTGCCAGCAGTCCACCACAACACCTGCACCGGGAAACAACCCCGCAAACAACAGCTACAATATAGCAGGTGAAAGCCCTCGGCGCACGCCGGCATGCAAGGCTATGGAAAGCTGAAGGGCTACCCGCCCATTTATCCTACACAATCCCAGGAGTCATCACTCCCCTGGTTCACCACTGCCCTATTATAGGGCTAACATGCTTAATCGTATATACAAGGTATAAAGCGATAAGTAAAACCGGCATACCAAGCCCCGAGGGCAAAAGCCATGAAAACCCTCTCTGCTACTAAAGGATCGATCCTCACCAAGGGAAGGATCAATCATTTATGTAACAGTGAGCTTCCCTCGCTGTCGAGGCAAGTAAGATCGATCCTTCCTCCCAGGAAGATCGATCTTTCTTCAGACAGAGGGCACCCTTCGCGTCGCACCAAGAATGATCGATCCTTCCTCCCAGGAAGATCGATCTTCTTCGCGACGAAGGGTAACCATGCCACCTGTTACGCCGTGCCTTCTCGTAGGCACGGGTACCTGGTCTCTTCCCTGGTCTCAGTTCTTCCTTAGCCAAATCTATGGCTAGGTCGAGAGATACCTTTAGGATTTTAGGAGAAAGACCCTAGGTATTCGACGAGGAAGATGAAGACTGGGGTTAGGAGACGGTAGAGAAGAGGTTACCTTGCAGATCCTCTTGTGGTTGGCTGGTTACTCTTGGAGATCCAAGCCAAGGAAGGTGGAAGAAGGGGGGCGGCAGCCAAGGAGGACGCCGGGATGGGAGCGGTGGCTGGTAGCGGCGAACGGCGGTGGTGATGATGGTAGCCGGCGGGTGGAGAAGGCCAGCAAGAGAGAGAAACGTGGGGGGGGCTGGTGGTGGTGGAATATTAAATTAGAGCTACTCCTAAGATATCCTACTTTAACTACTAACTTTATTCTTCAATGCATAAAACCTAATACAAGCTATGGAGGTCCTTTTATAGAGGCCTCAAGAGAGTCCTACTTCAACTAGAGAACTACCTTGCTTTAATCAACAAGTAACCATAATTTCCTACTAAGACTCAATCATAACTCAAACTCCCTAACAAACTGGACTCAAAATAGGAACTAATAAAATAAAGCATAAACTGGACTCAAACTAGGAAATCAACTAGGAAAGCAATTAAGAACTAACTAAGGTAGTAACCAGCTAAGGAGTAGGATCCCTAAGGCCGGCTTTGGCTTGAGACCTGGTCCAAGGTCGGGTCCTACCAAGGGGTGGGGCCTGACCTGCGTGGGTCCCAACTGGATCTAGCCCATGTGTGGGCCCTGCCCCATAATTGGGCGTGGGTTGGTCTAGCCCAGGTGGAGCTGGACTTCCAACCGTATCACCACCCAAGAACCAGGATCAATCTTTTCCAAACAAAAGATCGATCCTTCATCGTGCGGGGCATGACCAACCAGAAGGATCGATCCTTCCTCAAGAAGGATCAATCCCGATGGGTTCTCCGGCGTGCTTCCGGTGAGGAATACCGCCGGAAGACACATCCAAATAGGAAGAAACTCTGGGATCTGGTAGATCTAGATCCCACGAGTCCAAAACCGGTAAAATCACTAAAAACCAACAACTATATAATCAGATCTAAGCAAAAAAAGACAAATCAAACCGGAAAACTCAAAACCCCGAAGAGAGATGTCGGTAGGATCCCTACCGGAGCAAGAGCAGCTTAGATCCAAACAGCTAGGCCTTGGATCGTCCTCAGAAGCCTTCAAAAATCGCGAGATCTGAGCTTAGATCGCCGGATTTCAAAAGGGATTCAAGGAAGAAAGTCTCGTTTGCTTTATAGGCAGACGAACCGACTTATGAAGGATCGATCCTTCCCTAAGGGAGGATCGATCACTTCATGACGATCACACTTGACTTTCTGGCACGAAAAGGATCGATCTCTTAGCCTCAGAGGATCGATCCTTTTTATGCTGAAAGCTAAACTTAGGCAAGAACTCAAGCCTAAGTCCGGATCTTCCGAACCCGGGTCCCACTAACCATTCTAAGCAAACATTACCACAAACAAGGTCAGTGTGTGTACAAGCGCGAGTGTGGAACTAGCCGACAAGGTGCAATTTACCAAATTGCCCTTGCGGCCCACAGCAAGCCACAGGAGGAGAGGGGCGGGTCCTCACATCCTATTACCCTTAAAGGAAATCTCGTCCCGAGATTCGATAAAGGTAGGGCTCGGAACAACAGGAAAAAAAAACTACACTAGTAGACAGGACAAAAGGTACCTCGAGAAGGAAACAAGTGCAGATACTCCTGCCGCATGCGCGCCTCGCGCTCCCAAGTCATCTCCTCGATGCCTCTGTGCCTCCACAGTACCTTGACCAAGGGAATCGTCTTGCCCCGCAAGACCTGATCCCTCTGGTCAAGTACGCAAACTGGTTGCTCAACAAAAGTCGCGTCTGCCTCAAGCTCAATGTCATCCACTCTGACGACATGAGACGGGTCTGGGTGATACTTCCTCAGCATCGACACGTGGAAAGTCGGGTGCACAGCTGACATGTGCTGAGGAAGATCAAGGCGGTAAGCTACCTCGCCGACCCTCTCTAGGATCTCGAACGGCCTGACGAACCTCGGGGCCAACTTGCCCCTGCTGCCGAACCTGACAGACCCTCTGTACGGTGCTGCCCGCAGGAACACACTGTCGCCAACTGCGAACTCAAGCGGTCGTCGCCTCTGATCTGCATAGCTCTTCTGCCGACTCTGAGCCGTCAGAAGCCTCTGCCTGATCTGTACTAACCTCTCTGACGACCTCCTGACGATGTCTGGACCGGTGAGTGAAGCCTCTCCAACCTCTGTCCAGCAAATTGGGGAACAACACGGCCTACCGTATAACGCCTCGAAAGGTGCTACTCCAAGACTGGACTGGTAGCTGTTGTTGTAGGCGAACTCCACCAAGGGAACATGCTCCTCCCAGCTGCCTCCTGCATCGAGGACACATGCCCGCAGCATGTCCTCCAAGATCTGGATCGTCCGCTCTGACTGCCCGTCGGTCTGCGGATGGAACGCCGTACTGAACGTCAGGAGTGTGCCGACAGCCTCCTGAAAACCTCGCCAGATCCTGCTAGTGAACCTGGGGTCTCGGTCTGACACGATAGACACTGGTACCCCGTGTAGTCTGACTACCTCTCGGACGTACAAACCGGCCAACCTGTCTGATGTGTCTGTCACCCGCATAGGCAGGAAGTGCGCCGATTTTGTCAATCGATCAAAGATGACCCAAATTGCGTCATTCCCCCTAGGAGACCTCGGTAGTCTGGTCACGAAGTCCATCGTGATGTGCTCCCACTTCCTCTCAGCTAGTGGAAGTGGCTGTAGTAACCCCGGAGTCCGCTGGTGCTCTGCCTTAACCTTCTGACAGGTAAGGCAGTGCGATACGAACTCCGTCACTGCCCTCTTCATCCTGCGCCACCAGAGCTGTCGCCGAAGGTCCTGGTACATCTTGGTACCGCCGGGATGAACTGCAAAACGAGAGTGGTGGAACTCTCGTAGGACGTCGTCACGAAGGACTGGATCTGCTGGAACTGCTACCCTGCCTCGGAACCGTAGCCTTCCATCTGGCGATACTGTCCAGTCTCCGTCTGCACCCTCCGTGCCCGCTGAGGTGCGTAACTCCTCGAGCTCTGCGTCACTGCGTTGCGCCTCTAACACCCTAGCCAGTACTACTGGCATGCTCTGCACTGTGTAGAGAAAGCCGTTGGATCCCTGATCCTCGAACTCTAGCCCCAACTGGCCTACTGTCTCGAGTGCCTGCCACTGCCGCACTGATAGCCCTGCTACTGCTGCTCTGGTCTCTCTCACCTGCCTGCTCAGCGCGTCTGCGACAACGTTTGCCTTACCAGGATGGTAATGCAACTCGAAGTCGTAGTCCTCCAGTAGCTCCATCCAGCGTCGCTGCCTCAGGTTGAGGTCACGTTGGGTGAAAACGTGCCTCAAACTCTTATGGTCCGAGAAGACTGAGAACTTCTCGCAATAGAGGTAGTGCCGCCAGGTCTTCAGGGCGAAGACCACTGCTGCTAGCTCCAAGTCGTGGGTCGGGTAGTTGCGCTCATGGTTCTTCAGCTGGCGAGAACCATAGGAAACTACGTACCCCTCCTGCATAAGGACACACCCCAAACCCTCACCGCTGGCGTCGCAGTAGACACTGTAACCCACGCCTCGCTCGGGGACGATCAGCACCGGTGCACTAGTCAACCTGGTCCTCAGCTGCACAAAAGCCTGCTCACAAGCATCATCCCACACGAACGGGACGGCCTTCTGTGTCAGTCTAGTCAACGGTCCGGCGACTCTGGAGAAGTCCCGCACGAACCGTCTGTAGTAGCCCGCCAAGCCCAGAAAACTGCGGACCTCGAACACTGTCCTCGGCCTCTGCCACTGCACCACTGCCTCGACCTTGGCGGGGTCGACTGAGATCCCTGCTGCCGACACCACGTACCCAAGGAACCCCACCTGAGTAAGCCAGAACTCGCACTTGGAGGCCTTGGCAAAGAGCCGATGCCTCCGAAGTAGCTGCAACACTGTCGCCAAGTGCCGCTCGTGCTCCGCCTCTGACCGGGAGTAGATAAGAATGTCGTCGACGAAAACCACCATGAACTCGTCTAGGAAAGGCCGGAAGATCCTCTGCATGAGATCCATGAACGCTGCTGGTGCGTTCGTCAGCCCAAACGGCATCACCACGAACTCGTACAGGCCGTCTTCGGGATGTCGTAATCCCGAACCCTCAACTGGTGGTAGCCGGTGCGTAGGTCGATCTTCGAGAACACTGAAGATCCTCGAAGCTGGTCAAACAGGTCGTCGATCCGCGGCATCGGATACCTATTCTTCACCGTCACCCTGTTGAGCCGCCTGTAGTCTATGCAAAGTCGAAGGGTACCATCCTTCTTCTTTGCGAACAACACTGGCGCCCCCCAGGGAGACATGCTGGGACGGATGAAGCCTCTGCTGGTCAGCTCATCTAACTGGGTCCTCAGCTCGCTCTGCTCTGCTGGTGCCATCCTGAAAGCCGGAAGAGAGATCGGTGCGGTACCTGGTACTAGGTCGATCTCGAAGTCGACCTCTCTGGATGGTGGAAGCCCTGGCAACACCTCGGGGAACACGTCCGCAAAGTCACACACGATCCTCGAAAAACTGCACTGCTGCTGCACTCCGTCAGAACCGGACAGTGACAGGCTGGCCAACAAGGCTGACAGCTCGCTGCCACGCCTTCCCACACCACAAGCAAAGGAATCGGTGGAGAACCGATCCCCCAACAACACGAACCGTGTCCCGTCGGGTGTCCAAGCAACCACCCTCCGGCGACCATAGTCGATGACGGCCCGGTATGCTGCCAACTAGTCCATACCGAGTATCACGTCAAAGCCGGTCATGTCTAGCACCCACAGGTCTAAACAGACCCGGAGGCCTCCAACCTCCAAGGAACAAGATCGGCAGACCCGGTCCACCCTGACCGTCCCGCCGATCGGTGAGTCTACAGACTGTGCCACCTCTAGCTGACTCGTCTCTAATCCTAGCGATGCCACGCACATGCTAGCAATGTAGGAATGAGACGCCCCAGAGTCTATCAGCACATCTACCAAAGAACTAGAAAGCTGAAAGATACCTCTGAGGACGGACGGCTCTGCTGCGGTCTGCTAGTACTGCTGAGGATGGTGGTACTGCAACGGCTGCTGACACTGCAACGGCTGCTGGTACTGCAACGGCTGCCGGTACTGCAACGGCTGCTGGTACTGCGGTGGCGGCTGGTACAACTGTACGGTGTCCCGCTGCTCGCGCACTGGGAGGGCGAACACCTGCCCTCGCCGGCCGCCTCCGCCCCTGGGACGCCCCGGTCCCGCCTCTGATCCGCGCCCGCCGCTGCTCCCCTGCCAAGCACCGGACCCTCCGCCTCTACTGCCCAGCGGCACAGCGCCTCGCGCTCCTCGCTGGGGGCAGTCTCTACGGAAGTGCCCTAGCTGCCCGCAGAAGAAACACGAGCCGGACGCGCCATCAGACGACTGACCCTGGCTCCCCCCTGACGAAGCCTGCCCAGATAGCCCGGCTGCCAGTAAGTACGGGGCTGGTGGACTCGGTAGTGACTGCTGGTACTGCTGTGCACGCGGCGGCTACGGCTGAAAAGGTCGCTGGCGCCGCTGCTGCCCTCTGTCGAGCCCACCCCTGCCCTGGGGTCGCTGCTGTGTGCTGGTGGGAGGTACCGGTGGAACTGCCCGATACCTGTCATCCCGCAACTGCGCCTCTACTGATAAGGCACAGTTCAGGATCGCTGGGTACGTCTGGAAGCAGTGTGAGCTGGTCTGCCGCCGGATCTCTGGCCTGAGTCCCCACTCGAACTGCTGCACTCTGGCCACTGGGTCTGCTGCAACTGCTGATACGAGGTCGAACCGAGCCATTCCAAGAAGGGACCCACGTCCTTGCTTGGATGGGCCCACGCCAAGGAGTTGGCTGCACCCAAGTCCCTTTGGGCGTTATAAGCTCAGCCGGCCAAAGGAATCCTATTCCTAGCTGGTTTGCTTACTTAGATGATTTCCTAGTTAGTAGTTATCTTGATTGAGTCAGTTTCCTAGTTTGAGTTCAGTTTATGATTTGCTTTATTAGTTCCTATTAAGAGTCCTAGTAATCAGAAAGTTTGAGTTATGATTGAGTCTTAGTAGGAAAGTATGGTTACTTGCTGATTAAAGCAAGGTAGTTCTCTAGTTGTAGTAGAACTCTCTTGAGGCCTCTATAAAAGGACCTCCATAGCTTGTAATTATGCATGGACGAATTTATGAGAGTTATTATTTAGTAGAGATAAATCCTAGGAGTAGAAGTAATATAGGAGTAGCTGTAACCTAGTTTCCTCATAATCCACCAGCCACCTTCCTCTCTCTCTACAGCCGGTCCTTCTCCATCACCGGTCTCCTTCTCCGCTGCCGTCCACTCCTTCGCCACCATCATCACCACTACCAGCCATCACCCACGTTCTCCAAGGCTTGGATCTCCAAGAGAAACCAGCCAACCATTGAGGAAGCTGCAAGGTAATCCTCTTCCTCATCCGTCTCTCTCCTCCGGTTTTCAGCCTTCCTTGTCGAATACCTAGGGTCCTTCTCCTAAAACCCTAAAGGTATCTCTCGACCTAGCCATAGATTTGGCTAAAGAGGATCTGAGATAAGGCAAGAGACCCGGTACGAAAGCCCTTGAGAAGGTGCATCGTATCAACTTGGTATCAGAGCTCTTTCCTCTTACCTGTGCCCTCCCGAATCCTTCCGAAGGAGTCCACATGGCAGGAAGAGTACCTGGCCAAAACCCTAGTTATACCGTGAATTGCTCAAACCCTACACGGATCACTGTTCATCCGACCAGACCTACTCCTATACCTGGTCGAATCCCTCTTCCACATCATCATCCCTTACCCCCATCATCATTCCTACAGAACCCTAACCAACCTCCACCCTATGCAGCCTACAACCCAATGCTTCCACAACCCTATTATTGTTCACCTCACACATTACCTACTCCCTACAACCAACCCAAACCTACAAACACCAATGGCTACTTGAGTACAACTTGGACTCCAAATCCTACTGGAACTAGGATTGCAAATCCTACTCCAACTAGGAATCCTAGTCAAACTCGGAGTACGACTTACCCTACGGCTGAACAATGGAAGGAAGCTGTCCAGAGTTGGATCCCTTTGCCTTACCCTTCAGTAGAACAATGGGAAGCAATGATCCAACGATATTCTCCTACAAATCAGTCAAGCCCTACCAGAGTTCAGATTTCCAGCCAAAATCCCATTCTAGCTACAACTTGGATTGCAGAACATAAACCCAGCTCTACCTGGATTAGGACTCCTTATCCACCTACCCCCTGTTACGAGCGGTCTACTCGTGATCCTCTCGTAATGGGTCTCTACTGCTCCAATCGATCAGAATCGCCCTGATCGGACTTGATTTGAGTCCAATGGGCTGAAGCTGGATCGAATCTGGTTCAGATCTGGCTCAGATTGGGGTAGGACTCGACTGGGTCAAGTCTGGATTGGTTGATTGGCTCTTGGAATTGAATCTGGCTAGGATTGGGCTAAGTGGCTTGGCTGAAACGGCTAGGAGTGGGTTAAGTGGCTGAACCAAATCAGAGTGGGCTGAGTCTGAATCAACTGGCTGGCTGAACCGGATTAGGCTGGGTTGAATCAAGTGGGTTGGATTGGGCTGAGTCAGGGGGATCGGATCTAAGGGCTGAGGGGTCACCGGAGGGATCGCCGGCGATAGGGACGGCGGCGGCGGTCGGGATACGTCCAGGAAGGGTCGCCTGGAGGTGGGGATGAGATCTACCGGCTCGGATCTGGAAGATGGGTGGCGGATCGGCCGAATCTGGTGAAGACGGCGGTGAAGGTAGGGTCGGCCGGCGTCGGGAACGACGAGGGAGGCTCGGCGGGGGTCCTTGGGACGTCGGGAAGGATCGTGGGGAGACAAGGAAGGGTTTAGGAAGGGTTTGGGGTGAGATCGGAGTCGTGTCGTGGACGACGGACGGTGGCTGTGAACTTGGGTTGGCCGGGGAAGACGTCGGAGGAGACGACGGAGGTGGAGGAGCGGCTTGGAGAAGTCGTGAGGCTCAGGGGAAGGCGTTGGAGGTCTTGGTTGGCGACGGGGGTGGCCGGAGAGGGAACGTCGGTGAAGATCGGCGGGAGCGAGGGTACGGCTTGAGGAAGAGAGGAGGAAGAAGGAGGTGACGTGGCAGGTGACTGGGCGTGGGGTCGCTGACGTGGCGGAGAGAGAAAGTGACGAGGAGAGAGAGAAACACTGGTGGAGGCGGTGCCGACTGCGGAGAAGATGACCAGCGGGGAAGAAGATGATCTATGGTAGATATCGGGTGGAATCTACTTTACTTCTACTCCTATGATATTCTACTCCTATGATATTCTACTAATTACTCTTAATCATTCATCTCATCCATCATTCCCTAATACAAACTACTAAGGTCCTTTTATAGAGACCTTGACAGAGTCCTAATCCATTAGAAAACCCCCTTGCTTGATTAGCAAGTAATAAGGTTTCTGATTCAACTCAACTTCCTAACTCAAAGGGACTCTTAATTAATTCCTAACAATCAACTAGGACTCAATAAAAGACTAATGATAAATACTAATTATATACTCTAGTTTGAACTAGGGAAGTCCAAGTCAAACTAGGAAAAAGGTTGAACCAGCTTGGTTCCTCTTCTTGGTTCGGGTCCAGTTGGTCGAGTCGGATCGACTCGTATCACCCCCGAGCTTCCCCTTGACCCAACCTATGAACAACACTCGCTGCCCCCTTACCCAACCACACCACATCCCAACCCAGTCAACATCCATGAAGCTGCAGCCACCGACCTCACCTTTGTTGAAGAACTCCCCACACCATGTAACCTCCACCAAGGTCCCCCTCAAAGCCACCCAACCTCTCCACCCATAGCCATTCCATGTACCAACCTGCTGGCTCCCAACTCCATCTTTCCCCACTCCGGCGACAAACCTCAAGGAAGTCACGGTCTACCTCTGCCCAAGACTACTACCCTAACCTCCTCCTACAGCCCATTGAAGGATCTTCTGGGACAACAAAGGCCGTCTCCTTGATGAATAAATTTTATATCTCGCAAGTATACGAATCGGTGCAATCAGTATAGTAGCAAGACGAGTATCGTACCCACAGAGATTTGTAGAGATTAATAGAGTAAAATGCTAAAGAACAGAAAAGAAAGAAAATATGGAAGAGAAAAGAAGAAATATGAAGTCTCGAAAATAGATGACCTAATAATGAAATAAGAAAACAATAGAAATATGATGGATGAATACTAAGGTTCCGATTTCACCATAACATCCTCATTCTATGTATTGAATCAATCAAGATCTCAGTTTAATTCCAAGGGCTCGTTCTTCCGGTATGATGATCCGTTCGGCCGCGGTCTTCACCAAGTACCCCCAATTAACCCTAGTTAATGAACCCATAACTAAGTGTTAACCAAGAATCCATTAAGCTCTGAAGAACAATTATGAACCAAGAATACTCTTAGCTTGAACCCGGCCTCGACATAAACTCATTCATTCATAGATCCTGCAAGATTAGGGAATGAACCCTCGCCCAATCTTACATAAAACAATCTATAATACTTTTATTGGCCAGATAAAGGTATTTAAGATCTCAGTTAAAATAATGAATAAATCAAGGAAAATAAACTGATAAAATAATCATGATCCAATAACATAGAATGATTCAGTTAGGGCTACATCGGTACCTTAGAAAAGAAACTAGCCACTCATGTTCACCATGAGGGCAACAAAACTAATGGAGAAATAAAGAAGAAATAAGAAAAGAAAACCAAGCCTGGAACCCTTCTCTTCGCCTCCAAACGCTGCCAAAAAGTCCTCCAAAAGTCCCCCTTTTGATAACCCTAAGTATCCTATTTATAGGCCTAAACTCGGGTTAAATCAAAACCGTTGATTTAATTCACTGGAATCGTCCGATCGATCCTCCTCGGGATGTTGGATCGATCGGTCACATTGAAATCTCCAACTTCTATTTACGCCCGAGCCCGATCGATCGGACTAAGGGAGTCGGATCGATCGACTTCGTAAAGATTCTTCATCTCTGGCTCTTCCCGAGTTCGATCGATGGTCCGATCGATCGAATTGTGTTCCTCTAAAAAGCATACGTTCTGTCACCCTTTAATTCCCAAGTCCGATCGATCGGACTATGAGTGTTGGATCGATCGGTTGAGTAAAAATCAGCTGTTTTTGGCTTTTTCCGAGTCCGATCGATCGGACCATTGGTGTCGGATCGATCGGACCACATAAGAGCGAAGGAGGGATCGATCAGATGTGTTGTGGCTGAAAAACACATGTTCTGTCACGTTTTTGCGTGGTCCGATCGATCGGACCTTCGCTCGGACTTCCAGCTTATTTCCCTTTCTGCCATTCAGACTGCGCATCGGTACTGAAATTGCCGTAACTTCCTCTAGAAAACTCGGAATCACGAACCGTAAAATTCTCAAGAATCTAGACTTCAAGAGCTTTCCAACCATATATGGCACATCCTCTGGTTCTTCATGAGCAGGTATAGATAAATCTTTAAAGTTGATCAATGCACTCTTTTCAGCTTCTTTTCTCCTTTTTCCTGCATTTTCCAAACAACTATGTGAAGCAACATATAGATATAAAAATAGGAATAAAGATGTTGATTAAAAATAATAATCTAGCAATTGAGATGGTTATAAGGCTATTTAGAGTGCACTTTCATGCACTTATCACACCCCCCAACCAGCTTATTGCTAGTCTCTAGCAATTTTAAGCGCATAAAATATATTAAGCACACCACGGTTCAAGGATGTAGACATGTCTGATAAAAATTCTACCTTATCAAGTCAATAGTGTTTCATACAGTACAGAGTACGAAAACTTCTTATACTCATACACATACTACCAACACATGAAATCAACTTCTACACATCAAACATGCTAATCACCATCCAGAAGAACACATGTGACGTGACAAATAAATATTACGTGCAGAAGCAACTTCTACCCACCATTAGTCCAAGCACACTACTATCTTCATGACCAATCATCCAACCCTCGCACTTTAAGTACAACATGCTCTTTCTTTCTTTTTTTCCTTTTCAACTATCAGACATTTTGCCTTTTTACGCGAGTACTCTCCGCTTCTTGAGGCGCAGAGACCCGGTTACTTAGCAAAACACTTAATAGTTTTTTTTTTTTTTATAGCTATAAGTGGTTCTACCTTTTTACGCGAGCTCCCCGCTTCCTGAGGCAAGAACACCAAGAACACCCGGTTACTCAGTAGATCACTTAACAGTCGTTTAGGCACAGCTTAATCAAGCTCCAGAACTTTTTCTCTTTTTTTTTTTTTTTTTTTTTATATATGCAATGCTCAACACTAGCTAATGCTGAAATCATGGTCTAGATTAACAATAGCATGCTCATTCCTCTGGTGGGTATAATTATCACTGCACATAAAGTGTCCGTGTGTAAATCACATGATGTTATACTTTCAGGTTATCACGCATGCAATCCATGTATAGACCAATCCATATGGAAGCAACATGTATAATACGTATAAAAATTTCAGCTCATGTACAATTTAACACTATTATACCCACAAGGTAGCATGCAATACTCAATGAATGTCTACACCCCCCAACCTGAAATCAACATTGTCCTCAATGTGTGCATTTATCCAATAAAAATATGTAGGAGGTGGCAATCCAAAAATTTCCAGAGAAGGAAGAGACAAGATACTGTAAATAAGAACGAGGCCACCTGATAGAATAGCGAACATCTCCTCAAGGATCCTCCGGGTGGCTGAAAACCTAAAAGAAAAACAAAAGAGAAACATAAGACTGAAAACTAAAACTTAAACTTAAAAACTGGTTACCTTGGTGGGTTGCCTCCCACCCAGCGCTTTATTTAACGTCTAGGCAAGACGTACTGCAAAGCCTCAAGATTCAGCCAGGTTCGTATGGCTGTAATGCTTCAAGCGGTGCGAAGACCTCCTTTGCTCTCTTATAACTGTGCAAGTCATCCTTCGCCATCGGCAAATCCACTTCCAGTGTAGTCTTCACTTGCTCCTGCTTGAAATTAGAGAACACCAATGAATCTACAACATCTATTGAGAAGCAATCAAAAGAGTTTGAAGGATAGGACATGGACTCAAACACTTTAAATTCAACAGTTTCACCTAAAACTGTCATGCTGGCTTACCATCCTTCACATTAATCATAGTATCAGCTGTAGCCATAAATGGGCGTCCCAACAAAATAGGCAATTTTCTATCATTCAATGGTGCATCATCCATATCCAATATCACAAAATCAGCAGGGATAATTAACTTATCAACTTGTACTAAGATGTCTTCTACAATGCCTAATGGATATTTAATTGAACGATCTGCAAGTTGTAGAGACATCGTAGTAGGTTTTAATTTACCAACACCTAGCTGAAGGAAAACAGAGTAAGGCATCAAATTAACACTAGCTCCTAAGTCAAGCATTGCCTCCCCTATTTTTGTATCCCCAACAGTAATATTAATATTAAAACTCCCAGGATCCTTAAGCTTGGGTGGAAGCTTCCTTTGTAGAACCGCGCTTGCCGTCTCTGAAACCATCACCTTTTCATGAGGTTCATACTTACGTTTAGAAGTACGTAGTTCCTTGAAGAACTTTGGAAAGGCTGGCATTTTCCTAATCACATCAAGCAATGGTAAGTTCACATTAACCTTAGATAGAATATCATAAATTTCAGAATAAGACTTATCCATTTGGGCTTTCTTCAGGCGGCCTGGAAACGGAATCGGCGGCACATATGGTGGAGGAGAGTTGTGATAAACCTCCGGAACTGAATTTGCTCTCCTTCCATGCTCAGCAGCAGATGTGGCCGGTGGTGGCCCTTTCGAGCGTTCCTCCGTTTCAACTTCCTCACTTGCATCATCATTACACTCATCAGCAACTTTAGCATTAATCTTATTATCAATAATTTTACCTGAACGAAGAACTGTAACTGCTTTCGTTTGCTCAGGTTGGCTTGGGAATTTGCCTGGAACATGGGCTCTTACCGCATCAGCAAGTTGTCCCACTTGAACTTCTAACTTCCCAACGGATGCTGCAACATTCTTTAGTACCGCGTCATGTTGAGCAATGGCTGAATCTTGTTTTTCCATCTTTGAATCTATTTTCTGCATAAAAGCTAACATAGTCGCTTCCAAAGACGACTTAACAGGTGGGTTAGACTGATTAGCAGTAGGCATACTAGCATTAGCAGTATTTTTCCATGAAAAATTCGGATGCTCCCTCCAACCAGGATTGTAAGTATTTGCATAAGGGTCAAATCTAGGTCTCGGGTTATACGCATTCATCAAATTAGCTTGCTCTTGCACATATTCAGGAAATTCACTACCAGAAGGACATGAATCAAACCTATGACCAACAATATTGCAAATTGAACAAACCTCAACCGGTTTTGCTTGTGTGGACATCATCGCGTCTATCTTCTTGTTAAGGGTTGCAATCTGCCTTGCCATGTCATCATTCTGGTTCAGCTCATAGATGCCTCTCGCCTTATTCTTCGCGTCCCTCTGCTGCGAGTTTGATCCTAGCATCTCATAGATTTCATATGCCTCCGGTGGTGTCCTTTTGAACATCGCTCCACCTGCAGCATTATCTGCCATAGTCTGACAAGAAAGATTTAGTCCATCATAAAAATATTGCATCTGATTTTCTAAAGAATAATTATGATGTGGACATTGCATCAAAAGCATTTTAAATCTATCCCATGCTTCATGGAATGGTTCTCCATCAGATTGCTGAAAATTTGGAATTTGCCTTCTCAAGTTAGTAGTCATGGCATGAGAATAAAATTTACTAACAAACTTGTTAGAAATTGCATCCCAAGTAGTGAGTGATCCAGGAGGCAACGACATCAACCATCTCTTCGCTTTATCCTTCAAGGTGTAAGGAAAACATCGCATCCTCAAGTGATCTTCAGTAATGCCACCTAAAGGAAAAGTCTGAATAGTAGCATAATAATCTTTCACAAAAGTTAGTGCATCCTCAGAAAGTAAACCATGAAATTCAGGAAGCATAGAAAAATGTAGATTTTTAAGTTCATAATTTCTTGCCTCTGCAGGTAACGCAATGCACGAAGGTGAGGTAGAAATAGTAGGCCTCGCGTACTCCTCCAAAGGACGTAAGTTATTATTGAGCGCCATCTCCTCTTGTTCCTCCTCTTGAACTCTTAGTTCTGATGTGGACAGGCTGTCTTTGTTAGATTTCTTCTTCCAACTAATTTAATCTACTTTATCGTTCAAGGGCAACAACTTTTCTTTCCGTGATCGGCGACCTTGCATTCACTACAAATAAACTCTAATCAAATCCCCGGCAACGGCGCCAAAAACTTGATGAATAAATTTTATATCTCGCAAGTATACGAATCGGTGCAATCAGTATAGTAGCAAGACGAGTATCGTACCCACAGAGATTTGTATAGATTAATAGAGTAAAATGCTAAAGAACAGAAAAGAAAGAAAATATGGAAGAGAAAAGAAGAAATATGAAGTCTCGAAAATAGATGACCTAATAATGAAATAAGAAAACGATAGAAATATGATGGATGAATACTAAGGTTCCGATTTCACCATAACATCCTCATTCTATGCATTGAATCAATCAAGATCTCAGTTTAAATCCAATGGCACGTTCTTCCGGTATGATGATCCGTTCGGCCGCGGTCTTCACCAAGTACCCCCAATTAACCCTAGTTAATGAACCCATAACTAAGTGTTAACCAAGAATCCATTAAGCTCTGAAGAACAATTATGAACCAAGAATACTCTTAGCTTGAACCCGGCCTCGACATAAACTCATTCATTCATAGATCCTGCAAGATTAGGGAATGAACCCGCGCCCAATCTTACATAAAACAATCTATAATACTTTTATTGGCCAGATAAAGGTATTTAAGATCTCAGTTAAAATAATGAATAAATCAAGGAAAATAAACTGATAAAATAATCATGATCCAATAACATAGAATGATTCAGTTAGGGCTACATCGGTACCTTAGAAAAGAAACTAGCCACTCATGTTCACCATGAGGGCAACAAAACTAATGGAGAAATAAAGAAGAAATAAGAAAAGAAAACCAAGCCTGGAACCCTTCTCTTCGCCTCCAAACGCTGCCAAAAAGTCCTCCAAAAGTCCCCCTTTTGATAACCCTAAGTATCCTATTTATAGGCCTAAACTCGGGTTAAATCAAAACCGTTGATTTAATTCACTGGAATCGTCCGATCGATCCTCCTCGGGATGTTGGATCGATCGGTCACATTGAAATCTCCAACTTCTATTTACGCCCGAGCCCGATCGATCGGACTAAGGGAGTCGGATCGATCGACTTCGTAAAGATTCTTCATCTCTGGCTCTTCCCGAGTTCGATCGATGGTCCGATCGATCGAATTGTGTTCCTCTAAAAAGCATATGTTCTGTCACCCTTTAATTCCCAAGTCCGATCGATCGGACTATGAGTGTTGGATCGATCGGTTGAGTAAAAATCAGCTGTTTTTGGCTTTTTCCGAGTCCGATCGATCGGACCATTGGTGTCGGATCGATCGGACCACATAAGAGCGAAGGAGGGATCGATCAGATGTGTTGTGGCTGAAAAACACATTTTCTGTCACGTTTTTGCGTGGTCCGATCGATCGGACCTTCGCTCGGACTTCCAGCTTATTTCCCTTTCTGCCATTCAGACTGCGCATCGGTACTGAAATTGCCGTAACTTCCTCTAGAAAACTCGGAATCACGAACCGTAAAATTCTCAAGAATCTAGACTTCAAGAGCTTTCCAACCATGTATGGCACATCCTCTGGTTCTTCATGAGCAGGTATAGATAAATCTTTAAAGTTGATCCATGCACTCTTTTCAGCTTCTTTTCTCCTTTTTCCTGCATTTTCCAAACAACTATGTGAAGCAACATATAGATATAAAAATAGGAATAAAGATGTTGATTAAAGATAATAATCTAGCAATTGAGATGGTTATAAGGCTATTTAGAGTGCACTTTCATGCACTTATCACCCCTAAACCTCCTGACACCTTCCTCAACATTACCAAGCCCGGCTCCAAACCCCAACCACCAGAACCGACACCCATCTAGATTCACCCCATTGGGTCGAACCCCCATCCTCTCATCCCCCCTTCTCCATGGGATCCAAACCTTGATGAACATCCCTTACCGGCGACGAAGTTCAGTTCCCTCTCAGTTGCCAGAGCCACTCAGCTATCTGATCAGATCAAATCAAATCACTACGGTTTGAACCTGATCAAACTCCGACTCCATCACCAACAATTGGTCGAGTCAGATTGCAGCTTACAAGACTTGGTCAGATTCCATCCAAGCACAACCAGGTTTGGTTACACCAACCAGATCCGACCAAGCTCAGATCAGACCATGCTAAGTCAGACTCAATTGGATGCAGCCAGAATCAATCCGGCTAGATCTGATTGCAGCCAGCCAAGCTCCATCAAGCTCAGTCAAACTGAACCTGATCAAGATCCAAATAGTGCAGCAGAAGCGTGGCCCAGCCGACTTCACTTCAGACTGGGCCAAAGCGAGCTTGACTCAATATCAAGCCAAGACCCTGCACATCCGACCAGGCCATGGAGATCAGATCCCGTCCTTCGGTCATGGGCGACACTACTCATGGGATGTGACGAGGATGATCCAAGAGAACCATTGAAGATCCCATGCTTGGGGCCAACTGAACCATCAGATCGTCCCTCGGATGCTCCGTCCTCGGCACGACTGTATTCAGCTGCCACATTGGGTCTACTTCCACCTTGGAAGGACTCGATTCGAGTTGATTTAGTCTTTGACCCAGGAAGCCAGGTACTAAGGACACACCACCGCCGATCTATGGCCGTCCTTTACTTCAAGGAGTTCCAGCGACCCCCGGATATGCCTAAGTTTCAGCTCCCTCCTTCTAGACCGGCAGCATGGCTCTTTGATTCACCGATCCGGTTACCACCTGATCCACCATGGGTGCGACCAGGGTTCTCACCAGCTGCATGGCCCCCTGATTCAATGGCCCAGTTACCATTAGATCCACCATGGGCCAGACCGGGATTCTCACCGCCGAGTACAGAGCAACAGTTGCGGTCCAGCCACATCACTCCAGTTAGAGAAGAGAAGAGCCCTCTTTCCTCATCACATTCAGGCCTTGAGGACAAGGCCAATTTCGAAGGGAGGAGGGATGATACGAGGTCGAACCGAGCCATTCCAAGAAGGGACCCACATCCTTGCTTGGATGGGTCCACGCCAAGGAGTTGGCTGCACCCAAGTCCCTTTGGGCGTTCTAAGCTCAGCCGGCCAAAGGAATTTTATTCCTAGCTGGTTTGCTTACTTAGATGATTTCCTACTTAGTAGTTATCTTGATTGAGTCAGTTTCCTAGTTTGAGTTCAGTTTATGATTTGCTTTATTAGTTCCTATTAAGAGTCCTAGTAATCAGGAAGTTTGAGTTATGATTGAGTCTTAGTAGGAAAGTATGGTTACTTGCTGATTAAAGCAAGGTAGTTCTCTAGTTGTAGTAGAACTCTCTTGAGGCCTCTATAAAAGGACCTCCATAGCTTGTAATTATGCATGGACGAATTTATGAGAGTTATTATTTAGTAGAGATAAATCCTAGGAGTAGAAGTAATATAGGAGTAGCTGTAACCTAGTTTCCTCATAATCCACCAGCCACCTTCCTCTCTCTCTACAGCCGGTCCTTCTCCATCACCGGTTTCCTTCTCCGCTGCCGTCCACTCCTTCGCCACCATCATCACCACTACCAGCCATCACCCACGTTCTCCAAGGCTTGGATCTCCAAGAGAAACCAGCCAACCATTGAGGAAGCTGCAAGGTAATCCTCTTCCTCATCCGTCTCTCTCCTCCGGTTTTCAGCCTTCCTTGTCGAATACCTAGGGTCCTTCTCCTAAAACCCTAAAGGTATCTCTCGACCTAGCCATAGATTTGGCTAAAGAGGATCTGAGATAAGGCAAGAGACCCGGTACGAAAGCCCTTGAGAAGGTGCATCGTATCAACTGCCCCCGCAAAACGGACAAGCTGGGTAAACCTGGAGGCGTACTGCTGAACTGTGCGAGTACCCTGCAGAAGGGACTGGTACTCGCGGGTCAGGGCGTCACGTGCACTAGCTGGAAAATGCACGTCAAGGAACATCGCCCTGAACTCCTCCCACAGCGGCAACTCTCCGCCACTGGTGTGCAGGACAGTGCGCCACCAGTCGCGAGCCTCGCCGTCAAGCTGGAACGCTGCGAGGGTGACCCGAACCCGGTCATCCTCGACGAAGAGAGCCTCAAGGACGCACGTGACTCCGTCAAGCCACTCGTCCGCTGCAGTCGGGTCTCCAGACCTACCACTGAACCTGGGAGGGTTCAGCCGCTGGAAAGCCATCGAGATAGCCACCGAGGCCTGTCCGCCGACAGGAACGGGGGCCTCCTCCTCGGCGAGGAAGACCTCCGCCTGCGCGATCGAAACCGTCGCCGGTGATGGTACAGTGCGTCTAGCCCGGACCACCCTGACAGGGGCAACCTAGTCCGGCCGGGCGGGTCGACCAGGTCGTGCCCCACCTCGACCGGCAACTAAAGGCTGGCCACGAGCTCCCGTCATCTGCACGATCACCAACAACAAACAAGTTGCCACTCGTCAGAACGACGAACAAACAACATATCAACAAAGCGGAAGACTTACACATCACAAGGAGAGCATGCAAGGATGTTCTAGACCTAGAACTATCCCAATCCACGCTCAACTCAACCGAAACCTGATCCTAACACCCTGGGATCTACAGCCTAAGCTTTGATACCAAGTTGTCGCGCCCCAACCCGCGTAGGCTCAACCGGGCCGGGCGACGCGAACCGGAACCTAACCTACTGCGGAAAATTTGACGAGGTTTCCCTCTAATCGTAGTGGTTACCCTAACAAGTCATAGTCATCCTGTATTAAGCACAATTACAAATCTCGAACATCGGAACTGAAATAGATATAAAAACCTCAAAACAGGGAAATTATGCATTTATCACTCCCGTAGGAGACTATCTAATACAAAAAGGGTAAAACAGTAAGATCGCCACCTCTCAAGCACCGCCAAACGCCGCCACGTCTCCAAACACCTGCCCGGTAGGGGCGACCGAAGAAGAGCTCACGCCAGCACCTGCAAAATGCAGCCCGGGTAGGAGTGAGCACTAAGCTCAGCAGGGACACTACACTACGACACTCACAAGGAAGGGAACACAACAGTGTCGCCCCCAAGCAAAACCTAGGTGTATCACAGGGGTCCCATAACCCCACCGGACGTCCCAGAAGGCAAGCTCCCAGCACCGCGGACTCACAGCAGGATTGTGAACACTACTGGCGGAAAGAACACCGCTGAGTGACCCCACTCAAGAGTCAAAGACTGCCGGACGCCGGCTACACCTCAGGACTTGGCTCGAGGCCGACACGACCTCTAAACATCAAACACAACAGTATTCAAGTCCAACTAACCCTATCATTTAAAAGACTGAATACTACAAATCGAATCCTGGACCAAGCTACCCGCACGGTCCTAAGAGATAGATCTGGGCTACCCGGAAGCCCCGGATCGACAACGCCCTAAACAGATGCAACTAGTGGACAACACAATGCATGCTATGAACATGCGCAGAAAAGATACATGTAAGCATACAGCAGGATGTGATGATATAAATACAAGGTCTGGGCACGGTACCCTGCCGGCCCGGGGTGGTGAGCAATAATTTAAGGTCTAGGGACTGCTGCAGTGGTACCACCACCAACTGCCAGCAGTCCACCACAACACCTGCACCGGGAAACAACCCCGCAAACAACAACTACAATATAGCAGGTGAAAGCCCTCGGCGCACGCCGGCATGCAAGGCTATGGAAAGCTGAAGGGCTACCCGCCCATTTATCCTACACAATCCCAGGAGTCATCACTCCCCTGGTTCACCACTGCCCTATTATAGGGCTAACATGCTTAATCGTATATACAAGGTATAAAGCGATAAGTAAAACCGGCATACCAAGCCCCGCGGGCAAAAGCCATGAAAACCCTCTCTGCTACTAAAGGATCGATCCTCACCAAGGGAAGGATCGATCATTTATGTAACAGTGAGCTTCCCTCGCTGTCGAGGCAAGGAAGATCGATCCTTCCTCCCAGGAAGATTGATCTTCTTCGCGACGAAGGGTAACCATGCCACCCAAGAACCAGGATCGATCTTTTCCAAACAAAAGATCGATCCTTCATCGTGCGGGGCATGACCAACCAGAAGGATCGATCCTTCCTCAAGAAGGATCAATCCCGATGGGTTCTCCAGCGTGCTTCCGGCGAGGAATACCGCTGGAAGACACATCTAAACATGATGAAACTCTGGGATCTGGTAGATCTAGATCCCACGAGTCCAAAACCGGTAAAATCACTGAAAACCAACAACTATATAATCAGATCTAAGCAAAAGAAGACAAATCAAACCGGAAAACTCAAAACCCCGAAGAGAGATGTCGGTAGGATCTCTACCGGAGCAAGAGCAGCTTAGATCCAAGCAGCTAGGCCTTGGATCGTCCTCAGAAGCCTTCAAAAATCGCGAGATCTGAGCTCAGATCGCCGGATTTCAAAAGGGATTCAAGGAAGAAAGTCTCGTCTGCTTTATAGGCAAACGAACCGACTTATGAAGGATCGATCCTTCCCCAAGGGAGGATCGATCACTTCATGACGATCACACTTGACTTTCTGGCACGAAGAGGATCGATCTCTTAGCCTCAGAGGATCGATCCTTTTTGTGCTGAAAGCTAAACTTAGGCAAGAACTCAAGCCTAAGTCCGGATCTTCCGATCCCGGGTCCCACTAACCATTCTAAGCAAACATTACCACAAACAAGGTCAGTGTGTGTACAAGCGAGAGTGTGGAACTAGCCGACAAGGTGCAATTTATCAAATTGCCCTTGCGGCCCACAGCAAGCCACAGGAGGAGAGGGACGGGTCCTCACAGGTTGCCTCCCATCAAGCGCTCGGTTTACCGTCTCGAGCTCGACACTATGCAAGCTCAACTAAAATTGAATTTGGGTGGTCGGTGGTTCCAGGTAAAGAAATACATGGATTGAAGAATAGAGAAGACATGCAAGCATAATTCATCAAAGATGAAAGACAGGTCCAAAGTAAGGAAATCATTAAAAATTTTAGTCAGTGGCCAATCATCATCCTGCAAATCATGTGTTTCAATAGCTCTGTTCATCATTAGATAGGCTTTTGGTGGCCTATGGTTAAAAATATAGAAATACATGCATTGAAGGATGGAGATGAGGTGCAAACATGCTTTATCAAAGAAGAAAGGAGAATTCATGGCAAATAATTCATTATAAGCTTTAGGCATTGGCCAATTGTCATCCCGCAGGCCATGGATTTCAATAAATAGAGTCATCATCAACTGGTCTTTTGGTGGCCGATGATTAAAAGTAAAGAAATACATAGTCCGAATAAAAGTAAAACCATGCAAACATGCTACATCAAAGAAGAAGGGAATGTTCGTAACAACCAAAGTACGTGAAAGACAAAGTTTTGAATAAATCTTCGATGAAGCTACAATCAAATTCAGCATGATCTAAGAAATTCGGAGAAACAAGGTTTAGTACCACATAATGTTCAACAAGTGCGGATGAAGTAAAGGACAGAGGCTCAAAGTGAGGTTTCCTAAAGGAGGTCTCATAAGGATCATCCAAGTCATCACATGCATCATCCATCACATCAAAGATCGACATTGAATTTTTACATGAAACTTCATCAATATATGCATCAAGATTAGGGAAGTCCTCATAAAAAGCTTCATGAACCGGCACATTAATATCATAATAATCATCCTCCTCAAGGTTAGATATATTCTTAGAAAAATGTTCATAGACCGGCGACACAATATCAAATGAATCATTATCAAAATAAGGTATCTCCTCATGAAAAGCTTCATAAAATGGCAAGTTGATATCGAATGATTCATCCTCAATATTAAGTATGTGCTCGTGGAAAGCTTTATAACTCGGCATAATAACATCATCATGACTCATGGGAGGTATCAAATCATGCATGCATTCATTAATACCATAATACTCAAGAAACACTAGAGGCACCGATTCATTCACATCACAATGTGTATTATCATCGAAAGTATCATGAACCGGTAATACCTCAAAAGGAATCTCATCGTTGCATGCATCATAAGCATTGTCATCAACATTAGGAGGCACTACCTCATTCACACAACCATCAACCTCATCATCATATGAATCTATCAAAGAAGCTATTTGTCCAATCGGACTTGTCTATTGGCTATTAATTGTGAATGAGAATGTATAATTGGTGTTAGTTCCTCAAAAGTCTCATGAACCGGTAAAACCTCAAAAGGAATCTCATCATTGCTTGCATCATAAACATTGGTAAGATGAGCATCATAAGCATTATCATCAACACTAGGAGGTGCTACCTCATTCACACAACCATCAACCTCATCACAATATGAATCCATCAAAGAAGCTATTTGCCCAATTCGAGCTTCTATATTAGCTATTAATTGTGAAATAGAATGTATAATTGGTGTTAGTGCCTCAATAGTCTCTAAATCCTTAAGAGTCATTTCATCTAAAGATGGATCTACTTGTTCTTGTAATTCAAAGGGATTGAGAGGCTCATACCAATGTTGGGGTGGTGGGTATTGTGTTTGAGGAAGATAAGATGGTTCAAAACTAGGTGCAAAGTATTGGTCCGGTATGCTCCTATCTTGTGGTTGAACATTATGAGGATAGTAACCTTGGAATTGCCAATAAGGGTATGAATGATCACTCAAATCCGGATCATAGGTGTATGAATGCGAATCAATTGTCGGGTTTGAGAAATCATATGTATCATTAACATAAGCGGGTGCATAATTAGATGGTAAAAAATAATTGTTCAATGCGGCACCTAGTGGCATATACTCATTGGCCATGTATAAACAATCAAATAAACAAGGACCAAGTCAAAAAGTCAGAAATACGTTACAAGGGGTTGGTCCAAGCACGAGACGTCCGTCGTCGACCGTAAACCGTTGATTCTCCTCTCGTCGGCGTCTCCTAACAACAAGAAGATATAGTAATGTAAGTACGAATTTCTTTTTTTTTTCTTCTCCCTTTTTTTCGTTTTTTTTAAAGATATGAAAGAAAATTTTATAAGGAATATTAGACTAAGCAAAGCAATTCAATCATCTCCTATGGTATTCCCCGGCAACGGCGCCAAAATTTTAATAGGACTTGAAAAGTGTTGTTCCTTAACAAATCTATTCAAAATTACAAATTTATAATCAAACTACTAACTAAATACTTTAGAGGTAATGAGCAGTGAGTCAGAGTCGAATCCACAGGGGGTGCGTAGGAAAATAATTAAACTACTAAACTCAATCTAAGTATTCCTACCGATAAGTTGATAAAAGATCCAAGATTGAAATTAAACTAAGTTTATACTAAATGATTAATAAATACGAGAAAAGGTACCAAGGAATTCTTAATCAATAACCATGATTCTATCAGGTCTTCCTAAGATCAGGGCATATTAATCACGCTGAATGGCTTTCCTAATAGTTGATAAGTGAATGGCTAGTTCTCCTTATCATTCAACAAGTTATGGTTAGGATTCCTTGTTGGCAAGAACAATTATCTAAATGTCAATGACCGAATGATTAGTTACGTTCACTGCTAATGAACCCTCTTATCAGGATGAGTTCATCGCAAGTAGTAGTACGGATATGGATTTAGGTGTGAGATCGAGACGGGTTAGCACCTCGACGGCCAAATCTACAAAAATAGGATGCATGAAGGATTAGGGATAGAACGTAGTGAGACTAGCACTACTATAGTGGGACCATCACTATACAATCCCTAACCACGAAGAAGATTTCATCCGAGATACCATGGGCTAGCATGATCCTCTTATTTGGATGAATCCAATCCAAGCCCTAGCATACACAATCTCCGGAATCAAGTGCAAACAAGAACAATCCATACATCCAGCAAGAAATCGACACCAAGTATAAAAGAAATAGAAATCAATCCATACAAGCCAATCAATAATGTGTATAAGCCCTAAATCTAAGAAATCCCTAATAGAAACCCTAGTTACATCATAAGAATCACCTGGTAAAAAGTTTAGCTACTCATCTTTAGGGCTTGATCCATAAATGAAGGTTGATGAAGCTCTTCCGCCATGGATTTCCTCCCAAAGATCTCTAAAAAAAAGTTAAAAAGAGAAAAGAAACTGTTCTCCCACTCCAAGAGAGAAGAAGACCCCCAAAAACCCTAAAAGATGCCTATTTATAGCCTTGGTATCACCCTTAACTCGGATTAGATCTGGGCCTTTGATTTTCTTCACTATGACGGTAGAATCGATCCTTCCATGGGTATAGGATCGATCTTTTGCATCAAAATCTTCAATTTCTGGCTACGCCCGAGTCGGATCGATCCTTCCAGGGGTGTAGGATCGATCCTACTCAGTAGGATAAATAGTAGGATCGATCCTACTGTGATCATCTGAAAAATATGCGTTATGTCAGTCTGCTACATAGACGGATCGATCCTACTAGGGAGAAGGATTGATCGTTCTTTCCTGATTATTTACTGTTCTGCCATCCAGACTGCGCCATTGGTACTAAAAATGTCATAACTTGTTCTAGAAAACTCGGAATCACAAACCGTAAACTTCTCCCAAAACTAGACTTCAAGAGCTTTCCAACCATATATGACATATCATCTGGTTCTTCCTAAGCAAGTACAGTTTAATCTTCAAAGCTAATCCATCTTCATTCCTTTTGCTCCTAGTAGGTTCTTTATTTGTTCGTTTTAGCACCAAACATGATCTAATCGTCATTGAAGGCTCTTATACTGGAAATACATCATAGACTATCAAAATAGCATTGCTCGGAGACTAACAAGACCTAGTTAAAAGGGCGATTTATGCACTTTTCACGTCTTATCAATATGTATATGAAATTCTTTTGGATTTGTAATCTTGGGTTCGAGGTTTGCTTAATTTATTGTTGTTTTAATTGGGGGTGTTTTGATGAACTATTTAGGGAGACCAATAGGTTAGAGGGAACCTCGCTAAATTTTTCGCATTTCGTTAGGTTCCGGTTCGCGTCCCCGGCCCGGTTAGACTTTCACGGGTCGGGGCGCAATAAACATGCTCAAATGTATGTACAAGGTATAAAGCAGTAAAGAAATTCATATATACAAAGCTCCGCGGGCAAAAGCCGACGAAAACACCTCACTGCCACCAAAGAGATCGATCGATCTTCTTAGCAACAAGGGAGTTCCATCCCAGTCAAGCGAAAAAGGATCAATCTTCTCTCCAGGAAGATCGATCACTTTCGTGACCCGAGACCCCGTCCATGTCGCCAAGCAAAAGATCGATCCTTCTCCACCAGAAGATCGATCATGCACGGGCCAGGCATGACGTCCCAAGAATGATCGATCCTTTCTCAAAAAAGATCGATCCTCAGGGGTTCTCTAGCGTACCGGAGGAGGACAAATACCGCCGAAAAACTCTACAAAGTCCCACAAAACCCTAGAATCTGGTAGTACGAAGGACTACGAGTCCAAAGCCGGTACTTGCACTGAAAAGCAACATGCATGCAAGGAGATCTACTCAAAACAATCACAGGCAAGCTCAAAACTCTCAAAAATCGGAAAAGCAAGCATGTACCATCCCTACCAAGACTAGAGCAGCTTCAATTTGTGTCGCTGAGCCTAGGATCATCCTCAACCTCCTCCAAAATCTCGCCAGATCTGAGCTCAAGAACGGCGTATTTCAAACTGAGAAAAGAGAAGGGGGTTGCGTCCGTTGTATAAATGGACGAATCGACTTATGAATGATTGATCTTTCCTGACGATGCACTTGAACACAAGCCCAAGCCTGAATCTTTCGATCCCAGGTTCGCCTAACCATTCTAAACAATAATTAACACAAACACGGTCAGTGTGTGCATACGCGGGTGTGAAACAAACCGACAAGGTGTAATTTACCAAATTGCTCTTACGGTCCACAAAAAAAAGCGAACCATCGGATCGCACACCCGATATGAAACAAGCAAACGAGCCAAGGGCCTGACCCAAACGGTCAACCCAGGAGTAGAGGGACAGGTCCTCACAAGAGAGGTCGGTGAGAGAGAGAGGTCGGGGGAGAGAGAGAGAGCCGTTGACGGAGAGAGAGGGGTCGGCGATAGAGAGTGTGAGGGCCCGTCCCTCAGACCTGGCTCGACCGCGTGGGTCGAGAGCCCTCAGACCTGGCTCGACCGCGTGGGTCGAGAGCCGGCTTCCTGTTGCTTTGGTTTCGCGTCGGGCACGATCGGGCGATCGTGTGGCGGTTTGGACCCCGGGGGCATTTTGGTAAATATGCCCTCTGGTGGTCGGTTTCACACCCGCGTTCCACACACTGCCTTGGATTGATGTATGTGTTTGATTAGAATCCCTAAGGTGCGTCCGATCAGAGGATCGGAGCTCGATCGGGAAAGATCGAATTGGACGGCTGAGATAGATCCGGATTTTCTATATAAGCCCTGTCCCTGATACGAGTCGATCCGACTCGACCAACTGGACCCGAACCCAGAAGAGGAACCAAGCTGGTTCAGCCTCTTTCCTAGAGTATTTAATTAGAGTATTTAATTAATATTTATCATTAGTCTTTTAT
This sequence comes from Narthecium ossifragum, assembly GCA_963920575.1. Classification (NCBI taxonomy): domain Eukaryota; kingdom Viridiplantae; phylum Streptophyta; class Magnoliopsida; order Dioscoreales; family Nartheciaceae; genus Narthecium; species Narthecium ossifragum. The sequence goes on along the minus strand of OY986967.1, from coordinate 12,837,767 downwards.
TGAGTCCTAGTTGATTGTTAGGAATTAATTAAGAGTCCCTTTGAGTTAGAAAGTTGAGTTGAGTAAGAAACCTTATTACTTGCTAATCAACCAAGGGGGTTTTCTAGTGGATTAGGACTCTGTCAAGGTCTCTATAAAAGGACCTTAGTAGTTTTGTATTAGGTAATGATGCATGATGAATGATGAATGATGAATGAAGAGTTATGAATTATTAGGAGTAGTTGATAAATTATCATAGGAGTAGAGATAATATAGATTCCACTCTATATCTACCATAGATCCACCTTCTTCCCCGTCGGTCATCTTCTCCGCTGTCGGCATCGCCTTCACCTTCATCTTCCTTCTCCACGCCACTTTCTCTCTCCTCCACGTCGCCGCCACGTCACCCCTTACTGTTCATCGTCTTCCTTCCCCTATCCCGAAACCCTAGCTTGTTCGCCGTTCCCTCTCCGGCCAGCCCCGTCGCCATCCAAGACCTCCATTCTCTTCCCCTTGGCACCACGACTCCGGCCATACCTTTCTCGCCGCCCATCGTCGTCTCCGGCGACCTCCTCACCGTTCCCCACTTCACAGCTGCCGCCGTCAACCCCCTGTCCGATCCCTATCCCACCTCCAAACCATCCTAAAACCATTCCCCGGCATCCCTAGACCCGATCTCGACTGTCCCAAGCCCCGCCGAGCTCCCCGTTGTCATCCCCGACGCCGGCCGACCCAACCTTCACCGCCGTCTTCCCCAGATCCGGCCGATCCGCCACCCATCTCCCAGATCCGAGCCGTTGGATCGCTTCCCCACTGTCCAATGACCTTTCCTGGAAGTATCCCGACTGCCGCCGTCGTCCCTACGCCGGCGATCTACTCCGGCGAACCTAAGCTCTTGGATCAACTCCGGTTCAGCCCAACCAAGTTGGCTCAACCAACTCTAATTGATTCGGCCGAGCCAGTCAGTCCAATCCAGCCCAATCCAGCCACTTAGCCCAATTGAACCTGGTCAACCTGATCCAGATCAATTCAGACTTGAACCAGTCAAGTCCCATCCAATCAGGCTCAGCCAGATCCGATCCAGCTTAAGCCAGATCCGATCCAGCTAGCCAAATCAGCCAATTGGACTCAATCAAGTCCGATCAGACCGATTCTGATCGATTGGAGCAGTAGAGACCCATTACGAGAGGATCATGAGTAGACCGCTCGTAACAACTTGGTATCTGAGCTCCGTTCCACCGACTGTGCGGTTCAGAACCTACTGGAAACTTCGCCACCATGTACGGAGTACCCCAGGAAAGTTTGGAGCAGCAATTCAAGATTCTGCAATCCCAGTTGAAGCTCTGTTCAACTTTGATGGAACGCCAAAGCAGAACCTTGGAGCGCACCAGTAGGAAGTGGGAGCAGATTACTAGTAGATGGCCAACTGTGACTCAAACAAGTTTCAGAGGGATTCAGATTTCGAGTCAAACCCCTACTCTAGCTGCAACCCAAATTCCAGAACTTGACCCTGAGCCAACTCAGATTATGACTCCGATTATAATTGCGAGTCCGAATGAGAGACCAGCAATCAATAAGAGAGAAAAGCTCCAGGAGCTAATCGAGGAGCAACAACCGTCCGATTCTCAGATCGAACCAGAGCACCTGCTGTTGCAACCTCTGTCAGACCCGGGTGAAACCTTCCTTCTACCTTCCAATGATTTTTCTGGATTTTTACCTATTTTTCGATATTTTTCCGAAATTTCCCCTGGTTTTCTCTCTCCTCCTTGGATCCGGCCCGTTCCTGGCTCAAGCCGCGGCTCGCCATCGGCTAACCCCTTACCTTCAGCCCCGCTCACCTTCGAGCCATCCACCCTTCGTCCCGGCTCATCCACGGCTCCGTCGGCTCGCCCCCGAGCCGCCACCCCATCGCCACTCTCCGACGCCATCCTCTCAACCTGCACACCGGGGAAGCATCGGCGTCCCTCCCAGAAGCCACCGTGGCCGACCACGACCACGATTGAGGCCCGGATCGCCGACGTCCAATTTCGGCGAACTCCCATGTTCCGGCCTCCTCCCTTCCACCATATCCAGAGGTTGATCCCAAGATCAGATCTCACGAGAAAGGTCCCAAGACCTTCCGGTACCTGTTCCCGACGAGCTCAAGCACCGTCGCGGCCTAGAACACCGCGCGACGACCTCCACCGCGCCGCCACCTTCAGATACGGCATGCTCGAAGCCCCATCCAGCGATCAAACCGTACGGATGGAATCGCCAGGTCCCTGCGAAGCTTCCTGTGCCGTTGCCGCTCTCCGACGAGCTCGTTTCGCCATTGATCCAGCTCCGGCAGCTTCTCAGCCGTCCGATCAAGACTGCAACTTTATCCAACCTTTTGATCAGCCTGATCTTCGATCCAGTGGTTCCGATCTTCGATCTGAATCTGATCCAAGAGTCCCCAGCAATTAGGACCATCCAGATCAACTCCAAGTGATCCAGATGCATCCTCAGCCGTTGATCAAGCATTCAAAGGTTGATATGAGCCATCAAAGGAGCTACCCTCCTTATTCCAATGTCTCCTTCAATCTGATCAGAACTGATTATGATGGTAACATCAGTTTAGCTCAACTGACTCAAGTCCAGATTGACACCGATAGAGCCAACCAAGTCAGACAGGTTTGGACCATAATACGACTCAGCACAGCTGAAGATTCAACTTGGTTCAACCAATTCCAAGCCCAGACTAGTGCAGCAGAAGCATGGTCCAGCCATCTTCATTTCAGATTGGACCAAAGCCAGCTTGACCCAGATTCAAGCCAAGTCCCTGCACAGTTGATCAGACCATGGACATCAGATCCCATCCTATGGTCATGGGCAACTCTACTGATGGGACATGATGAGGATGATCCAGGAGAGCCATTGAAGATCATATTCCTGGAGCTACCTGAGCCGTCAGATCGACCGTCAGATGCTCATCCATCACTGCCACTGCTACCCCTGGACCCGCCATGGGATCGACCTGGTTTCTCACCACCGAGTCCAGAGCTACAGAAGCAAGTTGATTCGGTCCAGCCACATGGAGCCATCCTACCTGACCTGACTCTGGCCTTGAGGACAAGGCCAATTTTGAAGGAAGGGGGGGTGATACGAGTCGATCCGACTCGACCAACTGGACCCGAACCCAGAAGAGGAACCAAGCTGGTTCAGCCTCTTTCCTAGTTTGACTTGGTCTTCCCTAGTTCAAACTAGAGTATTTAATTAGTATTTATCATTAGTCTTTTATTGAGTCCTAGTTGATTGTTAGGAATTAATTAAGAGTCCCTTTGAGTTAGGAAGTTGAGTTGAGTAAGAAACCTTATTACTTGCTAATCAAGCAAGGGGGTTTTCTAGTGGATTAGGACTCTGTCAAGGTCTCTATAAAAGGACCTTAGTAGTTTTGTATTAGGTAATGATGCATGATGAATGATGAATGATGAATGAAGAGTTATGAATTATTAGGAGTAGTTGATAAATTATCATAGGAGTAGAGATAATATAGATTCCACTCTATATCTACCATAGATCCACCTTCTTCCCCGTCGGTCATCTTCTCCACTGTCGGCATCGCCTTCACCTTCATCTTCCTTCTCCACGCCACTTTCTCTCTCCTCCACGTCGCCGCCACGTCACCCCTTACTGTTCATCGTCTTCCTTCCCCTATCCCGAAACCCTAGCTTGTTCGCCGTTCCCTCTCCGGCCAGCCCCGTCGCCATCCAAGACCTCCATTCTCTTCCCCTTGGCACCACGACTCCGGCCATACCTTTCTCGCCGCCCATCGTCGTCTCCGGCGACCTCCTCACCGTTCCCCACTTCACAGCCGCCGCGCGTCAACCCCCTGTCCGATCCCTATCCCACCTCCAAACCATCCTAAAACCATTCCCCGGCATCCCTAGACCCGATCTCGACTGTCCCAAGCCCCGCCGAGCTCCCCGTTGTCATCCCCGACGCCGGCCGACCCAACCTTCACCGCCGTCTTCCCCAAATCCGGCCGATCCGCCACCCATCTCCCAGATCCGAGCCGTTGGATCGCTTCCCCACCGTCCAATGACCTTTCCTGGAAGTATCCCGACCGCCGCCGTCGTCCCTACGCCGGCGATCTACTCCGGCGAACCTAAGCTCTTGATCAACTCCGGTTCAGCCCAACCAAGTTGGCTCAACCAACTCTAATTGATTCGGCCGAGCCAGTCAGTCCAATCCAGCCCAATCCAGCCACTTAGCCCAATTGAACCTGGTCAACCTGATCCAGATCAATTCAGACTTGAACCAGTCAAGTCCCATCCAATCAGGCTCAGCCAGATCCGATCCAGCTTAAGCCAGATCCGATCCAGCTAGCCAAATCAGCCAATTGGACTCAATCAAGTCCGATCAGGCCGATTCTGATCGATTGGAGCAGTAGAGACCCATTACGAGAGGATCACGAGTAGACCGCTCGTAGCAGTCCCTTTCTCTCTCTTTCCTTCTCTTCTCCTGTCGTTTTCTCTACTTCTCTCTCTCCTTCGGCTGAGCTAGGGTTTGGAGACTTGGGCTTCGGAGCGCGGATCTTGACGGCTTGACCAGCGGGACACGTGGAGGAGCTACCCTACTTGCTCAAGTAGGTGTTTCTACCTCGATCTTAGGATCGGGTTCTCCTAAGATAGGTTTTTTGTACTTTCACTGTAGGAATACATATTAGAATGCTATGTAGCTCTTTGTGCATGTAGTGTGAAGGATTTGAAGTATTCCTATCTCGCATTTTCCGTATTCTAACGGTTGGTTTCCGTATTATCGCTGTTTTATCGGTTTTCGCCCGTTTTGACCTAGATAGGAGATTTAACCATCAAAAACTGGATTTCTTCATTCCATTAGCTTCCCCATTGTTAATTACACGTGCTTGCAAAATCTCATCTAATTCCAACCTGATTTGATCCTTGAAATCCAAGAAATTGGATTTCCGGCACTGTTCTGAGGAACTGTGCCTGAGGCTCGACGGTCGATCGGTGCATCGACCGTCAATCGTTGATACGCTCCTTCAGGGCTCGACGGTCGATCGGTGCATCGACCGTCAAGTATTGACTTGCTCTTTCTGGGCCTGACGGTCGACCGTCGGATCGATCGTCGCATCGACCGTCGGGCTCTGTCGGGATTTTGGCCTCCCAGGGTCGATGCATGGATCGACTGCGGGATCTTCTCATTTTCGCCATTTACCTGACGGTCGACCGTCGGATCGACCGTCACATCGACCGTCAGTCGCTGTTTGGTTTTGTTCTTTTGTGGACAGTTGTCCTTGTACTCCCCTTTTGTGGAACTGTTGTTCTAGAAGCCCTGTACTCTATTATATATTTTTATAATAGATGTTGTTGTAGTTGTTGTTAAGCTTGCTTCCGCCCTTTCTCTGTGCTGATCAGTTGTTTCCGCCAGCTGATCTGTTTAGCCTCAACTGTTTCCGCCAGTTGAGGCTAGTAGATGTAGGTTTTCCCCCTCGTATCCCGGCCCGGTCTGGGTTCTGCAGGTCGGGCCGCGACAAGAATCCCTAGGGTGCGTCCGATCGGAGGATCGGAGCTCGATCGGGAAAGATCGAATTGGACGGTTGAGATAGATCCGAATTTTCTATATAAGCCCTGTCCCTTTCTCTCTCTTTCCTTCTCTTCTCTTGTCGTTTTCTCTCCTTCTCTCTCTCCTTCGGCTGAGCAAGGGTTTGGAGACTTGGGCTTCGGAGCGCGGATCTTGACGGCTTGACCAGCGGGACGCGTAGAGGAGCTACCCTACTTGCTCAAGTAGGTGTTTCTACCTCGATCTTAGGATCGAGTTCTCCTAGGATAGGTTTTTTGTACTTTCGCTGTAGGAATACATGTTAGAATGCTATGTAGCTCTTTGTGCATGTAGTGTGGAGGATTTGAAGTATTCCTATCTCGCATTTTTCGTATTCTAACGGTTGGTTTCCGTATTATCGCCGTTTTGTCGGTTTTCGCCCGTTTTGACCTAGATAGGAGATTTAACCATCAAAAACTAGATTTCTTCATTCCATTAGCTTCTCCATTGTTAATTACACGTGCTTGCAAAATCTCATCTAATTCCAACCTGATTTGATCCTTGAAGTCCAAGAAATTGGATTTCCGGCACTGTTCTGAGGAACTGTGCCTGAGGCTCGACGGTCGATCTGTCACATCGACCGTCAGTCGCTGTTTGGTTTTGGGCTTCCCAGGGTCGATGAGTGGATCGACCGTCGCCCTTGGTTTTCTTCGCTTTGGTCTCACGGTCGATCGCTGGATCGACCATGACATCATCCGTTGTCTCACGGTCGATCTCCGGATCGACCGTGACATCGTCCGTGACCCCTTGAACTTGGTAAACTGGTCTTTCTTGGATGGATTTGATTTGTGATTAGTATCTAAGTATGTTGGGAAGTATGTATGTGGATTTTATGGGGTTTTCAAAGGATTTCCATCTGGTTTGAGATCGATTCGAGTATTCTTTCCTTTTTGGGAAAACCTATGGTTTCAATTGCATTTAATACGTGTTTGGATGTAGTTAATTGCTTAATGGTGTGCTTAGCCATTAGCTAGCTATGAGTGCTAGCTAATGAGGAATTGTGGAACCTTAGCCTCTTGCCGGCGAGTGTCGAGGGCTATTGTATATCTGTGGACCTTATAACTGATGATGTGACATCCAGGATAGATGTTTGCCTAGGCCCATGCATTGTGTGCATTAGAGGCATTCGAGGTTAGGCGGGCGATGGTTTGGGTCGCCGATCCGAGGCTCTCGGGTAGCTCGGATCTAGCCTTAGGGTCGTGGCTGGGTAGTCAGGAGTAGGGTGTGATTGTATAATTGAATCTATTGTTATTGAGGATTGGCGATAGTTGACTCTGATCAGTGTTTGAGGTTTAGAGGTCGTGTTGTCTTCCAAAGCCAAGTGCTAAGGATGGATGTCGATGCGTTCCTGATGGTGGTTTCCCCAAGGCATGGTATTCCTGCTTGGGTAAGGGTGATCCTGCATGTTACTATTTCGTGGCCTCCTGGTAACATGTTCAGGAGAGAGGTTTCATGGCAGGAGCCCTTGGGACATTGATAGGTTTGTGGGACCCGTGGCATCCGTTAGACTTGAGCTGGGAGACAACACTGTTGTTGTTTTCCTCCCTTTAGTGTGCCGTAGAGTTGAACCCTACTTAGCTTATCGCTCACTCCTACCCGGGCTGCGTTTGCAGGTGCAGGCGGTAGTTCTTCTTCCGTGGAACCGGCAGGATCGGCCTTTGGCGGCGCGAGTACATCCAGAGGCGCTTGAGGTTGCTGGAGGATTATCTGTTGTACATTTTGATATAGGGTTAATAACATTTTACTACCATATAGTTTAAAAATATGTCAATTTACCCCCTATATTTTAAAATGTGACAAAACACACCCTTTATTTATCAATGTGGTCGTATCACACCCAAATGTGACAAAACGCACCCCATATATAGGGGGTAAATTGGGTGTAATACGACCACATTGATAAATTAAGGGTGTGTTTTGTCACGTTTTAAAATATAGGGAATAAATTGACATATTTTCAAACTATAGGGCAGTAAGATGTTATTAACCCTAAATTGATATATATATGTTGTAACTTTCGAGGATTTTGGAATCATGTATGATATCTTTATCTTGGGAGTATTAGAATGGAATTTTGTAACTGTACAACTTGATGTTATATAAATTGAATATTTGTTCGCCTCTGAAATACATTTGTTTAAATTATTCGTCTTCTCCGCATTGTATCGCGTCGATTGAAGCTGAATAGTGATAGGAACCCTCACGCCCCGTCCTAGATGGGTTTTCTGGGTCGGGGTGTGACAACATGGTATCAGAGCAGGCTGTAGGTCCCAGGGATAGGATTAGGCTTGCGGTTAAGGTTTTGAGCGTGGTTTGAGATAGTTCTAGGAGTAGAGCATCCCTGTGTGATTGATCGTGCTCATGTGTGTTATGCTTTATTTTATTGATTGTTGCTGTGTTTTGGTTTCTTACGGGTGAACACTTGTCGTCTCTGGTAAACGTGCAGATGCCAGGGAGCCGGGCTAGCTATCCAGTGTTGGGTCAGGGTACCGCGCGCGACCAGCGTGCTGCCCGACGGGCCTTAGGGGCCAACGCAGCCGTGCCCCGTGTACCTGTACGAGAGCCAGAGCCGAGGATTGAGGTCGTGGTGGAGGAGGATGCTTCGTTCATCGCCAAAGAGGTCTCTCCTCCACTCGACCAGCGTGCTGTTGCGACAGCGGTGGTCGACTTCCAGAGGCTGAATCCTCCTAGGTTCAGCGGTGCTGGAGGCAACCTAGCGGTGGCAGACGACTGGCTGGAGGGAGTCAGTCACGTCCTTGACACTCTGTTCATCCAGGATGACCAAGTTCGGGTCAGACTTGCCGCGTTCCAGCTCGACGGGGACGCTTTGGACTGGTGGCACTCTTTCCAGGCCGCCAGGGACGGGAGTGACCCATCGTGGGCCGTGTTTCGTTCTTTGTTTCTCGGTGCGTACTTTCCCCGCAGTGCGCGCTCGACCCTTGTCCGTGAGTACCAGACCCTTTCTCAGGGTACTCAGTCGGTAGTGCAGTACGCTGCTAGGTTCACCAGACTTGCCAGATTTGCCGGAGCGGTGTCGGCGGACCCTCTTGCCAGAGTTGAGCAATTCCAGTGGGGGCTTAGGCCCGAGCTCAGGCGGCTGATCGCGGCTCAGCGCGCTAGCACGTTCGCAGAGGTGCTGGACTGTGCCTTGGCAGTTGAGGCTCAGTTGCAGGAGCCGGGGCCCAGGGCAGTCCAGCCTGCGTCGTCTGCGAGCACCAGTGGCGGAGGACAGCCACAGAGAGCAGCTCAGGGCAGGAGAGGTTCGTGGAGGCAGCAGAGATACCCGCGACGCCAGCAGCCATACCAGCGTTACCCACCCCAGTACCAGCAGCAGCCCAGGCAGGGAGGCCAGCCACTTCTTTCGGCTGGGCCTTAGGGGCAGACGTCCGGAGGAGGCCAGAGCCAGCAGCTAGCACTTGGACCTCCTATGTGCTTCGAGTGCCGGCAGACAGGGCACTTTCGCCGAGACTGTCCGACGTTGAGGGCACAGTTTGCTCGTGGCGGAGTAGGTGGAGGTTGGCGGACACCAGGAGCCGGGAGAGGCAGAGGTCGCGGTGGAGGTCGAGGCGAACCCAGAGAGGGAGTGTACATACTTCCAGACCGCGAGTACCCAGACTTTGTTTAGCCACCTTTTCAGCCTTACCAGTACCCGCCACCCCAGCAGGCTCTAGCACTTCCACCAGCTCCAGTTGACCCTCCTATTCTCAGAGGTACCTTCCAGCTTTTCAGTTCATTTGTAGATGTTCTGATAGATTCTGGGGCGTCTCATTCCTTTGTAGCTAGCGACTGTGTGGCATCGCTAGGGCTAGAGACTGAGCCACTTGGAGTCACACTGCACTTAGACACACCCGTCGGCGGAGGGGCTCGTGTTGAGCTGATCTGCCGTTCCTGCGAGTTGGAGGTTGGGGGCCTCCGTGTCTTTCTAGACCTTCGGGTGCTAGACATGGTCGGGTTCGACGTGATTCTAGGTATGGATTGGCTGACTTCATACCGAGGCGTCATCGACTGTGGCCGTCGTAGGGTGACTGCTTGGACACCTGACGGCGCTCGTTTCGTTCTGTTGGGGGATCGCCAGTCGGCCGATTCCCTCTTGTGTGCTTGTCTTCCCAAGCGCGAGGGCCAGCTGTCAGCTTTACTGGCGCGCCTTTCCTTGTTCACTGCAGAGGGCAGTCGAGAGGGCAGTTTGCCTATAGTTGTTTAAGAGTTTGCTGACGTCTTCCCAGATGAGCTACTGGGCCTTCCTCCTTCCAGAGCAGTAGACTTCCAGATAGATCTTGTACCGGGTACCGGGCCGATCTCTCTGCCAGCTTTCAGGATGGCACCAGCAGAGCAGAGGGAGCTGAGGGTCCAGCTGGACGGGCTGATCGGCAGAGGTTTCATCCGTGCCAGCACGTCACCTTGGCCAGCTCCTGTGTTGTTCGCAAAGAAGAAGGACGGTACGCTTCGGCTTTGCATTGATTACAGGAAGTTGAATAGGGTAACGGTGAAGAACAAGTATCCGATGCCGAGGATCGATGACTTGTTCGACCAGCTCCGAGGCTCATCCGTCTTTTCGAAGATCGACCTCCGTACCGGCTATCACCAGTTGCGGATTCGTGATTGCGACATCCCGAAGACGGCTTTCCGTACGAGGTACGGGTTGTAAGAGTTCACGGTGATGCCGTTCGGCTTGCCGAACGCACCGGCGGCGTTCATGGATCTGATGCAGAGGGTCTTCCGACCGTACTTAGATCAGTTCGTGGTGGTTTTCGTCGACGACATCCTAGTCTACTCACGTATCGCGGAGGAGCACGAGCAGCTTCTGAGGACAGTGTTGCAGTTGTTGAGGGGGCATAGGCTATATGCCAAAGCCTCCAAATGTGAGTTCTGGTTTCCTGAGGTGCACCCGCAAGTCTAGACAGACACGGAGGTCTCCAACCTCCAAAGAACAAGATCGGCAGACCTGGTCTACCCTGACTGTGCCGCCGATCGGTGAGTCTACAGACTGTGCCACCTCTAGCCAACTCGTCTCTAATCCTAGCGATGCCACACACATGCTAGCAATATAGGAATGAGACGCCCCAGAGTCTATCAGCACATCTACTAAAGAATTAGAAAGCTGAAAGATACCTCTGAGGACGGTTGGCTCTGCCGCTGCCTGCTGGTACTGCTGCGGCTGCTGGTACTGCAACGGCTGGTAAGGCTGAACGGTGTCCGGCTGCTCGCGCCCCGGAAGAGCAAACACGCGCCCCCGCTGACCGCCTCCACCTATAGAGCGGCCCGGTCCAGCCCTTGACCCGGGCTCCACAACTAAGGCGCAGTTCAGATTTACTGTGTACGTCTGGAAGCGGTGGGAACACGTCTGGCGCCTGATCTCTGGACGAAGACCCCACTCAAACTGCCGTGCCCTGGCCACCGAATCTGCTGCCACTGCCCCATCGAAACGGACCAAATGTGTGAACCGGTTGGCATACTGCTGAACAGTGCGAGTACCCTGCAAGAGGGACTGGTACTCGCGAGACAGGGCGTCACGCGTACTCTCCGGGAAGTACGCGTCCAAGAACAACGCCCTGAACTCCTCCCACGTCGGCTCCTCTCCGCCACTGGTGTACTGGACAGTGCACCACCAGTCAAGGGCGTCACCATCAAGCTGGAACGCCGCGAGAGTGACCCGGATCCGGTCATCCCCGACGAAGAGAGCGTCGAGAACGCGCGTGACTCCTCGGAGCCAGCCGTCTGCCGTGGTCGGATCTCCAGTCTCACCGCTGAACCTAGGCGGGTTCAGCCGCTGGAAGTCCATCATGACCGCTGCCGCGGCCCGCCCATCGACCGGAGCGAGGACCCCCTCCTCGGCGAGAGGAGCCTCCTCCCATGCGACCGCAACCGTCGCTGGTGATGGTCCAGTCCGTCGAGCTCTGACCGTCCTGACAGGTGCTACCCTGTCTGGTCGAGCGGGCCGACCGGGTCGTGCCCCACCTTGACCAACAACCAAAGGTCAGACTCGAGCTCCCGACATCTGTGCAATCACCAACGACAACGAGCGTCCACTCGTCAGAAGCCGCCAAAACAAGGCAACATAAACAGAAAGTGAAAAATCACAACACATCAAAATGAGCATGCACGGATGTTTTAGACATAGAACTAACCCATTCCACGCTCAACTCAACCGAATCCTGATCCTAAACCCTGGGATCTACAACCTATGCTCTGATACCAAGATGTCGCGCCCCGACCCGCGAAAGCCCAACCGGGCCGGACGACGCGAACCGGAACCTAACAAACGCGGAAAACAAAGCTGGCGAGGGTTCCCTCTAACCTATTGGTCTCCTTAGCAAATCATCAAAAACCCCCAATTAAAACAACATTAATTATCAAAACCTCGAACCATAGATTTACGAAATAAAAAAGATTTAATATACATAACCTCGAAGAGGGGTAGTTCAAATACATCATTACTCCCGTAGGAGACTATCTAGCCTAGGATAAAAACTGTAAAGGATCACCACCTCTCAGACTCCACCTGGTGCCGCCGTACCGCCAACCAACTGCCCGGTAGGGACCACGGAAGAAGAACTGACGCCTACACCTGCAAAACACAGCCTGGGTACGAGTGAGCACTAAGCTCAGTAGGGATCTACACTACGACACACAGAAGGAAGAGGGAAAACGCAACAGTGTCGCCCTTAAGTAGGACCTGGGTGTATACAGGAGTCCCATAACCCTACCGCGTGTTCCTGAGGCCTAGGAGCAGCACTCAATAACAGGAACAACACTGGCGACACACAAGCTGAGTAGGCAACTTCACTACTCTCCGGGTCAGCACAGTGGGACACCGGCTACACCTCAGCATCCGACTCAAGGCCGACACGACCTCTACCATCATCAAGCAACCAGTGTACCAGTCATCTAAGCTTATCATCGAATCGACTGGACACCACAATTCAAACCGGGTCCAAACAACCCAACCCCGGTCCTAAGGCTAAGTCCGAGCTTCCAGCCTCGGGACGGCGACCCAAGGATCACCCATGCCCTAACCAATGCAACTAATGCACAAATCAACAATGCATGCTATGACATACACAGATAAGAAACAAAGCATGCAACAGTATGTCAAGCATCATATAAGTCTACTGGATCGCTGCAGCGGTACTACCAACCGCTGCCAGCCGATCCGCAGCGGGTCCCGGCATTACGACGGTACCACGACCATCAACCGCGAACTCCTGCAACGGGAAGCAACCCCGAAAACCGCTGATGAACAGTAAACAATATAATATTATATTCCGAAATATAATATTATATTCAAACACCCAAAACCACCACTTAAGGGCTAATTGATCCCGTCGATCCGATGTCCAAACGACGTCGGATTCAAGATCAAACTTAGCCACCAGTTGGTGTATATAACAGAATCAACATATCCAAAATTCATAATCATCCAACGGTTGGATTAACGGAAAAATACAAATCATAACCGCTAATCAACTCACTTACCAATTTAATTGCTGCAACGCAGCCCTCCAGCAAACAATTCATAAAAAATCGTACACAAATTGGAAAAATACGAAATAAAATGAAATGGAAAGCTAACGAGTAGATGTACAACTCTTATGTTTATCAAAAACCAAGTTCATGTACACCCCGGCCGGAAAACTCGCTGCAAGCCGGCTGTTCTTCAAGAACAGCAGAAAACCAGAAATCCGAGACTAATCATGCATAAAACCTACTCAACTCTCAACTGATTAACATGAAACTTAAATCAGTAATTTTAATAGGCATAAGGACTCCAACAAAACAAGGATCAACAAGATCCAACGGCTAGATCTCAAGAACACCCGAAATAAACATCAGTAGGTATAACCCTACCTAGCTGTGCTTTCCTCGGCTGATTCCCCGCGATTTGATCACCAACAAGCCTCCAAACCACTTCAGAGATCTTCGTCTCGTTGTCACGAATCCAACGAGCCTTAGAACACCGAAAAAGATGGCCGGAGGAGGGAGAACGGAGGAGAGCAAGGTGGCTGCCAGAAACAGGGGAAGAACAGAGCTTCGGGAGAAAAAGAAGAAAGGAAGAAGAAAGAGAGGAGAAGGAGGAAGAGGAGGGGAAGAAAAGAGGGGAAAGGGGGAGGGGATAGCCGGGGAAAGGGGGAGAAAGTGAGGGGAGGGGAGGGAAAGTCCTCCCCCCCTCTGACAGAGGAGAGCGACGGCCAGCGGTGGCCGTCCTCGCGAAGCAGAAAAGCCACCGACGCGAGTCCGATCGGTCGCTCCAAGGAGCGATCGATCGCTTGCGCCCTGGCTCGATCCCACCACCGACTCGCTCACGAGTCCGACCGATCGCTCCAAGGAGCGATCGATCGCTCGAGGGTCGTCAGCTACCAAAAGGCAAGCTTCCGCGCGCCCGAGCTGGGATCTTCCGATCCCGGGTCCATCTAGCCAGTCTAAACAAGCATTAACACAAACAAGGCCGGTGTGTGCACACGCGAGTGTGAAACAAACCAACAAGGTGCAATTTACCAAATTGCCCTTGCGGTTTACAGCGACCCACAGGGGTAGAGGGGCTGGTCCTCACATAGTAGCTGAGTTCGTTTCCAGATGCCTCACCTATCAGAGGGTGAAGGCAGAGCATAGGCGGACCCCAGGTTTGTTGCAGCCACTTCCCGTGTCAGAGTGGAAGTAGGAACATATTAGCTATGGACTTCGTCACCGGGCTACCCAGGTCACCGAGGGGGAATGATGCGATTTGGGTCATCGTCGATCGACTAACCAAATCGGCTCATTTCCTCTCCATGAGGACGACAGATCTAGTTGCCAGACTGAGCCAGAGGTACATCGACGAGGTGGTACGACTACACGGCATCCCAGTGTCGATAGTGTCAGACAGAGATCCCAGATTCACCGGCAGGTTCTGGAGTAGCTTCTAGGAATCCTTGGGGACAGCACTGACGTTCAGCACAGCTTTCCACTCTTGGAGGACATGCTCAGAGCAGGTGTGCTTGACGCTGGGGGTACGTGGGAGCAGCACGTGACTTTGATGGAGTTTGCCTACAACAACAGTTTCCAGGCCAGCTTGGGTTTTGCACCCTTTGAGGCATTGTAAGGTAGACCGTGTCTGTCGCGCCCCGACCCGCAGAGCGCGACCGGGTCGGGGGCGCGAGGGGGAGAGAACCTACAACCACAGCCTCAACTGGCGGAAACAGTTGAGACTAAAGCCCAGCTGGCGAAAACAGCTGGACGGCACAGAGAAAGAGCGGAAGCAAGCTAACTAAACAACTATTAACATATATTACAAACCAGCAATAAAAAGTTAACAGGGTTTAGTGCAACAGCTACAAGGGATCACAGTCCCCAAAAAGAAACCACAACACCCACCGGGGTCTCCGCGAACGCACAGACGAACCCATCCTGACCCTCAGACATGGTCAGGATCCAGAGCGCTGCCTCGAGACGACCGAGGGGGTAACACTGGGACAGAGCGGCCACCTGCACCTGCAACAAACACAGTCCAGGTTGGCATGAGCAACAGCTCAGCAGGGTCCTACTCTACAACTCCCACAAACAAGGGTAAAGCAACCGGACACACTCTGATGCCAAGTACCGAGGCTTGCCAAGGATCCCACAATCCCATCAATAACCCGAAGGGTTCCTGTCCTAGGTGCGTATCTCCGATAACTCCACTGCTCAGGGGTGGGCAACTCCGACATTCCCTGACACAGGGTGGACACGACGCAACCAGTAGGACCCCCTTCTCCGAGCGGGATCTCCGCACTTGGCGGAACAACCGAGGTTAAGACTACCATCACTCGGTACTCTAAGCAGCAGAGTCAACACCCACCCAACCTACCCTAGCATGTCTAATGCACAGGAAAACAGGGCAGGATAAGTATGATAAAGCTGTAAACAACCAACACAACAAGGGCACACCTTCGGCCCATTTATACTACACACCCCGAGAGACATCACCCTCTCGGTTCAACCACAAGGCGGTAAGCATTCATGCATAACTCATTACAGGATAAGCCCCGAGGGCAAAACCGTAAAAATCACTTGCATGCGAAGCCCCGCGGGCAAAACAGCACTTAAAGCAAGTAAAACCCTCTCTGCACTGAAGGAGATCGATCTCCTATAGCATGGAGATCGATCTCCTATAGCATGGAGATCGATCTTCCTCGAGGCTAGAAGCACCCGTCCTGGTCACCCCCACGAGATCGATCTCCACCCATATGAAGATCGATCTTATAGGTGACGTGGACGCAAACCGCACAGGCACCAGTCGCCAAGAGATCGATCTCCCTCCCAGGGAGATCGCTCTCGCTCGGGCGGGCTGGGCCACCCCGACCAAGATCGATCTCTTCCCAAGAGATCGATCATGATTGGGTTCACGCCGGCGGCCGGACGGCGAGGAACACCGCCGGAAACCGCCACCACACCTCACCAAACTAGGTGGGCTGGCAGATCTCAGTGCCACGAAGCTTCTCAAGGCTTCAAAACCGGGAAGGAACAACTCCACAAGGAGGTCTAAGCAAAACAAAACCCGGATTCAAAACCATCAAACAGTCGGAGTTTTAGAATAAGAACCCTACCTCTTCAACGCAGCTTCGATCCACAAGTCCTACCCCAGGACCTTCCTCGCCTTGCCACGAACCCAACGAGCCTTCAAGCTCCCGGAGAGGTGGCCGGAGGAGGAAGAACGGCGAGCGAAAGCTCTCAGCCGGAACAGGGGAAAGCAGAGCCGCGAGGAAGAAGAAGAGAAGAAGGGGAAGAAAGGAAGGGGGAATGGGCGGGTAAGGCCGGGGTAAAGCCGGCGAAGGCGGGGAAAAGCTGGGGGAGGGGAGGGAAAGTCTTCCCTCCCCTGACAGGGGAAGCGACGGCCACCGCGGTGGCCGTCCTTCGAAAGCCACCGACAGAGACTTCCAGGCACAGGGAGATCGATCTTCATGGACATGGAGATCGATCTTCCTCGCCCAGAACGGCGACCACTAGGCACAGAGAGATCGATCTTCACCCTCATGGAGATTGATCTCCCTTGCCCAAAACGGAAACCTTGGCTGTGACACAAGCCCAAGCACAGGACTTCCGAACCAGGGTCCACCTAACCTTTCTAACCAAAAACAAGCATCAACCAAGGTCTGTGTGTGCACAGCCATTGTGAAACGACCGCCAAGGCACAATTTCCCAAATTGCCCTTGGGGTAAACAGCAAGCCACATGGATGGAGGGGCAGGTCCTCACAGTGTCGCTCACCGGTGTGTTGGACAGAGGTTGGGGAGGCGTCCCTTATCTGTCCAGACATCATCAGACAGTCGTCAGAGAGGTTGGCTCAGATCAGGCAGAGGCTTCTAACAGCGCAGAGCAGGCAGAAGAGCTACGCAGACTGCAGGCGACGACCCTTGGAGTTCGCAGTTGGCGACAGAGTGCTACTGAAGGTGTCCCCGCGCAGAGGGTCGATCAAGTTTGGTAGCAGGGGCAAGCTAGCTCCGAGGTTAACGGGTCCTTTTGAGATCGTCAGGCGCGTTGAAGCAGTCGCCTACCAGTTGGCTCTACCTCCGCACATGTCAGCAGTTCATCCCACCTTCCACGTATCTATGCTGCGGAAGTATATTCCAGATCCTTCTCACGTGATCAGACATGACAACATTGAGGTGGAGGAGGACGCCACCTACATAGAGCAGCCAGTGCAGATCATGGACAGACGGGATCAGGTGCTGAGAGGCAGATCACTACCGTTGGTCATGGTCAGGTGGAGACACGACAGTGCATAGAGTCTGACTTGGGAGCGAGAGGATCGCATGCGTCGGGAGTTTCCCCGACTGTTCACCTCTTCAGGTAGTTTCTTGTTGTGGGCGTTGGCGCCCCTAGTTGTAGTCTTGTTTGTGCAGGTAGGCCTAGTTGTTTCTTTTTCCCCCGGCTTCAACCTTGAATTTCGGGACGAAATTCTTTTTAAGGTTGTTAGGTTGTGAGGGCCCGTCCCTCAGACCTGGCTCAACCGCGTGGGTTGAGAGTCGGCTTCCTGTTGGGTTGGTTCCGCGTCGGGCACGATCGGGCGATCGTGTGGCGGTTTGGACCCCGGGGGCATTTTGGTAAATATGCCCTCTGGTGGTCGATTTCACACCCGCGTTTCACACACTGCCTTGGATTGATGTATGTGTTTGATTAGAATTGTGAGGGCATGCCCCTCTTTTTCCTTTGGCTTGTTGTTGACCCAAGGGCAATTTGGGAATTGCGCCTTGGCGGTCGTTTCACACTGGGTGTGCACACACAGACCTTGTTTGGTGTTTGTGTTTGTTAGAAAGGTTAGGTGGCCCCAAGATCGGAAGTTCTAGGCTTGGGCCTGAGTCTCAGCCCAGGGTTGCCTTCTAGGCAAGGGAGATCGATCTACACGGCAATGGAGATCGATCTCTCTGTGCCTGGAGGTTGCCGTTCTGGGCAAAGGAGATCGATCTTCAGGGCATGGAGATTGATCTCTCTGTGCCTGGAAGTCATTGGCGGTGGCTTTCGAAGGACGGCCACGGCGATGGCCGTCGCTTCCCCTGTCATGGGAGGGAAGACTTTCCCTCCCCTCCCCCAGCTTTTCCCCGCCCTCTCCGGCTTTCCCCGGCCTTATCCCCTTCTTCCCTTCCTCTTTTCTTTCTCTTCTTCTTCCTTCTCTCCCCGAGCTCTGTTTCTTTCCCTTGGCCGGCTGAGCTTTTCTTCGCCGTTCTCCCTCCTCCGGCCACCGTTCTTGGAGCTTGAAGGCTCGTTGGAACCGTGACGGCGTGAGGAAGATCCTAGGCTTGGCCTCGCGGATTGAAGCTGCTCTGAGGAGGTAGGGTTCTTCCTCTAAGGCTCCGGTTGATTTATGGGTTTGAAATCCGGTTTTGATTTTGATAGATCTCCTTGTGGAGTTGGTGTTTTCCGGTTTTGAAGCCATGAGTAGCTTCGTGGCACTGAGAGCTACCAGCCCACCTAGTTTGGTGAGGTATGGTGGAGGTTTCCGGCGGTATCCCTCGCCGTCCGGCCGCCGGAGAACCCAATAAAGAGCGATCTCCCTGGGAGGGAGATCGATCTTGTTTGGGGTGGTACGCCTCGCCCGAGCGAGAGCGATTTCCCTGGGAGGGAGATCGATCTCGTGGTGGGTGGCGTTGGTACGTCAAGGGTCACATACAAGATCGATCTTCATATGGGTGGAGATCGATCTTGTTGGGGTGACCAGGACGGGTGCTTCTAGCCTCGAGGAAGATCGATCTCGCTGCTATAGGAGATCGATCTCCTTCGGTGCAGAGAGGGTTTTTACGTGCTTTAAGTGCTGTTTTGCCCGCGGGGCTTCGCATGCAAGTGATTTTTACAGTTTTGCCCTCGGGGTTTGTCCTGTTATGGATCATGCATGAATGCTTATCGCTTTGTGGTTGAACCGAGAGAGTGATGCCTCTCGGGGTGTGTAGAATAAATGGGCTGACAGTATGCCCTTACCGCTTTGTGGTGAACCGAGGGAGTAATGACCCTCGGGAGTGTTTAGTATAAATGGGCCGAAGGTGTGCCTTTGTTGTGTTGGTTGTTTACAGCTTTATCATATTTATCCTGCCCTGTTTTCCTGTGCATTAGGCATGCTAGGGTAGGTTGGTTTTGTGTTGACTCTGCTGCTTGGAGTACCGAGTGATGGTAGTCTTAACCTCGGTTGTTCCGCTAAGTGCGGAGGTCCCGCTTGGAGAAGGGTGTCCTACTGGTTGCGTCGTATCCACCCTGCGTCAGGGTTTATCTTATCGGAGTGGGCCACCCCTGAGCAGTGGCGTTATCGGAGATACGCATCTAGGACAGGAACCCTTCGGGTTATTGATGGGGTTTATGGGATCCTTGGCAAGCCTCGGTACTTGGCATCAGAGTGTGTCCGGTTGCTTTACCCTTGTTTGTGGGAGTTGTAGAGTAGGACCCTGCGGAGCTGTTGCTCATGCCTACCTGGACTATGTTTGTTGCAGGTGCAGGTGGCCGCTCTGTCCCAGTGTTACCCGTGGCAGCGCGCCAGCTCCTGACTATGTCTGAGGATCAGGATGGTTTCGTTTGCGCCTTTGCGGAGACCCCAGTGGGTGTTGTTCTTTTGTGGACAGTTGTCCTTGTACTCCCCTTTTGTGGAACTGTTGTTCTAGAACCCCTGTACTCTATTATATATTTTTATAATAGATGTTGTTGTAGTTGTTGTTAAGCTTGCTTCCGCCCTTTCTCTGTGCTGATCAGTTGTTTCCGCCAGCTGATCTGTTTAGCCTCAACTGTTTCCGCCAGTTGAGGCTAGTAGATGTAGGTTTTCCCCCTCGTATCCCGGCCCGGTCTGGGTTCTGCAGGTCGGGCCGCGACAAGAATCCCTAGGGTGCGTCCGATCGGAGGATCGGAGCTCGATCGGGAAAGATCGAATTGGACGGTTGAGATAGATCCGGATTTTCTATATAAGCCCTGTCCCTTTCTCTCTCTTTCCTTCTCTTCTCTTGTCGTTTTCTCTCCTTCTCTCTCTCCTTCGGCTGAGCAAGGGTTTGGAGACTTGGGCTTCGGAGCGCGGATCTTGACGGCTTGACCAGAGTGACGCGTAGAGGAGCTACCCTACTTGCTCAAGTAGGTGTTTCTACCTCGATCTTAGGATCGAGTTCTCCTAGGATAGGTTTTTTGTACTTTCGCTGTAGGAATACATGTTAGAATGCTATGTAGCTCTTTGTGCATGTAGTGTGGAGGATTTGAAGTATTCCTATCTCGCATTTTCCGTATTCTAACGGTTGGTTTCCGTATTATCGCCGTTTTATCGGTTTTCGCCCGTTTTGACCTAGATAGGAGATTTAACCATCAAAAACTGGATTTCTTCATTCCATTAGCTTCCCCATTGTTAATTACACGTGCTTGCAAAATCTCATCTAATTCCAACCTGATTTGATCCTTGAAATCCAAGAAATTGGATTTTCGGCACTGTTCTGAGGAACTGTGCCTGAGGCTCGACGGTCGATCGGTGCATCGACCGTCAATCGTTGATACGCTCCTTCAGGGCTCGACGGTCGATCGGTGCATCGACCGTCAAGTATTGACTTGCTCTTTCTGGGCCGGACGGTCGACCGTCGGATCGATCGTCGCATCGACCGTCGGGCTCTGTCGGGATTTTGGCCTCCCAGGGTCGATGCATGGATCGACTGCGGGATCTTCTTATTTTCGCCATTTACCTGACGGTCGACCGTCGGATCGACCGTCACATCGACCGTCAGTCGCTGTTTGGTTTTGGGCTTCCCAGGGTCGATGAGTGGATCGACCGTCGCCCTTGGTTTTCTTCGCTTTGGTCTCACGGTCGATCGCCGGATCGACCGTGACATCGTCCGTTGTCTCACGGTCGATCCGGAGATCGACCGTGACATCGTCCGTGACCCCTTGAACTTGGTAAACTGGTCTTTCTTGGATGGATTTGATTTGTGATTAGTATCTAAGTATGTTGGGAAGTATGTATGTGGATTTTATGGGGTTTTCAAAGGATTTCCATCTGGTTTGAGAACGATTCGAGTATTCTTTCCTTTTTGGGAAAACCTATGGTTTCAATTGCATTTAATACGTGTTTGGATGTAGTTAATTGCTTAATGGTGTGCTTAGCCATTAGCTAGCTATGAGTGCTAGCTAATGAGGAATTGTGGAACCTTAGCCTCTTGCCGGCGAGTGTCGAGAGCTATTGTATATCTGTGGAACTTATAACTGATGATGTGACATGTAGAGACATCCAGGATAGATGTTTGCCTAGGCCCATGCATTGTGTGCATTAGAGGCATTCGAGGTTAGGCGGGCGATGGTTTTGGTCGCCAATCCGAGGCTCTCGGGTAGCTCGGATCTAGCCTTAGGGTCGTGGCTGGGTAGTCAGGAGTAGGGTGTGATTGTATAATTGAATCTATTGTTATTGAGGATTGGCGATAGTTGACTCTGATCAGTGTTTGAGGTTTAGAGGTCGTGTTGTCTTCTAAAGCCAAGTGCTAAGGATGGATGTCGATGCGTTCCCGACGTGGTTTCCCCAAGGCATGGTATTCCTGCTTGGGTAAGGGTGATCCTGCATGTTACTGTTTCGTGGCCTCTTGGTAACATGTTCAGGAGAGAGGTTTCATGGCAGGAGCCCTTGGGACATCGATAGGGTTGTGGGACCCGTGGCATCCGTTAGACTTGAGCTGGGAGACAACACTGTTGTTGTTTTCCTCCCTTCAGTGTGTCGTAGAGTAGAACCCTACTGAGCTTATCGCTCACTCCTACCCGGGCTGCGTTTGCAGGTGCAGGCGGCAGTTCTTCTTCCGTGGAGCCGGAAGGATCGGCCTTTGGCGGTGCGAGTACATCTAGAGGCGCTTGAGGTTGCTGGAGGATTATCTGTTGTACATTTTGATATATATATATATATATATGTTGTAACTTTCGAGGATTTTGGAATCATGTATGATATCTTTACCTTGGGAGTATTAGAATGGAATTTTGTAACTGTACAACTTGATGTTATATAAATTGAATATATATTCGCCTCTGGAATACATTTGTTTAAATTATCCGTCTTTTCCGCTTTGTATCGCACCGATTGAAGCTGAATAGTGATAGGAACCCTCACGCCCTGTCCTGGATGGGTTTTCTGGTTCGGGGTGTGACAGAGAGAGAGAGGTCGTCGTTGACGGAGAGAGAGGGTTCGGCGAGAGAGAGAGAGGTCGAGGTTGGAGATAGACAGAGGTCGGGGAGATAGAGAGGTCAGAGAGAGAGAGAGGGGTCGGGGAGATAGAGAGGTTGGCGAGAGAGAGAGAGAGAGAGAGAGAGAGAGATTGTCGTTGACAGAGAGAGAGCGGTCGACGAGAGAGAGAGAGAGAGAGAGAGAGAGAGAGCCGTTGACGTAGAGAGAGAGGTCGGCGAGAGAGAGAGAGAGAGAGAGAGAGAGAGCGGGAGAGAGAGAGGTCGGTGTGAGAGAGAGAGAGGTTGTGTGAGACCTAGGGTACCTAGGTGTTGGTGTTCGCCTAGAGGGCATGTGGCCGAACCAAGTAACCGGGTAAGCAACCTCACGTAAATAATAAGTATATTAGTAACCCATATAAGACACAACGCGTTTTAAAGCCGTGATGACAGTAATCCACCAGAAAACTCCAAGGTTAAGCGTGCTTGCCTTGGTTCCGGGACCGCTCCAAGGCAAGCACGCTTAACCTTGGAGTTTTCTGGCGGATCACTGTCATTACGGTTTTAAAACGTGTTGTTTCTTATAAGAGTTACTAATATACTTATTATCTACGTGGGGTTGCTTACCCGGTCTCTTCACCCGATCTCTCTCTCCATCCACTCTCTCTCTCTAAAGCTTGAGAGTTAAATCCATTACAACCTCCCCTTTCTCTACCCGATCTCTCTCTTCGACGTCCCTCTCTCCACCCAATCTCTCTGTCCACCCGATCTCCCTCTCTCCACCCAATCCCTCTCTCACTTCCTCGTTCTCTCTCCAACATCCCTCTCTCCACCCAACCCCCCTCTATCCTCTTTCTTGAAGTATCTATTACAAATTGAAGAATTCCTCACTTACAAATTGAAGGATTTCTCACTTAAAAATTGAAGGAATTCTTACTCTCTCCCACTATCTTCTTCCCTCGCTCTTTTTCTTCCTTAACAATTTCCTCTTTCCTCCCTCTTCCCGCAGCCAGCTTCCTTCCCTCTCTTTATTGCACAAAGAGAAACAATAAAGAAAATAATGAAGGAATTCTTCGAAATATGGAAGTATTTCATCAAAAAATGAAAGAATTCGTATAAAAATGGAATACCTCCACTCTCCCTCCAATCTCTCCCTCCACTCTCTCCCACTCTCTTCCTCCCTAGCTCTCTCTCTTCCGTAATAATTTCTTCCTTCCTCCCTCTTCCCGCAGCCTCCTTCCCTCTCTTTTTTGACGGGGCCGCCTCTCTCCCACCGGACGCCGAGTCGACGGCAACCCCGAGCTCTATATTACAAGACGATGACAACCACTGTAAGAAAGAGAGAGAGAGAGAGGGAGAGAGAGAGTGTGTGTGTGTGTGTGGAGGGAGATAGAGTGATATCAACGGCAAGGAGAGAGAGAGAAGAAGTGTGCGATGTCACATCTTAATATAGAGATATATCTCTCTCCTTTCTCTCTCTCATGCTTGTGTAAGATGGGATTAAATGATGAGAGAGAGTTGGTGAGGGATATTTTGGTCTCGAATTTGTGGATTTGGCATGTTTTGTAAACAAACATGAAAGTGTCTCTCGATTGAAAAATCAAAAGACAAGTGGATTTAAAAACAAAATTACTCCAGCATATGAAGTAATTCATCACACTCAAGAATAAGAAATTCGAAAATAAATTCGAGTTGGAATTAGAAACAACACAGTGCAAAGAAATCCAGATGCCGATAGCTCAATTTTTAAACACAATCAAAGAACAAGATGAGTAAATGGAATGAGTACCTCGACAGGGGTCGTCGAGGAGCGAGGAGCGAGAGTGAGTATGCTATAGCCGTGGAGCGTAGGAAATTTTTTTTCTGAGCCCCACAAAATTGTGGGCCCAAGGCACAGGCCTTCTAGGCCTTGCCTCGGGGCAGACCCTGCCACCTAGCTAATCTGGTAATCACCACCCCCACTACTCAATCCCCTCTCTCTCTCCTATTCATCTAGTAATCACCACCCCTACTACTCCCTTCCACGTGGCTTCATTTTCGATCGTTTGATATATCATATCATAACTTGGATCGGGGTATCATCAATCGTATGATAAGTTCCACCATCTCAATCATCATCGTTACCCTAAGCCGGATAAAATGCTCAATTTTGATAAGAAAAAGGGTGAAAAACCTGAAACTCACTCATTCCCATAGATCGAGCTCTTTTCGGGCATAAGACTACCTCAAATCAGCATAAATCTACATTCAACAAAATAGTATATTTTGGTTGTTTTTTCAAACTATATTAATTGATTAATGAAAAATAGGAGTTAAGTGTGGATGCAAATTTTGAAAATGTCGGTGGTTTTCAGTAATAAACGAAAGCTCGAGGTAGTTTATATACAAACTAGACATGGTGTTTGTGTGGAAATCTCATCGTCGACTGACAAAAGTCAAAATTGATTGGACAAGTCAAAATCAGGGACGTGCAAAAGCTCAAATCATTCGAACTCAGTTCGAACAGAAGTGTTGAAGCCGCAGAAAAATGGATGAGAAGTAAAGATAGAAAGTGGAAAATGGAAGATGAGAAATGGAAGACAGATGATGAGAAGTTAGAACTGCTCCTATAAATGAAAGCTTCATTTCAGAAAATTAAAAAAAAGAAAAGGCTTCATTATTAAAATTTAAAGGTACATGAAGATAAATAAAGTTACATTGGAAATAAAGATAAAATGCTTAATTAGAAATAAAGATAAAAAACTACATTGGAAATAAAGATAAAAAGCTACATTGGAAATAAAGATAAAAAGCTACATTGAAATTAAAGATAAAAGCTGATTTTGCTATTGATTTCGGGAGGGTCCCTTCTTCTTCATCTTCCTGTCTTTTACACAGCTCCTATTATAACTACTTTGGAACCGTATGAACTACTCTAGAATCGTCGAAACTGATCTGAAACCGTCAGAATTGAATCTGATCGACATCTTCAATTATTTACGAAACTGCCATAAGATAAAGTGTCTTGTCTTCCACTGCAATTTGGCCGATGATAACCATGGAATTTGGAAAAATTAGGAACATGAAAGTTGTAGGTCTTCCAAATCACTTCTCATAGGTTTACAAATCAACCCATTTGGACGTCGTATGAAAAAGTTATGACCGAAATAATCAGACCACATTGACGACTATTATTAAAATAATCGACCAAAATATGGCTGATTGGATATTCAGCGGATTGGAATTTTGGCCCAATGAGATTACAAATTAGCCGATTGGATTATTTGAACAATTAGAAATTCGGTCATTATTTATTATTTTATCACTGGATACTTTGGCTAATAGTTTGACATACTAAGCGATAGAATCTGCAAATTTCATCAACTGGAAGTTGTAGATCTTTTCGTCCTCTTTCCAATGGTTAAAGAATCAACCAATTTGGATATTTCATGTAAAAAATATGGTCAAAATATTTCAGCCATGTTAAAGATAAAGATAATTACCATTTAATGGTAATATTTATGAAATTATCATTAATCTTACGAATCGCGTAATGATTTTAGAACATGGTTATATTTATGACTAACACATGGTTTTCTTACGGTTCTTTGCGCATTTTATTTTGGGGTAATGACATTTTGATACCCTGTAGTTTAGGGTAATGGCAGTCTACTACCTTGTATTTTCGGAAATGTAGTTTACTACCCTACATTTTAGGTGACTGCGCGATTTACTACCCTGACTCCAGACGACATTAGTCCCCGATCACTGTGTTTACATGTGGCGGCACGTGATGAGGAGAGAGAGAGAGAGAGAAAGAGAGAACTAGAGAGAGATAGAGAGGTAGTGCTCGCCGAATGTTCATCCGGCCACCCATCCCGGGGACCTCGTCGACAGTCGTACTCCACCACCACTCATCCCTCCACTTCGCCATCAACCTCCTCATCTCTCCACCAACCTCTCTCTCTCTCTCTCTCTCTCTCTTCGTTGGGAGATGGCGTAGTCACCAACCACCACCTCGGACCTTCATATCTCTCTTCTCTCTCCTTTCTTTCCAGCCTCGTCGTTCGTGGTTATGGAGTTGGATCGGCGCCTGCGTTAGATCACGAAGGCGAGGAATTGGTTTGCGGGGATGGAGACGACTCCAACGGAGGCGGCAGATCCGGCGAAAATCTTGACGGATCTGGAGGATTTTTGGGAGGAGGGGGTGATGGGGATTGGTGAGGGTTTGGACGTGGGGGAGGGGAAGGGATTAGATCGCTGGTTACCAGATCCCCAAGGGGACGAACTCTTTGCTTCTGGTGATATAGAATAGATCAAAGGTGGCCGCGATGATGGTGTTTTGATAGGCGACACAGGTGGATTGGTTGGCGGCGAGGTCACGTGGGGTGGAGGTGGAGGAGCAGGCAGCGGTGGCGTTGGATAGATCGACGGTGAAGCGAACTGCGGAGATGGTGGAGAATTGGTAGGGGCGGTTGCCGGCTACGAAGGGTACGAGGTCAGGCAGGGAGAGACGGAGAGAGAGGGGGAGAGAGGGAGAGAGGGAGAGAGAGAGAGAGAGAGAGAGAGAGGTGGTGGCGCCGGCTATGGAAGAGGAGACGGAGCTCAGGTAGGTGCTGTCAAGGAGGAGGGTTGTTGTGAGGCTGGTCGAGGTTTGAGGTAGCAGGGAGGTGATGGAGAAGAGGTCACCGGGATGGATGGCCGAATGAACGGCCGGCGAGCACCACCTCTCTCTCTCTAGTTCTCTCTTTCTCTCTCTCTCTTCTCATCACGTGTCGCCACGTGTAAACACTGTGAAAGGGGACTAACGCCGTCTAGGGTCAGGGTAGTAAATCGCGCAGTCACCTAAAATGTAGGGTAGTAAAAATGTAGGGTAGTAAACTACATTTTTAGAAATACAGGATAGTAGATTGTCATTACCCTAAACTATGGGATATCAAAATACCATTACCCCTTTTTATTTTTTATTATATTTATGGTTTTTTGCTTGTTTCATTTCTACACTTGGATTGAAAACTCTCTGTCATGAGATATAATATCTTTTAGAAAGACCTTTACCGTCTGATGTAACACAGGAAATTGATCAAACCAAGATTTTTTAAAAATAGTTGAGAGAAACTACGGGCCCGTTTGGTACCTCAGGATCCCGCGGATCCGGCGACGGAGGAGGCCGGGAAACGGACCCTACGTGTGATGGTGGTGCCCCGTTTCCCTCTTTTAACCGATAAAGGCGGGCCCTCAGCATTTTTAACCAACCCTCTAACATCCGTTAACCTTCTCCACCTGGCCTAATGGCTTCCTTGGAAAACAGAAGATTCCCTCGAATATTCGAATCCCACGACCCCAATTCCAACTACCCGCACGGTGCGAGCACCATCTCGCCCGTTCGACTAAACACCGAGATTCACGTCGACCGTGAATCTCGGTTGACATGACACCCCGCATAGTGCGGCCATTCCTAGCCCTATGTTCACCGCAGGTTTTTAATCACCCTAAGGTTGACCATAATCTGTTTACTACACATAATTATATAGCCAACCTCTCTCTCTCTCTCTCGACCTAACTTTCTCTCTATACAGCCTATATTTGCAACGGCCGGCACAGTGCCACGTCGGCGGCAACGGCTCTTGCCGATTCGTTGATATAACCACCCACTCTCTTCTCCACAACGCCCTCCCGACCTTAACATCCAAGCGCAAACCGACACCCTCGCCGGAGCTCTTTTCTCGTCGCCGTCCTACCCCGCCGCGGGCACCGCCACCATGGTGACGACGGCGGTGGCATCGCCGCGGAAGTCCCTGAGGGATGCGGTGTTCCAGGCGGTGCTGGCTTCGTACCACGCGAACCAGCCGCCCCATGGGAAGCTGTGCCCACCTCCGGCGGGGGGCTCTGCTTCTGCCGGGGGGGAAGGATGGGTCCACGATGTGGAGGATGAGCCGGATTCGTGGGACGAGGTGGAGGGGACCATGGAGCTCGTCCAGCTGGGGGCGGAGCGGACCAAGAACGTGCTCATTCTTATGAGTGATACCGGCGGTGGACACCGCGCCTCCGCTGAGGCGATCCGCGACGCCTTCCGCATCGAGTTCGGCGATGATTACCGGGTTGGTTTCCCCCTTGCTTTCTTCAAACTCGGCTATCTTTTTGGGGAATTTATGATAAGTTCCCTATGTTTTCTTCTTGATTGATCGGTTTGTTGGCTCCTCATGGATTTCTTACTTAAGCTTTCCCATGATTTACAAGTGCTCAGGCACCTTCTTCCGCTATAAAAAATACAATCCCTCAAGATCCCTAGTTCTATTCCTTATAGACAATTCAATTGGATGGCTACAGAGCACTGCCTAGATCATATGAAAGCTAGGATCTTGCTGCTGTCCTTGCTGATTTTGCCATTATGTTCCAACATGATTGATATTGTGGTGATGGGTTGATGGATAGTTGTGTAAAAGATGGATTCTTTGTTGCAGGTGTTCGTGAAGGACTTATGCAAGGAGCACGCCGGATGGCCGCTGAACGATATGGAGAGATCCTACAAGTTCATGGTGAAGCATGTCCAGCTCTGGAAGGTGGCCTTCCACACCACCTCTCCAAGATGGGTCCATTGCGTCTATCTTGCTGCCATTGCAGCCTTCTACGCCAAGTATGCTTCTCATATTCCCATTTTTTCCTTCAAGCTCTTCATGACTGGAAGATAGTGAATTCTTTATCAAAATCTTGATTTTGTAAGAGTATTGCCTTGTTTCTAGTCAGCAAGTGTGGGATTATTAGTAACCAATAAGATGCATGATGATGTTTTCTACATGATGTGGGGTGGTTCTCCATGTGAGCTTGCTGTTGTTTGATTTATGTATGATTTCCACCAACAGGGTTGTCCCCATATGTTGCAAATGTGGACATTCTGGCATCTTTTTTGTCATATCATAGCTTAAGTTGTGTGCTTGTTCTTCATTTGCCTGTTGTATGATGTTGATGAATGATTCGGCCAAATCCCAGTAGGACTTAGATAGTTATCGAATTGCTAGTCATGTTATCCAACTATCCTTGGGTTTGATATCATCTGTTCCATGAGACCATAATTGCAAAAGTAGGAATCTTTGGTCTATGTTTTGAATTTTATCTCCATAGTTTTGAATTCTCGATACTTTGCAAATGAAGGAAAGTGGAAGCTGGCCTTAAGAAGTACAAGCCGGATATTATTATTAGCGTTCATCCTCTCATGCAGCACATCCCTCTTTGTGTACTCAAATGGCAGGGCCTTCAGAACAAGGTTGTTTTCGTCACTGTTATTACAGACCTGAACACTTGCCACCCTACCTGGTACGCTCAACTACTTGTTGGCAATCCCAACTGCCATTTGTACCTGTTAGGACACCTAACTAGAGACATCATTTGGAAGAAGGAAAGCTATATATGATAAATACTTGACGAATAAAGTTGAATCGTTTCAGGTTCCACAAAGGTGTAGACAGATGCTATTGCCCCTCAGAGGAAGTGTCCAAGAGGGCTTTGTTGGATGGACTTGAGCCATCTCAGGTTCGTGTATATGGATTACCCATCCGACCAACCTTTTGCCATGCAGTTCTTGTTAAGGTTTGTCTTTCCTCAAGAGCCAAACTTCTGTTTGTTTAATGTTTGCAGTTTTGACTTGAAAATTGGAGTTTGGTTTTCTTTCTTTTCAGGATGAATTGAGAAAGGAAATTGAGATGGATTCTGAATTGCCTGCTGTTTTACTGATGGGAGGTGGTGAGGGGATGGGTCCAGTCAAGAAAACTGCAAGAGCCCTGGGGGAAGCATTGTATGATGAAGAGCTTAGCAAACCAATTGGGCAGCTGGTGGTTATATGTGGGCGTAACCAAAAATTAAGTGCTTCACTGCAGGCAGTCCAATGGAAAGTACCTGTGAAGGTAATGACTGCCTTAAAATCATATGAATTCCTGCATTTTTATGTGCTTTCTGAGCTTTAATGTTACTGGCCAACCATTAAGAGTTGCCTATAAGATCACAGATAAGAGGCTTTGAGACACAAATGGAGAAATGGATGGGAGCTTGTGATTGTATTATAACAAAGGTGTGTTTCATCATTCTACTGATGACTTCTTTAGCTGCCTAGTAACTGCCAAAGGGCTGATTTTCTATTATCATATGTTATTAGGCTGGGCCAGGAACGATTGCGGAAGCTCTGATCAGGGGCCTCCCTATTATACTTAACGATTTTATTCCTGGACAGGTTAGTCCTTACCATATGTTTTTGTTCTAGCTACAAAATCCAATAGTTCCAACGGTTCTTCCTAAGGGTGAAACTTGTGTTATTTCTTTTAAATCCATTAACCTACACAGCGTGCTGTCTACATCAATGTCTGAAAATTTCCTGGGGAAAAAAAGCTATGAGCTGAACTAAAACGAATATGGTCATTTGCATTATCACTACTGTACCTAGAGTACTTAGTCTGTGTTTACTTGTAACAAAAAGGTCCCAAATAGGATTGCATGGAGGAAAGTGTGCACGCCAAAGGAAGTTGGAGGGCTTGGCGTTAGAGACCTTGATATTTGGTAGAGGGCTCTTAAGATAAAGAGAATGATAGTTTTTTTGGAAAATAAGCTATCGATATGGAAGGAGCTAGCAAGGGCTAAGTATGCTTGGCTGGAGATTTTACCATCAGTGAGGGATGTAAGAAAAGGTCATGTTCATTGGCGCAAGCTATACGAAACTTCTGAAGGGATGCGCCAGGGACTTATATGTGTTCCAAGTGGGAGGAGCATGCTCAATGTTCTTCAAGATAATCGGGTACTGGGCGACCCATTGGTGAGATGGCCTACTCTATATGCTATAGACAAAGGAATAGAGAATTGGGTCCTCAGCGACCTCATGGTGGATGGGCAGTGGGATGTGGATAAGGTGAATCAAGTCTTCCACCCTTCTCTAGCTTCAGAGATCATGGGCTGTTAATCTTTTGTCGGCGGACATGCGGGATGAAGCCAGGTGGGCTTTGGGAGGCTCTGACAGCATCTCGACCGCGTCGGCTTACCTTCTAGTCTTTGGTGTAGGAGGGGTGAGTCCATGTTGGTGTAGGATTGGAGATGGAGTTGTCTCTGGTGCCTGCCAGTTGGGCCAAGAGTTAGGCGGTTTGTTTGGAAAGTGATGCACAATAGGCTGCCGGTACGGGAGGTCCTTTGGAACTACTGTAGGTACTCTGATAGAGAGTGTCCTCGGTGTCAGTCTATGCCGGAAACAATTGAGCATGCCTTGTTTGATTGCCACAAGGTACGAGAGTTCTTCCTTGTACTTCTTGCTCAGTCCTGGCCTGTGGTTGCAAGTTGGGGATGCCTGGAAGACTTGATGGTGGATCTTTTGGCTTCGGGTTCATAGATGCATGTTAAAAGAGTTAAAGCACTGATAGGATATGGGCTGTGGATTATATGGAAAGAAAAGAATCATTTAGTTTTCAATGGAAAAGGGGAGATGGTGATTACTCTGGCATGGCGGCTGTCAGATGAGCACATTCGTTCACCCGGGATCATGAGGTCAGAACCCCGCATGTGTCATGACTTGGTGGTACAGAAGGATGCATCGATAGATAGAAGCTACAATAGGGTGGCGGTGGGTGCTGCTAGAGTCTCGCATGATGGAAGTGTCCGATGGGCTAGAGGGGAGTTAATCCCAATGACGGACTCTGTTTTGGAAGTTGAGTTGTATGCTATTTGGCGTGCGATCAAGTGGGCTTGTGAGCTTGGGGAAAGGAGAGTAGTAGTGGAGTCAGACTCAAAGTTTGTTGTCGATGTCCTTAAAGGCTTTCAGGGTTTGGCCAGTGGAAACGTAAGGGGTTGTTAGGAGGATTTGGGTGGAAGTGATGAATTTAGAATCTATGTTGTTTTTGTACATCCCCCGCGCTGTTAATTCGGTTGCGGACGGGATTGCTAGGCACTGTAGACTTGGGCTCTCCAGTTTTGCTTGGAACCCTGGAGATGGCGTGTGGCCTCTTGTAGGGTTGCCATAGTTTGATGTAATCCTGTTTGCCAGCCTAACGCTCAACTAATCAAAAAAAAAAAAATCTTCTTTTGACCATAATACCAACTATTGCCTATGTTCACTGCTGCTTGAGAATCTGAAATTAGTATTGTTTGGTCATGCAGGAAGTGGGTAATGTTCCTTATGTTGTAGATAATGGAGCAGGGGTGTTCTCCAAAAGCCCAAAGGAAACAGCAAAGCTAGTTGCTCGTTGGTTTGGCCCCGAAAAGGAGGAGCTGAAGAGGATGTCGGAGAATGCACTGAAGCTGGCACAGCCGAATGCTGTTTTCGACATTGTAAAGGACATTAATGAGTTAGCGGAGGAGCGTGGACCTATGTCACACATCTCCGATGTTCTAACTTCATCGTTCACATCGGCCGCATGAACAGCAGCTGATTGATTGAAGCCTAATGAATTGTGCGGGAGTACGGAGAGAAAGGAATTGTGTACAGCTAGGATTGACATTCTTTGGCTTCAAGAGGTGGCTCCTTCTGCCCAATAACTACATGCAGGAAGCCCAGGCTGTTTTGGTGCCAGAGCTTTTGGGAGGATATTTACACTTTTGGTGCTGGTTTCTTTGTTTCATTGTTGTATTCTTACTGTATAGGTTCGTTAGCCAGTGTTCTTCCTGTATCTTGATCCATTTCTTTCTTTCAGTGTCCATTAGGTTCTCTAATCTCCTTTTGTTCACCAAAACTGATGCTCATAGGTCAAAATTCCATTTTGTTACTATTTGTTACAACTTGTAAGTTATGGGTTTACTTTGTCTAAATCATTTGCTGGATTTCTTTTTTTGTTTTGCAAATACCCCTTGTCATATTGATATTTGCCGTTTGCCCTCTAGGCTAATTTTCAACCTAACAGAAAGAATTTTTACAGTATTTGTTTACAAAAAAGACTAAATGACATAAATGCCTCTTATTGCAATTTTGGTCCCATCCAATTTGACTTTGGGTTAAGATACATATCAAAGATGAAAAGACATTAATGCCCATGTCACAATTTTCATCTTATATTAGTCTGAATTCGACAATTGGGGTACTTTTGTTATTTTAAGTTGGACTGATTTGATTTGTCGATGAAACTTAATAGGGGACCGCGGGGAAGGAAACGAACAAGAGAGGGCAAAACGCAAATATCAATAAGACATGGGCAGCCTTTTTCACAATATAACTAGAAAGTAGGGGGGAATTTGCGAAAAACCCTTCTTTTTGCAAGGCTGGTCAGAGGCCGAGGAATGGGGGGGATCGGACGGGGGCACCTATATTCAGGTGGATGCATCGGCTCATCTCCCGAGTGGGTTGGTTGGGATTGGTGTTGTTTGTGTTGATGCGAATGAGGTGCCACAATGATCGGTCTCAGATTCACGTTGTTGTCCTCATGATACTGTGCTAGTTGACGAGTTGTATGTGATTTCTAGAGCTTTGATGGAGGCACGTGATAGGGGTACTAGAGATCTACAGATTGAGAGTGATTCATTGGGTGCGGTGAACTTGGTGAATGGGTAGGTTCCAGCGTCGTCATCTATGCTTCCTATTCTCCTTGGTATTTGGCGTATGGCGAGGCATTTTCAGACATTTCGGTTGGTGCATATTCCTCGTGAGGTGAATTACCTGGCAGATGATTTGGTTGCTCAAGCAAGAAGCATGGCGGTTCTAGAGATGGAGGAGTGGGATGTAATAAATCTCAATTCTGGGACATCTGTGTCTCTGGGTTGAGCCTTCGGACTCATCTAATAAAAAAAAAAACTTGTCCAAATCATTTGTCTTTCTTTAGGGTCGTCTTTCTGTGTGCAGGGACAAACACAGCTTTTGACACAAGAAAGGGGTCAATGTAGATAACGTTGAGCCAATTAATTATGTTCTGAAGGACAATGACAGTTCCATGAAGGTTTGCACGTGTAATTGAGAATATAGGTGGTTCTCCCTGTCAAATTTATCCTATGTGATGGTCCACCGTGTTTGTGCTGTATGACTCATTGTGAGGCAAACCATAGATAATGATGCCATGTTGCTATTTCCTATCAACAAGATCCAGGAGAAGTCCCTTTGCAACCTTAGTATTTTAATCGCAGATATATAGGCCTGTTTGGATGATAGGAATGGGAAGGAATCCAATGAACGCAGAGGATGGGCGGATTCCGCTTTTTCTCATTTGGTTGTTTGGTTTCTAAATTCAAATGGAATTCGTGGAATTCGAGATCCATCCCATTCCAATATTTTAGAATCGGGACGCCGCATCCGATTCCAATATTTTGGAATCGCGAGGCCGCTATCAATCGCTATTCGAATTTGACATTATTTTAAATGACAGTTTTATCCCCTTGATATTTAAAATGGCTATATTTATCATAACTTTAAATATATATATTGAAACTTTATGAAATTAGTCTCATTGGAAAGATTTCATCGATATCTTCGTTATGAGACCAATATTGAGTATTTTTGAAAGCAAATATTTGATATAATTTAATTTATAAAATCATTTAATATATTATAACTTAAATTATACCTGAATTTTCAATAATTTCGATCAATCATTTTACATGA
The DNA here is from genome assembly GCA_963920575.1 of Narthecium ossifragum. Taxonomy (NCBI): domain Eukaryota; kingdom Viridiplantae; phylum Streptophyta; class Magnoliopsida; order Dioscoreales; family Nartheciaceae; genus Narthecium; species Narthecium ossifragum. The sequence goes on along the minus strand of OY986967.1, from coordinate 12,803,075 downwards.
TTAGATGCATTCAAAGAATTAATTTGACCTAAATTTTTAATAATTTCGATCAATCATATCTCATGGGTATTGTTATTATTATAATAAAAAAACATGTCTTAATTTCAAGAAAATTTAAAGTTTTATTATTAATTTGAACAAAATTAGCAGATTCAGCTCATTTATAATAGACAAACCAAACGCCAGAATCAACAGATTCAGCTCATCCCATACAGACTAACCAAACAACAGAACCAAAATCCACGTCATTCCCCATTCAGCTCATTCCCCATTCAGCTAATTCCACACATTCCTCATTCAGCTAATTCATCAGATTCAGGTTTGCCAAACGCACCCATAATACAGTCATCTTATGGATTTAATGAAAATAGGTGAACGTGTCATGCTGTTAGGTTGCACCGTTGATGCGGGAATTATTTCCACACATCTTCTTAAGATTGATTGTCAGATTCAAGTGTTTTACATCATTCCTTCCTCTTTTATCAAGAATTTTAGGTGACTTCTGCATTTACTTAATTCTTGGAAATTTTTGGATAATTGCAGGTATTTAGATATTGAATCATTTGAACTTTGGTTGATGGGAAGAAGCAGAATTCGGGCTAGGCCTGGATGCAATTGAAGACCTAAAGTGCAAAACAAAGCTAATTGAGCAATTCTGGACATTCTGCACAGCAGTTAGTAATTTGAACATAACTTCTTCATACAAACTCTGATTGGGATGATCCAGGATGCGTTGGAAAGCTAAGGAAAAGCGCTACAACTTTGATGTTTGGAGTTTTTGCTGATTCAGGCTGAATAAAGACAGAAAAATTGATGAAGCCATCAGACTCGGAATTGCTACACCTGCACTTGGGTTGGACGAGATTCATTTTGTGAGGTCCAGATTTGATTCATGAAGATCCCAGCTGGGAGCACCACATTTCCTAGTTATATTAGGAGTTTATTTGATCTTTCCTTGATTAGTGGGATTGGTATGTGGTTAATGGAAAAAAGGGTGGACACTTTAGGAAAGATGGCTGGGAGGAATAAAGAAGAGAATAGAGGAAAGAGCAGAGAACAGCCAGCTAGAGGAGCAGAGAGAGAGGAACAGGGAACGGCTAGAAAAAGGAGCAGCAGAGAAAGAAGAGGAGCAGCAGAGAAAGAAGAGGACTAGCAGAGAAAGAAGAGGACGAGCTGAGAAAGAGGAGGACGACCAGTAGAAGAGGATCAGAGTTTTCATTCTATTCTCTCCATCCTAGTTCTGATTGATGATGTGTATTAATGAAACATTGGTTTTCTTTCTTTCAACCATGAATACCTAGTTTTCTTCTAGGGTTTGGATAAAGTCATTGAGTTTCTGATTTGAATTGAGTTGGGTTGTTGAGAATATTCTTGTTAGTTGCAATTTGATGAAATCGTTTCTTTTTCTTGCAAGTTACTGGCCATGACTTGTATGTTTCAGATGTTGAACGAAGTAACGAAAGTTGAAGTTTAACATTAGTTCGTGGTTTCATCAAACCTTGGTAGTATATGTTAGAAATAAATATATGACAAGGTGACTTTTGTTAGAAATAAATATATGAATCTAAATTAATTCCTGTGATCACGAAAGTAGACATAGAATTAATTTAGGTATTTGAGTTATACCTTGAAAGAGGATTTCACATAAAAATAGGGAATTCAGTCATGATAATTAACAAAGTTCTATTTTCAGCAACCAGATTAAAATTCATTGAAGAGATTCAATCGATGAAATCCAAATCCTAGAAACCTTTCATACTCTTCTATTTAATATTTATTTGCTTTCAGTTCAGTTTTGTCAGTGATTATATCTCGTTTGGATTGCTTAGATAATATAAGAATTTGGATACATTGGTACTTGAATCATCCTCCTTGTGGAAACGATACTCTTTTTGCCCTATTCTACTTGTCACGACCCATGCACTTGTGGTAGAGTCTAGGGAACACCAAGTTTTTGGCGCCGTTGCCGGGGAGGATTGTTTTCAATATTGATGCAAGTTGCTCTTGTATTAATCTAGGCTATTTTTGTGTTTTGGTTTAATTTATTTTTACATATTTCTCTTTATTGATTGTATGCAATGCATTGGTCGACTAATTCAACTTTTTGATCCAGAAATCGAGAGAACCCTACGTGCGTTAAGGAGAAAACGAAGGTTGGAGTTGGAGCAAGAATCAGTAGAATATATGGCAGAGGAAGAAAATCAAAGGGTGTTGCGTGACTATGCTATGCCAAATATCAATGGTGCTCAATCTAGCATTGCGAGACCTGCGGTAAATGCTAATAACTTTGAGATTAAGCCTGGTTTAATCTAGATGGTGCAGCAAGACCAATTTGGTGGAGGAGCTGTTGAAGACCCACATGCACACATTGCTCATTTCTTGGAAATATGCGACACAATTAAGATGAATGGGGTAAGTGATGATGCTATTCGGCTTAGACTTTTTCCATTCTCTCTAAAAGATAAGGCCAAGGCCTGGTTAAATTCCAAGGCACCTAGCTTTTTCACCACTTGGAATACTTTGTCTCAAGGTTTTCTAACCAAGTATTTTCCCCCAGGTAAAACTGCTAAACTTAGAACTGATATTACTAGTTTTGCTTAGTTTGAGAGTGAGTCTTTATATGAAGCTTGGGAAAGGTTTATGGAGTTGCAGAGGAAGTGTCCACATCATAGTATTCCTGAATGGCTGATTATACAAACTTTTTATAATGGACTAACACCTTCACTTAGGATTACCTTAGATGCAGCTGCAGGAGGTGCCTTAATGGGTAAGTCGTTTGATGACGCATGTGACTTGTTGGATGAAATGGCTTCTAATGATTATCAGTGGTCTAATGAAAGAGCTATGTCTAAGAAAGCTCCAGGTATGTATGATTTAGATGACATAAACATGTTGAATGCCAAGTTTGATTCTTTGGTAAAAATCTGTGGTAAGTTAGGTAATATGAATGCTGTTTCTAGCCCTGTAATGACTTGTGAATTTTGTGGAGGAGCTCATATAAGTTCCGATTGTATGCAGGTAGAGCATGCTCAATTTGTGTCTAATTTCAGCAGGCAACAATACCAAAATAATCCTTATTCCAATACATACAACCAAGGTTGGAGGAATCATCCGAACTTTTCATGGAAAGATCAAGGTAATACAGGGAGCAGTAATCCGAAACCTTTCATTCCTCCTGGTTTCCAGCCAAGACCTCCTCAACAAGAGGGTAAGCAACCATGGGAGATAGCTATTAAGAAGTTAGCCAATGCTAGTTCAGAGAGGTTTGAGAGGATGGAAGCAAAAGTTGAGCAATTGGCGAGTTCCAACAGAAATGTAGAGTTACAATTGGGGCAATTAGCCAATTCCATCAACTCTCGTGGACATGGTAATTTGCCTAGTAAAACAGAGGTTAACCCAAAGGAGCATTGCAAGGCAGTTATCTTGAGAAGTGGTAAGCAGCTTGGTCAGGTAAGTGGTGAGCCTATACATGGTGATGAAGAAGATCAGTATGAAGTGAGCAAGAATGTCAGAGAAGAAGTCGATGACTTAGTAAATGCACCAACTACATTACCACCGGTTGAACCATATATCCCTCCCATTCCCTTTCCTCAAAGACTTAAGCAGAATAAAATGGATCAACAGTTTGAGAAATTTTTAAAAGTGTTTAGGCAACTTCACATTAATATTCCTTTTGCAGATGCATTAGCACAGATTCCTGCTTATACAAAGTTTCTAAAGGAGATCATGTCAAAAAAGAGGAAATTGGAGGACTTCGGGACCATTGCCTTGACAGAGGAATGCAGTGCCATCATCCAAAATAAGCTTCCACCAAAGCTGAGAGATCCAGGGAGTTTTTCTATTCCCTGTACTATCGGTGATGTTAATTTTTCTAAAGCTTTGTGTAATTTAGGTGCTAGTGTCTCGCTAATGCCTTTATCTGTTGCTAGGAGGCTTGGATTAAAGGAGTTGCAACCTACTACCATTTCATTACAGCTAGCTGACCGATCAGTGAAGTATCCAGTCGGTATTCTTGAGAATGTTCTGATCAAGGTAAAAAAGTTCATCATACCAGGTGACTTTATTGTGTTAGAAATGGAAGAAGACACCGAGATCCCTATAATTTTAGGCCGACCTTTTCTAGCCACGGCTGGAGCTGTCATAGATGTTAAGAATGGTAGGTTGACTTTGAAGGTTGGTGAAGAAGAGGTAGAGTTCAATTTGTTTCAAGCTACTAAATATCCTTCTTTTACTGACCATATTCGTCGAGTTGATGTAATAGATGAGGCAACCAAGGAGGTTCTTATATATGGAATAACAAAGGAACCTCTTGAGACTTGTTTAGTGAATGCCGGGACAACTAATGATGATAACAAGGAGGTTGCAGAAGTGGCGTGTGCATTGGATGCTACAGGTCCAAAGTTGAAGCAAAGAGGTAATCATTTTGAGGATCTTGGTAAAGGTAAGCCACTCCCTCTTCCTTCTAATGTGCAAGCACCAATTTTGGAGTTGAAACCATTACCGTCACATCTCAGGTATGCATTTTTAAGTGAGAATAATACTTTACCTGTGATTGTGAGCTCTTCTTTGTCTGATGTTGAAATTGACAAGTTGATGCGTGTTTTGAGATTGAGAAGAAAAGCCATAGGATGGACTATATCAGATCTTAGAGGAATTAGCCCTTCACTGTGTATGCATAGAATTCTCATGGAGGATGACCATAAACCTATTATTGAAAATCAAAGAAGGTTAAATCCTAACATGAAAGAAGTGGTGAGGGGTGAAGTTCTTAAATGGTTAGATGCCGGAATTATCTATCCTATATCTGATAGTTCATGGATTAGTCCAGTACAGGTGGTACCTAAGAAGGGTGAGATGACTGTAGTGCATAATGAAAATAATGAAATAATTCCCACTAGGACAGTAACTGGGTGGCGAGTATGTATAGATTATAGGAAACTTAATAGTGTTACCCGTAAAGATCATTTTCCTTTACCTTTTCTAGATCAGGTGCTAGAGAGACTTGCTGGGTATAACTATTATTGTTTTCTAGATGGTTACTCAGGGTACAATCAAATTCCTATATCCCCTGAAGACCAAGAAAAGACAACCTTTACTTGTCCTTATGGTACATTCGCATTTCGTAGAATGTCTTTCGGATTGTGTAATGCACCTGCTACATTCCAAAGATGCATGATGGCTATTTTTTCTGACTTTGTTGAAAGAATAATGGAGGTTTTCATGGATGATTTTTCGGTTTTTGGATTTTCTTTTGATAGCTGCTTGGACAATTTGTCTCAGATTTTGCTGCGTTGTGAGGAAACAAATTTGGTTTTGAATTGGGAGAAATGTCACTTTATGGTGCAGGAAGGTATTGTGCTAGGCCACAAAATTTCAGGTAGAGGTATTGAGATGGACCGAGCAAAAACAGAGGTTATTGAAAAACTGCCACCACCTATCAACGTGAAGGGTGTTAGAAGCTTCCTTGGTCATGCAGGATTTTACCGGCGGTTCATTAAAGATTTTTCTAAAATCTCTAAACCTCTTTGTAATTTGTTAAATAAGGATGTGGTGTTTGACTTTGATAAGGATTGTTTAAATGCTTTTAGCAGGTTGAAACAAGAACTGATGTCAAGACCAATTTTGGCAGCCCCAGATTGGAGTTTACCATTCGAATTAATGTGTGATGCGAGTGATTTTGCTTTGGGTGCTGTTATTGGGCAGAGGAAAAACAGGAAGTTGCATGTTATATATTATGCTAGTAGAGTTTTAAATGATGCACAGCTGAATTATGCAACTACTGAGAAAGAATTTCTGGCTGTTGTATTTGCTTTTGACAAGTTTCGATCTTATCTTGTAGGTTCCAAGGTGATTGTATTCATGGACCATTCAGCGATCAAGTATTTGCTACAAAAGAAAGATGCCAAACCACGCCTAATTAGATGAGTGTTGCTCCTTCAAGAATTTGATATTGAAATTCGAGACAAGAGAGGCATGGACAATGTTGTGGCAGATCATTTATCTAGATTAGAAGGGCAGTCAAGAGAAGATGAGGTTCCCATTAATGAAAGTTTTCCAGATGAGCAGTTATTGGTGGTTTCAGCCATTCCTTGATATGCAGATTTGGTAAACTATTTAGTAAGTGACATTGTTCCCCCTGATTTGAGCTATCAGCAAAAGAAAAGGTTTTTTTTTGATGTGAAGCATTACTTTTGGGAGGAACCACTTCTTTATAAACATTGTGCAGATGGGATGATTAGAAGATGTGTTCCTGAGGATGAGATGAAGGATATCCTTGATCATTGCCATTCCTTGGAGTGTGGTGGACATTTTAGCACCTCCAAGACAGTTACAAAAATATGGCAATCTGGTTTTTATTGGCCAACCATGTATCATGATGCTAGGAAATATGTGAGTATGTGTGATAGATGTCAGAGGGTTGGCAGTATTTCGAAAAGGAATGAAATGCCCTTGACGAGTATCCTGGAAGTTGAATTGTTTGATTTATGGGGAATTGATTTCATGGGCCCATTTCCTTCATCCTTCAACAGTCAGTATATTTTGGTAGCAGTGGATTATGTTTCCAAGTGGGTTGAAGCTATTGCAACCCAGACAAATGATTCTCGGGTGGTGATGAGATTTGTGAAGAAGAATATATTTTCAAGATTTGGTGTGCCGAGAGCCATTATTAGTGATGGAGGCTCCCATTTTTGTAACCGGTCATTTGAGAACTTGTTGAAGAAATATGGGGTTACTCATAAGGTGGCGCTTGCTTATCATCCCCAGGCAAATGGGCAAGTGGAACTTGCTAATAGGGAACTAAAGCAAATTTTAGAGAAAACAGTGAGTAGTTCAAGGAAGGATTGGGCAAACAAGTTGGATGATGCTCTTTGGGCAAATAGGACAGCTTTCAAGACACCCTTGGGTATGTCTCCTTACAAACTTGTCTTTGGAAAGTCTTGTCACTTACCAGTTGAATTGGAGCATAGGGCCTATTGGGCAGTTAAGGAGCTAAACATGGACTTGCAAGCTGCAGGAGAAAAAAGGTTTTTACAGTTGAGTGAGTTGGAGGAATTCAGGTTGGATTCCTATGAAAATGCTAGGATTTATAAGGAAAAGACCAAGCATTGGCATGATAAGCACATTCAGATTAAAAACTTTGAAATTGGACAGCAAGTGTTACTGTTCAACTCAAGACTTAAGCTATTCCCGGGCAAGCTTCGATCTAGGTGGTCCGGTCCATTCACGGTAACAAAAGTATATCCTTATGGTGCTATTGAGGTGCAGAGTGAATCCACTGGGACATTCAAGGTTAATGGGCAGCGTTTGAAGGCTTATTTTGGTAGCAATGCAGTTCCTAAAGGCGTTACTTACCACTTGGAGAATCCTACCTATGGTTGATGATGTGGTTGTCAAGCTAATGACATTAAACAAGCGCTTCATGGGAGGCAACCCAAGCTACATCTGTTTAAATTTATTTTTCTTGTTTTAGTTGTTTTAGTTTTCAATAAATGATGCACTGACCCACTCATTTTGCTTGTGTGGTACAGGTTCAAAAGAAGGAAGAAATTGTTGATATCAAAATGCTCATTCAATGATGATCAACTGGGCACTCGTTCAACTTTCTTACAAGGGGAGTATTAGTATTCCATTTTTTTCTTTCCTTTTACATTGAGGACAATGTGAAAAATAAGTTTGGGGGAGTGACTTTTGCTGGTTTGGTTATGATAGTGGTGTTGGTGTTGATGCTGAATTTTTTTTTCTTGATGATCACAAGCCTATGATATTACCTTATTGCAATTTGTGGAAAATGCTATTCTGGTCTTGGTTTGTGCTTAATTCTTGTGCTAGCTTGGTTTATTTGAATTCCTTTGAACAATTCTGTGCACAATACCGTGATCAATAAGTTACTTTTTTAGCTTAGAGTATATTTATGTGAATGAGATAGTTTTTCAAGATCTCACTGAACTCTAGAACCTATTTGATAATCTCTCGAGGCGAAATTCTAGGCAGCACACCATTAGAGAAATGATTTAGGCCATCTTTGGAACGTTTGAGCTTTTCTAGCCTACCTTTGTTATATCTATCTCTAGTCACCCTTTTGAGCTTTAACGTTAGCCATTTTTCTTGCATTAACCTGCAATAATCGCACCATTCAACCCATGAACACTTATCCTACCTCTCTTCAAGAAAATTTGCATTTGCCGAGCCATTGGAGAAAGGAATAGTTTGTAAAAGGAAGAAGAGCAATTGCAAGCTTTACAAGTTTATAAATGAAAAAAAAAGAAAAAAAAAGAGTGTGTGACTATCTAAGATTCGAAGCCTATAGGGCTCGAGTAGAAGATCTGAGGGGTATTTTATACCTAGTGCCCTAAAGTCATCTGGCTTGGGAGCCACTGATTTGATACTCGCTACATGGGTCCTATAGACAGCTTAATGGATCAAGGTATTTTGTGTGTGACTAGCTAAGATTCGAAGCCTATAGGGCTCGAGTAGAAGGTCCGAGGGGTATTTTATACCTAGTGCCCTAAAGTCATCTGGCTTGGGAGCCACTGATTTGATACTCGCTACATGGGTCCTGTAGACAGCTTAATGGATCAAGGCATTGCACAGTCATACCACATAAGTTGCTCTTGAAAGTAAATGTAAATTTTTCGTTCTCTTCCTTTCATTGGTGAAGCTTGTGTTAAATTTTCTTGCTTTGAATTCCATATCCATTGTGTTAGCAAACACCCTCAGCTGACCATTACAAGCCTTTGTGAAGTCCTTTTGATCTTTGGTGGTGTGCTTGTACTACATTAGTGGAGAGCTGATTTAAAAAAATAGGCATATGAAGTTTGAGAAACTCATTCTCATAGAGATCAGACATACTGCAATCAAGTTTGCATAAATTGATCCGAGTTGATAGAGTAGCAAGTTGAGATTGGTATTCACACACACACTCAAAGGATTTCTTGTGAATCTAAGCATGTTCTTGAAATAATCTCAAAACTTGTATCATGTTTAGACTTTTCCCTATTGACAATCTTGAGGCAATTATTGTGAGAAATCAATCCAATTTGTTTATTTTGTTTCCGTTCCTTTTACTTCTTGCTTGAGGACAAGCAAACATTCAAGTTTGGGGGTATTTGATGCGGGAATTATTTCCACACATCTTCTTAAGATTGATTGTCAGATTCAAGTGTTTTACATCATTCCTTGCTCTTTTATCAAGAATTTTAGGTGACTTCTGCATTTACTTAATTCTTGGGAATTTTTGGATAATTGCAGGTATTTAGATATTGAATCATTTGAACTTTGGCTGATGGGAAGAAGCAGAATTCGGGCTAGGCCTGGATGCAATTGAAGACCTAAAGTGCAAAACGAAGCTAATTGAGCAATTCTGGACATTCTGCACAGCAGTTAGTAATTTGAACATAACTTCTTCATACAAACTCTGATTGGGATGATCTAGGATGCGTTGGAAAGCTAAGGAAGAGCGCTACAACTTTGATGTTTGGAGTTTTTGCTGATTCAGGCTAAATAAAGACAGAACAATTGATGAAGCCATCAGACTCGGAATTGCTGCACCTGCACTTGGGTTGGACGAGATTCATTTTGTGAAGTCCAGATTTGATTCATGAAGATCCCAGCTGGGAGCACCACATTTCCTAGTTATATTAGGAGTTTATTTGATCTTTCCTTGATTAGTGGGATTGGTATGTGGTTAATGGAAGAAAGGGTGAACACTTTAGGAAAGATGGCTGGGAGGAATAAAGAAGAGAATAGAGGAAAGAGCAGAGAACGGCCAGCTAGAGGAGCAGAGAGAGAGGAACAGGGAACGGCCAGAAAAAGGAGCAGCAGAGAAAGAAGAGGAGCAGCAGAGAAAGAAGAGGAGCAGTAGAGAAAGAAGAGGACGAGCTGAGAAAGAGGAGGACGACCAGAAGAAGAGGATCAGAGTTTTCATTCTATTCTCTCCATCCTAGTTCTGATTGATGATGTGTATTAATGAAACATTGGTTTTCTTTCTTTCAACCATGAATACCTAGTTTTCTTATTCTAGGGTTTGGATGAAGTCATTGTGTTTCTGATTTGAATTGAGTTGGGTTGTTGAGAATATTCTTGTTAGTTGCAATTTGATGAAATCGTTTCTTTTTCTTGCAAGTTACTGGCCATGACTTGTATGTTTCAGATGTTGAACGAAGTAACGAAAGTTGAAGTTTAACATTAGTTCGTGGTTTCATCAAACCTTGGTAGTATATGTTAGAAATAAATATATGACAAGGTGACTTTTGTTTAAGGATTCCTAAGAGCCCAATGAATCTAAATTAATTCCTGTGATCACGAAAGTAGACATAGAATTAATTTAAGTATTTGAGTTATACCTTGAAAGAGGATTTCACATAAAAATAGGGAATTCAGTTATGATAATTAACAAAGTTCTATTTTCAGCAACCAAATTAAAATTCATTGAAGAGATTCAATCGATGAAATCCAAATCCTAGAAACCTTTCATACTCTTCTATTTAATATTTATTTGCTTTCAGTTCAGTTTTGTCAGTGATTATATCTCGTTTGGATTGCTTAGATAATATAAGAATTTGGATACATTGGTACTTGAATCATCCCCCTTGTGGAAACGATACTCATTTTGCCCTATTCTACTTGTCACGACCCATGCACTTGTGGTAGAGTCTAGGGAACACCAAGTTTTTGATAAGAAAACGAATAACTAATAATAGATAAGATAATGCCAAGGAAATCTAATCAATAATAAAGAACTTACTAGGTATTCCTAAGATAAGAGCGAATAAATCAACTCAGATAGTTCATATAGTCGATAGGTGAATGGCTAGAACTCCTACCGCTCAACGACGATCAATGAAGTCCGACGTTGGGATAATATCAAGAATGGATATTGGTAACTAATCAAGATGGTTCTGGCACCTTGAGATCGCCTAATAGAATATATCAAGGATTAGAGTTACCCTAGTGGTTCTGGCACTAGCGTTGTGGTACTAGCACAAACGAAATCCCTAATCTTGAATTAAAACAAATGACGAATTAAGAAGCGGTAATAATGGTTCGCATTATGTGTAATGGTCCTAGCATTACAAGGCCTTTAATCACGAGAAGGAAATCCTCACATCCATGGTCCTAGCATAGACGTTTGACGAGAATCCCTGATCTTAAGCCCTAACATACACAAGACCTAGATCTAGGGCATATAGGAACAAATCATTCATCCATAATATAAATCCACACCAATAGATATAAAGAAAATAACAATCAATCCATTCAACCATCAAAGTATGATTTACAACCCATAATCTATAGAAAACTCTAATAAATAACTTTACTACATCATAGAATCCCAAAGCTAGGGTTTAGTTACTCATCTTAGGAAGGAGATCCGTCGATGAAGGTTGTCGCCACGCTCCACCCATGGATCTTCCACCAAAGATCTAACCTAATTTGTGGAAAAGAAACTAAGAGAAACCCTAAGAGATCAACAAAATTCGGCCATGGAAGGCTGCCAAAACGCCCCCAAAGAAGGCTATTTATAGCCTAAGACAAACCCTAACTCGGATTAGCAAGTTTCCTTTTGTTTTTCCCGCAGCGCCAAAGGAGATCGATCTCCTTTGGGTTGAGATTGATCTTCTTCGCTTCGAGAACTTCAAAAACTGGAATTTGCCCGACCCAGATCGATCTGCATGGGAAGCAGATCGATCTGGTTTTTTCGCAACAGCTTCTTCTGCACCTCTGTACTAAAAATGGCATATCTTCCTCTAGGAAACTCCAAATCACGAACTGTAAAAAGTTCTGGAATCTAGACTTCAAGAGCTTTCCAACAATGTATAGCACATCATCTGGTTCTTCCTGAGAAGGTACAGTTTTGATGTCAAAGATGGTCCATCTCTGCTCCTTTGCTCTTTTGCTCCTAGCAGGTTCTTTATTTGTTCGTTTTAGCACCAAACTTGATCTAATCTTCGTTGAGGGTCCTTAAACCTGAAATGGGGAAAAGACAATCAAAATAGCATTGCTCGGAGACTAACGAGACCTAGTTAAAAGGGTGATTTGTGCACTTTTCACGTCTTATCACACCCCCCAACTTGATCTTTGCTAGTCCTCGAGCAAAGCAAGATAAAAATAAACATAATGCAGTAAACCTAACTAGCCACTTTCGTAGGTCTCACGATTACACTTAGCATGTGTAACAAGCCTTTAAACCCCTGGGTGGCCCCAGTGGAGGAGTTATAGTCTCCTGAGGGTTTCCAGTGATGATACCCACAAACATCTATACATCCCCTTGACATATCATCAGAACTCAATTATAATATTCATTAACTCTAATGCATCAAATAAAACTAATATTCATGAATGTATCCTTTAATTTACAGACACATAAAAGTAGAGGAAATAAAATCATGTCATAACACACTTCCAATACTTCAACATATTTAATCATAATTCAAAAATAACCTTAACACTGCAGTGTGTGAATAAAGTTCCACATGCATCAGAGTCTCTATTATATCCAAGCATTCAACTGTTCAAGATCAACATTCTAAACATGCACATATTTTCCACTATCACATAACAATATTTGTTCTTTTTTTTCAGACACGTACTTTTTTTTCTTTAGGAAATTCAACCGTTTTACGCGAACAACATGCTGGTTAGGCACCCTGCCCGGTTACTAGGTATGAAATCCTTTTTTTTTTTTTCTCATTTCTCTTTTTTTTATTTTTCTTTTTTTTTCAGGTAATTCAACTGTTTTACGCGAACAGCACGCTGGTTAGACACACTGCCCGGTTACTAAGTTGAAAACCCTACACTTTCAGACAGATACTTTTTGTGAACAGAAAATTGCATGTGTTCATCTATCTTCTGTGACATGACAGAGAACAGTAAATCTATCCCAGTCTTAGGCTCAGAATCTAATTTCAACTCATCCACATGTGAAAGTGCTCAGTGCGATAAGATATGTCATGTTATCCCTAAATCATGGTAAAAGTGTTAAAGTATAGAGATAATGTCACGCATAGCTAAATTTGCTAGACTTTATATGACATATAAATTTCCGAACAAATCATCGAATAGATTTCTAAATCATGCATCTTTATCAATAAAAATCATAATGTCATTCTTTTGACATGTTTTAAGGGATGTATAATAGACATGAATTCCCTAAGAATTCTACCCCCCAACTTAAATGTAATTTTCCTCAATTACACTAAGTTATAAAAAAAATAGATCAAAGAATAAAGGGTAGAGATCACCATAATATCGTGCCAAATGGAGTCGACTCGCTCAGTACGATCACCACACCGCCCACACAACGAAAACATCGCCACGTCAAGAAATCATGTCTCTAGAAAATACGATCTATATTTGGTATAAATATCCGCCCATGAGTAATGTATAAAGGAAAACCTGCCATAAAAATACCTTTCCAAAAAGTCAAATAGAATAGAATGGAAAATATATCATTACTAGCAAAAAGGCATATAAATTATTAAAAATTTCGGCAGAGTCTCCTTTGTATTTCTTGAATATGTAGCCTGAACAATCATTCAACCACATAATTTAAAATATAGACACTAAAATACATTAAATCATTCATGCGCAACACCAAAAATATTCAGCATCAATAATATCATCCGGATTGATGATCGTGATCGTCCGATCGGAAAACTGGGCTTTGGAGTATATGGATCGCGTCCATCAGCAATCGGACGGCTGAGAACTCACCGGCGGCGGATCGACGGTGAAACCTCGTCGGCGGAGGACGGGAAAGGTTGGGATGGAGTCGTGGAAGGCCAAGGAGTTTTCTAGTGAGGTCTGATCGAAGCATAGTGGCCTCCAGACGACGGAACGGCGGTGGATGGCTCGGAGGAAGATGACCGGAGTTGGAAACCGGCGATCGGAGCTTCAATCGAGGTTGGAAAGGATCGAGGAAGGATCGTGGAGACCTAAGGAACTCACCAATGTGATTTAATTGCAGAATTGGAGTTCCAGGGGGTGAATAGAAAATGGCCGGCGCGGTGGGAGATCGTCGGGAGTGGATGCCGGCGATCCGAGCTGCAAGCTCAGGTTTTGAAGGTGGCAGAAGCTTCTTAGCGGCAAGAGGAAGGTTCTGGAGGTGGTTACAGGTGGTGGGAAGCCATGGAGGAGGGGATCGGAGATGGCCGGTGAAACAGGGGAGGCTCACCGGCGTCGGAAGAGTTAATGTTAAGGGAAGAAGAGGACGTGAGGAGGTAGAGGAGAAGATGGCGGTGATGTAGGTTGTAGTTTTGAGGGACGGGGATGGCCGGAGAGACGGCGACGGGCAGCGGTCGGCGACGGCTCGGGGACGAGCCGGGACGACTTGCCCATGGCTCGCTGGTGAGCCGCGACGAGAAGGAGAAGGAGAAGGAGAAGGAGAGAGAAAAACTCGAGGGAAAAATAAGGGAAATTCCAGGAAAAAAACGAAAACAAATGGGAAAAAATCATGGAAAAAAAACATAAAAATTAAGGAAAATTCAAACAAAAAAAAAATTCAGGACAAAAAATTCGAAAAAGTACCGGCCTGCCTCCTAGGAAGCGCTCGATTTATCGTCTTCCGCTCGACGTTATGCTATAAAGATCAAAATCGAATTTGGGTGGCCGATGGTTCCATGTAAAGAAATACATTGATTGAAACATATAGAAGATGTGCAAACATAATTCATCAAAGATGAAAGACTGGTCCCAAGTAATGAAATCATTAAAAAATTTAGTTAGTGACCAATCACCATCCTGCAAACCATATGTTTCAATAAATCTGTCTATCATCATATAGGCTTTTGGCGGCCGATGATTTAAAGTAAAGAAATACATGCATTGAAGGATGGAGATGAGGTGCAAACATGCTTTATCAAAGAAGAAAGGAGAATTCATGGCAGATAATTGAGTAAAAGTTTTAATCATGGGCCAATTGTCATCCTTTAAGCCATGAATTTCAATAAAAAGATCCATCCTCAAGTGGTCTTTTGGAGGTCGATGATTTGAGGTAAAGAAATACATGGTCCGAAGAAGGGTAAAGCCATGCAAACAAGCTTCGTCAAAGAAAAAAGGAATGTCCGTAGCAAACAAAGTTCTAGAAGGACGAGAAGTCGGCATAAGATCTTCGATGAAGTTTTGATAAAAATTGGCATGGTCTCTAATCGACACAAGGTCTAACCTCCCAGAATGTTCAACTAGTGTGGATGGCATGAATGGTAAAAGCTCAAATTGAGATTTTCTATGAAAGGTCTGCCTAATATCACTAGATTCCTCATTATCATTTAAACAAAGCAAAACACCGGTATCATCATCCGACACGTCAAAGACCGGTAACTTATCATTATATGTACTTTCATCACCATAATCATCAAAAATCGGTAAAATATCACTCGCATATGATGCCTCAAGTACAGGCTCATTATCATTAAACATATCATTCACCGGTAATGACTTATCATCCTGAACATTATCATCAATAGCATACTCAAACACCGGTAAGTCCTCATGAAACATATCAATGACATCAAATGCGGGTAATATCTCTTTATTAACATCATCATTAATTTGTTCATCGGAAACCGGTGAGTTATCATAAACTATACCACCATCACATGCCTCAAAATCATTAACCGGATAAGCATTATCAACATCATCATTAATCGTAGGAGGCTCTAAGTCACACATGCTTTCATCACTATCATCATCATCATGAACAATATGAGGCAGTTGTCCATTCAACCATTTAATATCTGCCGCCGACCAGAAATCATCAATAATATCATCACACACCGGCGAAACATCATTCGACTCATCATGAATAAGTGAAGTCTCAATAGGAATCTCATAAGTGCATGTGTCACTAACATTGGCAACTTGTCTATCACAAGTAACATTATTAAAACTAGGAAGTGCCGAATCATTCCTACAATCATCAACCGCATCATCGTAGGATTCCATCAAAGATGTGAGTTGCTCAATTTGGGCTTATATCCTAGCTATTGATTGCGAATGAGAATGTAGAATTTCTTGTAGAAATATTCTTTCATCTAAAGATGGCTCTACTTGTGCTTGCGGTTCAAGAGAGACAGAAGGTTCATACCAATGTTGGGGTGGTGGGTATTGTGGTTGAGAAGGATAAGACGGTTCAAAACTAGGTGCATAGTGCAGGTTAGGATAGTCACCTTGAGGTTGAACATTCGGAGCATAGTAACCTTGGTATTGCCAATTGGGGTATGTATGACTACTCAAATTCGGATCATAAGAGTATGCATGCAAATCATAAGCGGGATTTGAACAATCATATGTGCCATTAACATAAGCGGGTGTATGACTAGATGGTAAAGAATAATCATGTAATGCATCACCCGGTGGCATATACTTATCGGCCATGTATATCAATCAAAACAATCAAGGATCACACCAAAAAGATAGAAATACGTTACAGTGGATGGTCCAAGAATGAGACGCCCGTCGTCGCTTAGATGTTGTCAAATCTCGCACGACGGTGTCTTCTATCAACACAAAGATATAGAAATGTTAGCACAAATTCTATTTTTGTATTTTTAATTTTTAATTTTTTTTATGATTTTCTTTTTTTTTATAAATAAATAAGAACAAAAGAAACAACTAGTTGGAAGCAACTACACTAAGTAAACAACTTAAAACCCTAATTAATTCCCCGGCAAAGGCGCCAAAATTTGTAATTATAATTTTTTTTTAATAATTTATATGCCTTTTTGCTATTAATGATATATTTTCCATTCTATTCTATTTGACTTTTTGGAAAGGTATTTTTATGACAGGTTTTCCTTTGTACATTACTCACGGGCGGATATTAATGCCAGATATAGATTGTATTTTCTAGAGATATGCATTTTGTCGGTGGCAATGTTTCCGTTGTATATGCCACAGGAAAGATTAATGAAATAAGTATACGACTTAAACCATTACTTAGTGCATTTATATGTATTTATATGTATTTTTGCGTTGTATTTTTATTCTTTAGATTAACATGCATTTTGTACATTACTCAGTGCATTAGGAATTATACCTAGTATACGACTTAAATCATTAGTTCCCTGTGGATTCGACTCGGACTCATTACTATCTACCCATAAAGTAGTTAGTTAGTAGTTTGATTATAAATTTGTAATTTTGGCGTCCTTGTTAAGGTAACGACACTTTTCAAGGCGTGTCAAAATTTGTATTATAAATTTTAAGTTGGGGGGTAGAATTCTTAGGGAATTCATGTCTATTATACATCCCTTAAAACATGTCAAAAGAATGACATTATGATTTTTATTGATAAAGATGCATGATTTAGAAATCTATTCGATGATTTGTTCGGAAATTTATATGTCATATAAAGTCTAGCAAATTTAGCTATGCGTGACATTATCTCTATACTTTAACACTTTTACCATGATTTAGGGATAACATGACATATCTTATCGCACTGAGCACTTTCACATGTGGATGAGTTGAAATTAGATTCTGAGCCTAAGACCGGGATAGATTTACTGTTCTCTGTCATGTCACAGATGATACATGAACACATGCAATTTTCTGTTCACAAAAAGTATCTGTCTGAAAGTGTAGGGTTTTCAACTTAGTAACCGGGCAGTGTGTCTAACCAGCGTGCTGTTCGCGTAAAACAGTTGAATTACCTGAAAAAAAAAGAAAAAGAAAAAAAAAGAGAAATGAGAAAAAAAAAAGGATTTCATACCTAGTAACCGGGCAGGGTGCCTAACCAGCATGTTGTTCGCGTAAAACGGTTGAATTTCCTAAAGAAAAAAAAGTACGTGTCTGAAAAAAAAGAACAAATATTGTTATGTGATAGTGGAAAATATGTGCATGTTTAGAATGTTGATCTTGAACAGTTGAATGCTTGGATATAATGGAGACTCTGATGCATGTGGATCTTTATTCACACACTGCAGTGTTAAGGTTATTTTTGAATTATGATTAAATATGTTGAAGTATTGGAAGTGTGTTATGACATGCTTGTATTTACTCTACTTTTATGTGTCTGTAAATTAAAGAATACATTCATGAATATTAGTTTTATTTGATGCATTAGAGTTAATGAATATTATAATTGAGTTCTGATGATATGTCAAGGAGATGTATAGATGTTTGTGGGTATCATCACTGGAAACCCTCAGAAGACTATAACTCCTCCACTGGGGCCACCCAGGGGTTTAAAGGCTTGTTAGACATGCTAAGTGTAATCGTGAGACCTATGAAAGTGGCTAGTTAGGTTTACTGCTTTATGTTTATTTTTATCTTGCTTTGCTCGAGGACTAGCAAAGATCAAGTTGGGGGGTGTGATAAGACGTGAAAAGTGCACAAATCACCCTTTTAACTAGGTCTCGTTAGTCTCCGAGCAATGCTATTTTGATTGTCTTTTCCCCATTTCAGGTTTAAGGACCCTCAACGAAGATTAGATCAAGTTTGGTGCTAAAACGAACAAATAAAGAACCTGCTAGGAGCAAAAGAGCAAAGGAGCAGAGATGAACCATCTTCGACATCAAAACTGTACCTTCTCAGGAAGAACCAGATGATGTACTATACATTGCTGGAAATCTCTTGAAGTCTAGATTCCAGAACTTTTTACGGTTCGTGATTTGGAGTTTCCTAGAGGAAGATATGCCATTTTTAGTACAGAGGTGCAGAAGAAGCTGTTGCGAAAAAACCAGATCGATCTGCTTCCCATGCAGATCGATCTGGGTCGGGCAAATTCCAGTTTTTGAAGTTCTCGAAGCGAAGAAGATTGATCTTAACCCAAAGGAGATCGATCTCCTTTGGCGCTGCGGGAAAAACAAAAGGAAACTTGCTAATCCGAGTTAGGGTTTGTCTTAGGCTATAAATAGCCTTATTTGGGGGCGTTTTGGCAGCCTTCCAGGGCCGAATTTGGGGTTCCTTTAGACGTTTTTTGCAGCTTTCTTCCCCCTTTTTCTTCATCCTTTCTTCTCAAATAAATTAGGGTTAGGGTTAGATCTTTGGGAGAAGATCCATGGATGGATGGCTTCAACAACCTTCATCAAGGTGTCCTCTTCTTAAGATGAGTACCTAAACCCTAGCCTAGGAATTCTATGGTGTAATAAAGTTATTTATTAGGGTTTTCTATAGATTATGAGTTGTAAATCATACGTTTGATGATTGAATGGATTGTTTTTATGTTCTTATCTATTGGTGTGATTATTATTATATGTTAGATGAATGATTTGTTCCTATATGCCCTAGATTTAGGTCTTGTGCATGTTAGGGCTTGAGATTAGGGATTCTCGTGAAACGTCTATGCTAGGACCATGGATGTGAGGATTTCCTTCTCGTGATTAAAGGCATTGTAATGCTAGGACCATTACACATAATGCTAGAACCATTATGACCGCTTCTTAATCCGTTATTCATCATTATTCGAGATTAGGGGTTTCGTATGTGCTAGAACCACAATACTAGTGCCAGAACCACTAGGTTAACTCTAATCCTTGATACATTCTAGTAGGCGATCTCAAGGTGCTAGAACCATCTTGATTATTTACCAATATCCATTCTTGATATTATCCCCGACGTCTTCGTTGAGCGGTAGGAATTCTAGCCATTCACCTATCGACTATATGAAATCATCTAAGTTGATTTATCTGCTCTTATCTTAGGAATACCTAGTAAGTTTTTTATTATTGATTAGAGTTCCTTGGCATTATCTTATCTATTAGTACTCTTTTCGTATTTGTTTAGTTCTAGATAAAAACCCAAAAGATTATCTTTTTCTCAACTCCTTGGCTAGGAATTATACCTAGTATACGACTTAAACCATTAGTTCCCTGTGGATTCGACTCGGACTCATTACTATCTACCCATAAAGTAGTTAGTTAGTAGTTTGATTATAAATTTGTAATTTTGGCGTCCTTGTTAAGGTAACGACACTTTTCAAGGCGTGTCAAAATTTTGCCGTCTTTTGTTGAATTTGTTGGGATTTCCTTCTCATGAGATATAAGGGTCGTATAAGAAAGAAGATGAAGAACAAACCAAGTCTAGCTGGATTGTAGTTTTCGAGTAGTTTATCCTTTGATCGATCATGTCTCTCAGATGACCGATCAAAGGCAAATCCAAAGATCTCAATCCAAGAGTTGAAAACTGTAAATTTACTCTTTGGTCGATCAAGTCGCTCAGAGCATCGATCAAAGGCAAATTGAAGATTTCAATTAGAGAAGTAAGAGTTGCAATTTGTTCTCCGATCGACCAAGATTATGGGTGATCGATCACCCCACACGGAAAGGTAATATGAGTTTCATCCTAGGTGAGGTTTTAAGCTGACCTCGCTAGGGGTCTAAGGAAGTTTATGAATGGGCATAGGTCTATGATATCGAGAAAGTATCAGCCGATGGATATCCATCGTCGAGGCAAAAACGTGACACCCATCCATCGAGCCACAATCATCATATCCATGATACCTTACGGGTTAGACATGTGGGCGAATCAGTGACGAGGCTAGTGGAACCATCACATACAAATTCATGCGAAAAAAGAAGCGTTGGCCAATGAGAGAAAAAGTGCATTAAATGTTACTCGACATCCGAGTTCAAAAACATCGTCACGTCGCCTTTGCATTTATGACGAAGTGACGTAACCACAAGACGTTCGAAGCCGCCTCACCGCTTGACCTCTGACTTAAGTAAAACAAATGTTAAAGATGATGTCATCAATCTCGAACCCGAGCCGCCTCAAAGCCGAGATACCAGGAGAGAATATCAAGGTCGAGGCAGCGAAGCAACATATGCCAGCTCGAGGCTGAGAAAGGTGTAACCTAGAGGTCAAAGCACTAAGCAACCTCGAGGTGGAGGAGATGAGCGACCTCGAGACTGAGGCTTCTTATGTGTTGTGAACGTGTCATTAAAACTTTGCAAACTCAAGATGAGTGACCTCGAGACTGAGACTTCTTATGTGTTGTGAACGTGTCATTAAAACTTTGCAAACTCAATCAAATATTGAATTTATAATCCTTATCCAATCACTACACTACTAGATATAATAGCGGTGAAGTCCGGAGTCGAACCACAGGGAATTTACCAGAAAAGGTTGAAATCAATTCTCAAAACTCTAAACCTAAGCAAAAGAAGTAATGATAAGTTTGAATTAATCTCAAACTATCTAAGAAAAACAATTAAAGATGATCAATTCGAATCAATGGATAACTTAAGAATTACTCAATCCGCCCTAGTTTCACCGTCAATCTTCTCTAGTTATCCTCTTGTTCTATTCTCTAAACATTATGGATCCACAACTTCTTAAGTTTACATGTATCCCTAAAAGAAAGTAAGTGTTTTCTAAAGACATACTTTATTTTCTAGCCAGTAGGCTCATCTAATCAAAAAAAAAAATCTTTTATTTTCGATTAACATAGCTTGTCTTCGGCGTAACCTTAGCACAATCTATCGTCACTAAGTATAAAGTATCTCATCGGGTATTCAGAAACCTCATTAAAACTATCTTATAGATCTCTACCATCAATCACCGAAATCAAGTAGGTTTAAAAATACGTCAATGAACTGTGTTCTCTCAACTCTTTTATCATTAAAATCAAATCCATAAGATTATGTCTTGAGAATATTACAAGAGTCAAACCAAAGAAGATAGAAAACTACGCTAGGGTTTCATGAATAATCATAAGTACAATAATTAGCAACTGATCTTTTGGATGAACGCTATCGGCTTGGAATAGGAAGCTGTCACCACTCGCATCCTCGCCGTCTTCATTTTCCTTCTCCAAAAATAGTCAAAAAGATGATTATTTTCGGATTGAATAACCCTATTTATTGGAGAACTCCCGAAATTAGAGTTTGAGTTGAGTTGGACTTCTATTACAACTTGAATTTTCTGAATTAATTCTGGAGGTTTTATTCCGAGCGCAACTGGGCCCAATCAGTTTGGAATCTGAAACCTTCTCCAACACAAACGTTCTAGATTAGGAAGTCCTCTGTCATATCCTGAATATTTCATAATATTTGGACTTATCGAGAATATTCGATGAATATTCTTCTCAACGTCAATGGACTAGTTTTTCAGAAGCTATATATATATATATCTTTATCTTCTTCAAAACATGTATCAATCCATCAGGAGTTTCACAAAATGTCCAACATGAACGTTATAGCCCTTGACGTCTTCTATTACTTACTAAATTTCCAAAAATATTTGGACTTATACATAATTTCTTACGAATATTCTCCTAACAGATGATGAAGCAGTCTTTATCACATAAATTCATATTTTTAGCCGAATTTCTTGTATTTCTTCTCAAATCATGATTAAACCTGAAATCAACTAACAAACTATTAAATACAAACACTATAGGCCTAACAAAGGTAAATTAAGGGATTTAATTATGTATTAGTGACTCATCACACCTCCCAACATACACTTTGCTAGTCCTCGAGTAAAGAAAAGATAAATAAGAAAACAATAAATCTAACTAGCCACTTTCGTAGGTCTCACGATTGCACTTAGCCTGTGCAACAAGCCTTTAAACCTCTGGACTACCCCAGTGGAGGAGTTATAGTCTTCTGAGGGTTTTCAGGGATGACACCCACAAACATCTATACAACCCTTGAATATCATTAGAAATCAATCATAATATTCATCAATTCCAATGCATGAAATAGAAATCATACACATGAATTTATTCTTCTACCCATAGCAAGATAAAACAATAGCAAATCAATGGATGCCAAACACATTTCCAACACTTTAATATATTTAACCACAAGTAAGAACAACTTTATCACTCTTGTGTGTGTGAATAAGATTTCACATGCTTCAGAGCATCAATTATATCTAAACACACCAACTATTCAAGAATACGAACTTGGCCAAGTATATGTTTTCATTCACCACTTTGCAATCTTTTTGTTCTCTTTTTTTTTTTCATATATGACATGTGCAATGTTGTGATTTCTTAAGCTTTCTTCATGATCCATGTAACGAGGTTCAAGCCAGTGACTCCCGAACCAAACGGCTTTATGGCACTAAGTGTAGAACACTTTTCAGACTCTAATGCTCAAACCATGAATGCTATAAATCATAATTAGTCATTTTTTCAGGAATTTCAACTGTTTTACGCGAACAACACACCTTGTTAGGCACATTGCCCGGTTACTAAGTATGAAACCCTTTTTGCATATAAAGCTCTTTTTTTTAATTGCATACTTTCATGTAACATAACATAATATCATAAATCTATCATAGTATCCTGCTTTGAATCTAATCTCAACTCATCAACATGTGGAAGTGGACATGTGTATTAGGATATGTCAAGTTATCCCTAATTCATGGCAAAAGTGTTGAAGTATAGATTAATGTCATGCATAACAAAAATTTAGCTATTTCTTATATCATATATCAGAATCCGAGTAAATCAAAAAATATATTTCTAAATCAAACATCTTTCATCAATAGATATTATAATTTCATTCTCATGATATAGCTTAAGGGTGCATAATATCGGTTATCAGAAAAAATAAAGGATAAATTTTCAATTAGTACCATGTAGTTTGACCTATATTTTTATGTGGTCCTTATATTTCAAAAAGTTGCAATACAGACCCTCAAATTTAAGAATCTCTATTATGTGGTCCGCCACGTCACCAACCGTTAGCTGTCGTCCGCGATCTGACGGAAAGTGGGGCCACGTGCGCCGCACGTGACCCAAAGCCGTCGCTCCCCGTTACCCCGTGAGGGACTTAACGGGGCGGTCGGGGTTTTGATTCCCCGCGAGCCTTCTTCTCCCACGAGACCGAGCGCCCTCCCTTCTCAATCTCAGTGAGCCGTCTGTGGCACTTGCCAACGGCTAACGACGGCATCGTGGGTGAGCACACCGTTGGCGGCGAGCTTGGACGGTGGCAGCAACGCCTAAGTTTTGGCAATCGAACGTCGTGCTTGACCTCGCGATGGCATTGGCTCAAGCTCCACGAATGGCGCTGGCAGCGGCGGCGAGATCTCTGGATCGACAATGGCTCCACGCCAAGATGGCCGCGTGGCGACGCGATGTCGGCAGCAGCTAGCGTCGGCGAGGGAGAACGCGCCTAAGGAGGCGGCATGTGCGAAGGGGCGCCGGCGGCGACGCGGCATTGGCGCGAGCCCGCTATGGCGGAATCCAAGGGAACCGCCGGCGACAAAGGCCGCGCCCAAGGATGGCAGCGGCGCTAGGCCGGTTGGTGGAAGACCAAAAC